>BSBK01003187.1:0-470000 GCA_027943335.1 Chamaecyparis obtusa
AAGAGTTGATCTAATTCAATCTTTTCTTACCTTTCTTGTAAAACTCTGACTCGAGAAGACTTATTCGGCAGAAACCATAAGTATAATTTGTTTTTCTTTAAAGGTACTTTGTGCATATCAAGACGTAAATTATCCATATATACTCTCTGGTATATTTAACCATAGATTAGTGATAGGAATTAACCTTGAATCCGTCACCCTAAGATACAATTTGTTTGCTTGTATCGTAGTTTGTTTGATTATTTTCAACCCCAAATTGACAAGCAAAGTATAGCCATATATTGATTGCTGTGGTCCGTAAGTGGACTAATTTTAACATATGAGATTACTCTACTTACTCTGTTAAGCCATGGGTGTTGAACAGACCTGATCCAGATTTAAAAAACCAACTCAGCTATTTTACTCTAGTCACTAAATTATAGTAATCTGTTAAGATATTCCTTGTTACTTACTGAGTAAGAGTAAAAGGTCCTTGCTATTCTAATATGATCATAAAGGGGGAAAAATGGATAAAACACAGCCATGCGTAATCTATCATATACTGTTCAAATGAGGATATATTATATATACATCTATGCTGAGTTTAATAGA
This sequence comes from Chamaecyparis obtusa, assembly GCA_027943335.1. Classification (NCBI taxonomy): domain Eukaryota; kingdom Viridiplantae; phylum Streptophyta; class Pinopsida; order Cupressales; family Cupressaceae; genus Chamaecyparis; species Chamaecyparis obtusa. Next base: position 592 of record BSBK01003187.1, read on the forward strand.
TCATCTAAAGCCATTCCAACTACTTAGTCTGCCATACATCCAAAAAAGTCCTCGTTACTATTAACCCTTTGAACTACTTGCTGAAACATAGTTAGTTTGCTATACTTGAGAAAACTATGCATACTATGTACATGGTGTTTACAAACATCTAGCTATCTGTTCTTACTCCAAACTGGTCTTCTGGCAGACCTATTAATATGGGCTAAGAGAACCTATATGATTTATGAATCGTTAGTGGGAGGCATTGCTGAGGGGATTGAATCAACTGCTGTTGCATTAATCATTTCATATCCCTTGAGGCACCTGTTCTTCACCATCAAAAATGTGAAGAAGGGAACCATGGGGTATTGGTTATAATGGCTTCATTCATAACTACTAACTGGCGGTCATTCCCAACGATGACACCTTCATCCCTGCTTTTATAATGATGATTACTGTGAAAGTTACAAGGTATAGGTTCCATTATTGCTTAAAATATAAAGATCAATATGACATAGGAGTATTGGGGTTGGTCAGTTAAAAGTGTGTAAACCATCTGCTATGGGTAAAGGAGTGGGAGAAAGGTACATACCCTTGATACATATGTTTGAATTAATTCTATAATCTTTAGATATAAGTGCTATAATCCTTTGAGTCTTCAACAAGTGACACATTGCTCTAAAATAAAAAGAGCCCCTCACCTGAGATAATATTACAAAAATAGGGGAAGAGTACAATCTGCCAGGGGGGAGGGATAGGTAAACATGTGTATCTTGATAGTAAAAAGGGAGTATACCCTGAATCTAATTATTAAAGCTTACTTAATTGATGGGGTAATAGGGAGCATGACCTTGGGTTGCTAATGTTAAAATTTAATAACTGGGTTGAATGTAATTAATGAGTGGGTTTCTTAAATTATAAGCCGCTAACAAGGAAGTTTTTTAATTGAGTGTATCCCAGGGTTGAAGTTCGAATTTAATTAAAGTTGTAATTCCATCTGCACCTAAATTTGCTAATTTATCGGCCTTCGAGTTGCCTTCTTTGTAGGTGTGTTTGATTTCATAATTGGGAATACTATCTAATAGTATATTTATTTCTTCTATTTTAGCATTTAGAGTCCAATTAGGAGTCTTCTTAGATCAAATAGCGTTGATAATAATCTGAGAGTCACCTTCAATAATAAGATTAGATATCTTAAGGTCCTTGCATAGATTCAAACCAGCCAGAGCCACTTTGCATTCTGCCATATTATTAGTGGTAGGGTTGATGGGGCAAGAGAAGCTAGTTATAGTATCACCATTCTAGTTCCTAATAACTCCACTGATCCCTGCATTTCTTGGGTTTCCCCTAGATGCCCCATCAAAGTTCAATTTATACCAACCCTCATCTGGAGGGGTCCATTTGCAGTTTGCAAGGTCTGATTTAGTTTTGTTCCCTCCTTTCCCATAGAGGGGAGGAATCCATAGATTAGGCCATAACAATCTAATTTTTTTGTCCCAAATTTTGAAGGATTCCTCATAAAAGACTTGATCCTTCAAGGATGAATTTATTAATTTCGAGATTGATGTTTCTATTTTATTAATGAGTGACCTGCATTCTAGTTTTTTCCCAGTAAATATTCTCCGGTTCCATTCTTTCCAGACTTCCCATACTAATATGGAGGGGGCTATAGTCCAAATGTCTTTGTAGAGATTATCTTTAAATAAAGATGGCCAAGATTTAAGTGTACTCAAAAGATCCATATGGAGAGCGGATTTCCATCCAAGAGATTGCAGTAACCAATTCCAGCACTGCATTGTGAATTCACAATTAAGTAGAAGGTGATCTACATCCTCAGTGTACTTTTCACAAAGAGCACAATGGGATGGCCCTTCGAATCCCAGCTTGGTAATTCTATCTGCAGTGAGGATCCTCTTTTGCATGGCTGCCCAAAGGAAGATCCCATCTTTGGGTAGACATGTTTTATTCCAACATAGGTTCAGGGGCATATCTAAATTGTCCATCTTCTGCTCAGCTAATATAGTCTTATAACCTTCTTTGACTGAATATTCTCCATTATTTGCTCTAGCCCAGATCAGCTTATCAGGTCTATTTTTAAGAACAACTTCTCTACTATTAATAATATTAACAAGTCTTTGGCTTTCTAACAGAGAAAAGGTGTCAGAGCAAATGAATTTAGAAGGGAGATCCAAATCTAGGCAGAGATAGTTGGAAAGGTACAGTCCAATCTTGCTTTTACATGCATCTATGAAATTAGGGGAGAAATCAGGGGGAAAGGCCTGCCCAGGAGTCATCCCAAAATAAAACTTTCTCCCCATTACCTACGTCCCAAGAGAGAAATTTATTAATGATTCCTCTGGAATCCTTGATAAAGTTCCACATTCTAGATCCTTTAATGTGAGTTTGGACTCTGAAGATGTTGATAGGATCAGCATCTGGTATATATTTATTTAATAAAATTGAGGCCCATTTGTTGTTGGATTCCTTATATAATCTCCAAATCAGCTTGGCACCCAAGGCTTTGTTTTGCCATAGTAAATTCTTAATACCCAAGCCTCCTTTGGGGATAGGTTTGCAAAGGGATTCCCTTTTAATTAAGGCTATTTTTTTTTCCTTCTGAAGAGCCTTGCTAGTAGAAATCCCTAAAAACTTTATCTAGTTTATCTTTAACATTAACCGGGAGAGGAAGAACCGACATCTGATAAGTGGGGATGGCTGAGAGTACTGACTTGATCATTGTTGTTCTACCAGCCTTTGTAAGCCACCTACCTTTCCATGTGCTCTTCTTGTTCTGGATTTTAGTTATCACTTGCTGCCAGAGTTTGGAGGAAAGGATGCCTTTGTCTATTTCTATTCCCAGATACTTACAGGGAAACTTCCCTATATTATAACTGAATATTTTACAAATTTCCTTTTCCAATGATGGAGAAGTATTTAGAAAAAAGATTTCCAATTTGTTAGGGTTTACTTGTTGACCAGATGCTTTCATGTAGAGGTCAAGGGTGTCTTTAAAGGCCTTGGCTTCAGATACCGAAGCAATGGCTAGGAGAATGGTATCATCAGCAAATTGCTGATGGGTAACATTAGGAACATTATCCGATGCCTTTAATCCTAAAATTCTACCTTCCTGATGTCTCTTACTAATAGTTCTACCTAAAGCTTCCACCATGATCACATATAGGAAGGGTGACAAAGGATCTCCTTATCTGATGCCCCTCGAAATACTGAAGAAGCCTTCCGGAGTGCCATTAATAAGAATGGGAATTTTGGGAGTGGAAATGCAATTATAGATAAGATTAGTCCATTGTTTGGAGAAGCCAAAAGCCTCTAGGAACTTACAGAGAAAGGTCCAGTCTACTTTATCATATGCCTTCTGGATGTCTATTTTAATAATCATGCTAGGAGTCTTAATAGTTTGGGCAGTATGTACCAATTCTTGGGCTATGATAATGCCATCTAAAATAGAACGGTCGGCTACAAAACCTGTTTGTTCTTCAGAGATGATAATGGGAAGAAGTGTCTTAAGCCTATTAGCCAGGCATTTAGATAAGATTTTGTAAATTGTATTGCACAGAGAAATGGGTCTAAAGTCCCCTGGTTCTGTGCTTTCATTTTTCTTAGGTATCAAAGTGAAGAACGTGTTATTGATTTCCGATAATAAAGATCCCGAGTTCCTTGTAGCTTCCACAGCTTGCTAGACTTCACTACCCATGAAGTGCCAACACTTCTGGAAAAAGCCCGCTTGGAAGCCATCTGGACCAAGAGCTTTCTCTGGGTGCATTTGGAAGACCACATTTTTAACTTCTTCTAAAGTTAATTTATCATTTATCATTCTGTTATTCACTTCTGAAATTAAATTGGGGATTTCTCTTAACATTTCATTTTGTGCTTCTGGGTTGTATGTAGCGTTATTATTGAGGAGGTTTTGATAAAATTGAACTAATGATTCTGAAACTTGTTCTGGATTTTCGACAAGGAGACCTTCACCATTTTTAATTTTTGAAATTCTATTGACACTTCTTTTAAAGTTTGTTGAGTTATGGAAAAACTTCGTGTTGGAATCCCCCACCTTTAACTAGGTTTCTCTTGATTTCTATTTCCAGAAGATTTCTTCCTTAAGAAGAATCGCATTGTATCTGGCCATTAATTCTTTTTCTTTTAAATAACTACACTCATTCATACCTTTGTCTATTACTTCATTATTTAGTTCTGCTATTTCTTGTTCGATGGTAGACTTTTCTGTAAATATATTGTTAAAATTATTTTTATTCCACTCTAGTGCTTTATTTTTAATAATTTTTAATTTAGCCACTAAACTGTACATCTTAGATCCTTTTATCAAAATTTGGTTCCACCATTGTTCTAATAAATTGATGAATTCTGGGTTTTCGAACCACATGAACTCAAACTTGAAGGGGTTCCTATGAGGTTTACAACTCTCCATAACTGTGAGTCTGACTGGAAAGTGATCCGAGCCAGCCTCGGGGAGAATTTATGCACTAATGAGTTGGTTTAAGGGATCAGCATTACTGCTGATCAGAAATCTATCTAGCTTTTCTGCTATGTGGCTAAAACCAGATCTTCTATTATTCCAAGTATAGATTCCATTATTAGTGTTAATGCTTATTAAATGATTTTCTATTACCCAATGAATGAAATCTTTCTAGGATTGTGAGATAAATTGAGAACCTCCATATTTTTCTTTTGTGTCTAGGATAGCGTTAAAATTGCCACCTAGAATATGAGTAGCCGTGTTATTTGATAGGAGAGAGGTTTGAACTTCTTGCTAGACCTTCCTCTTCTCTTCATTTGAAATAGGTCCATAGATATTAGTCAGCATAAATTTTAGATTAGATTTGAGACTATTCACATCTACCATCATTCAATTGTCGTATTTTTGTAGAGTAGTGACTATGACTTTCCTGGGGTCCCATAGAATAGCTAATCCACCAGAGGCACCTTTGGAGAGCACAAAATCGGACCTCCAAATGCCTAGTTTGTTGCTAAGCTTCATACTCTCTTCTTTACTTAACTTAGTTTCTTGAAGCATTATAATTTTTGATTCGAAATTTTTTAGGTATCTCTTGACTAATCTTTGTTTGTTAGGGGCGTTCAAACCCCTAACATTCCAAGTAGTGACCTTCATTGGTCTTTGGGAAGGCACTTCTCCTTCCCTGTGTGCAGAATATCCACAAGCTTCCTTTGATTTCCCGCATTACCAGCTAGTGATCTTAATTTGACTCCTGATTTTCTTCCCCTTTTCTTTTTAATTTTGTTTATATTAGGTGAGCTAAGGCTCCCTCTGTTCATAGCTATACCTAGTTGTCTGTCTTTGTTAGTGATCCCAAAGAGACCATCAATGGAATCCTGAACCATTGGTAAATTTCTTGTATTACTAATGTCTATATTATCCTACTGGTCCAGGTTAATTTGCTCTGCTTCTATGTGAATAGGGAGTTCCTCACTCTCTATGATTTCTTGACCATATATTTCAATTATGTCTTCTGAATGCCCTGAAATTTCCAGATTTAGAGTTTCAAGTTCTATAGGGATTGAGAATTCTTGTATTAATCCCTTGTTAGCTGTGTTTAGTTTGTTTATATCTTTGGATGAATTATCTATAGTTAAAATTTCAATTTGTATTTCCTTATTAATAATAGATAAAGTTTCCTCTTTTTCTTTGTTCTTTAGATCTAATAGACCTGATGATGAATCGGAGTTATCGTAAGGAACATTAGCTGAGTCTATCATTATTGGAGTAGTGGAGAGTGATGGTTGATTTGATATAATGTTTTCCTCTTCTTTTTCTTCTGATATACACTCCTGAATAAGTTTGATTAAGGTTTCCTTTTGATATTTCAATTCATCAAAATCACAAGTCTCGTCCATAAACATGTCCATTAGCTCATCCGTAAGAGCTTCTCCTAAATAGTTATCAATTTGATTGACTTCTTCTTCACATTTATCTTTATTTTCTGTTGCTGCTGTAGTAGCTAAACAATCAAGATTTAATGGCATGTTTTTTTGAGGGTCTTACTTCCAATCAATAATATCCTTCTTTTCTTTATCATGTCCAATGGTCTTATCTATCAAGATCATATTTGACTGATTTACATTGGTATCCATGCCATCTGAATCCAGAGGATTGTGACTAACAGTCTCGTTTTCATAATTAGTTCTGGAGCTAATGTGATTATTGGAGAAAGGAGTTTCCACCTTTCTCAAAGGCATAGAGGATTGAAGGGGGTCTTTAGCTGTGTAGATCACAACTGGGGAATTGATTCTATTTATGGGGAGAGGTAAAAACTCTACATACTCTATATCAGTGTTCAAAATCACAAAGCCCCCACCCTCATTTAAGAAATTAACCTTTATATTATTGTCTGGGGTGAGAAGTGGGATTGCACCAGCTTTAGAGGAATAGGGTCCATCATTTTCCTCATAATCTTCTATGAAGTTTTCTAAAATTTTGGGATTAATAAATATGGAATTTGAGTTGAAGCTTAGCTGAATGGGAGGGATGTATTTATCATGATAATTTAAATCAACTATTATGATAGCATCTGAATGATTAAGCTTGGTTTTAGCCAACCTTTTAAATACACCAATCTTGTTTCCTATGATTTTAACAATCTCTAAATGATTACACTCTAACGGTAAGTTCCTTAGTACAATTGCTCTTTCTACCAGAAAATCTGGTAACTTAATTGGATTAAACAAAGGAAACCAGTTACATACATAAAAGGGGATTTCTCTGAACTTTAAATATTCTTCCTCTAAAATTTTCTTTTTAAGATTGATACATTTGTAATTCATGAAAATAAAATTATCAGCCATGATAGTGGTACTAACCTCCGTGGGGAGAAGAGATGCCAAACCTTTTGATATATCTTCGATATGTGCCCCTGTCCCTATCCATTTGCATAGTAAACTTGTTTTTGCAAAAACATTCTGATTTTGCAAGATGTAGTTGTCATATAATGATAACACATAATGATTAGGATCCTGATTTTCATATGCATTGGATGATGATACTCTAAGATTTCCTGACCGCCTATTCGGTGGAGTATAGATTTTATCATTACCAGATTTAACCGGGTTGCTTGGTATCCTGTACGTGGATTTCTTATTATTCCTCCTACGGTGAGGGGGATTATATGCTGTAGGAGATCTATGCAATGAATCTAATTTGTTTGCATCTTTTAAAACTTCATGTTTAGTCCCTAGGGTTTTGGTAAAGGGGAGGGGGGAATTTCTCATATCTGGTTGTGTATATACACAACCCAAATGTGATTTTCCCCAAGAATCCTCTCCCCTTTTCAAAACCTCGCTATTCTTATGCGATGCTGAGTGGGAAAGTTTTTTACCAGGAGTTTGAAATCTATTTAAAACATCAAATGAATTTTTTAGAATGATTGTACTACTATTAGGTTTTTTTGGGAGAGATGTTACCACTTTTTTGCCTTTTACCAGCTGCCATTCATTCTTCCTTGCTTTGTTCCCCCCGGAAGATGCCTTAGCCTCTGGCAATCCTCCTCCCCTCATAGCAGGTAGAGGTTCATAGGAGCACTTGGCCGGACTTACCTTGGATGTCAGGGCCTTTGCGGTCTCGGGGTTGTCATGCATTCTTTTGTTAGTTTGCCATGGTGTGGATTTGCTAAGATCATGAACCAGAGGGGCCTGAATAGATACCACTCCATCTTTCCCTGAATCAGAGTGGGTATGAAAAGGGATCTACTCAAAATTATTAGCCCTAGCCAACTCATCATTTGGCCTCCTCAACTTTGCATATTTAGTCTTTGCAAAATAGACTATTTGATCATCTAGCGATTTCACCGAGAAGATCTTATACTCCATTGTCTTTTCTCTGGTCTGATAGCCATTAGAAAATTGGGTTCCGTAGTTGTGATATGAAACCCTAGTTATAATTTGCTCAGACCCCTTCGAGCTTTGATCATTTTGCATGGAGTCGTGATTTGGAGGGATAATGGTGTTGAGAGCTACAACAGAGATCTTAACCATAGACTTCTCATTTTCCTGAGATTCCAAAAGGCTTTTAGCCTTTTGTTTAGCAATGAAATCCTTGAGATGGTCATAGGTAGGATGAAGATGGCGAACATCCTTTTCTCTGCAATCTTTATACTTATGCCCATATAACCAGCAGTTAAAACAGTAGCTAGAGAGCTTCTTCTCTGGGCTTGCAGATCGAATGGCTGAATTGAGCCAGGGAGAGGATGGCTGATTCATAGCAGCCGCAGTAGGGTTTTTAGCTTTGAATTGTTCATGATGAATAAGCCCTAACTTAACCTACCGGTTCTGCAAGGCAATTTTCCACTGGAGTCTTTCTTTTCGCATTTTCGCTCATCAAATATCAAATAATTTTAATATCCATACGATCACCATTATTAAATGTAATGAAATGTATGAATAAATTAACTATCTCTAATAACAGATGTTTCAAAGAGGGAAATTTTCTATTTACCTAAGATGTATTGGCCAAATCATTCTCCATACTTTCATTAGGATTGCACTAGTTTACTACTAGTTAATAACTCTACAATCCTAGACAAGTTTTAAAATATATAATTTTTTAAAACTAGAATAATTGAAATAAGATGATAATTCTTTTTAGAATAAATAACATTTTCTAAATAAATTAGTTACAGAGCTAAAAGAGGAAAAAAAAAGTACCCTAGAGCTAAAAGAAGGAAGTCAGTGCCTAAGGCACCACTGTAACACACACATATGTTGGAAAGAGTTAATCCCTTAGGGCCCGTTTGGTAGTGGACCATTTCCAGCATTTGTTATTGCCCATTTCATCGAATCCTCAGTTTGGCAGTGCAATATGAAAATGGAATAGGAATGTGTTAATGCTCATTTTGGTTCAAAATGAACATTAACATCTTCCATCTGAAAAGGTGGAATTGGAATTTGAAATTGGAATTTGAATGGAGGGAAAGCAAATTTTTAAATTTCTCATATCTACACTTAATTTTTTCATTTTTTATTTGTGTGGGGAGGGATTTAATTTTTTGTTTTTTATTGGGTGGTTTGTAACTTTTTTTTATTCAATTTTTTTCGAAAAAAAATCAAATTTTTGCCGAATTTTTTTTCAAAGTTTTTTTCCAATTTTTTTTTTGAATTTTTTGACAAATTTTTTTGTCGATTTTTTTAATTTAAAAATTGATTTTTTTATTTTTTTGAATTTTTTCTTGAAATTATTTTTCAAAATTTTTATCAATTTTTGGTTGCAGTGACTGTAACTTGGTTGTCTGCCACCAACTTTGGCTGCCTAAAACAGTTTGCGATTCCATTTTAAATTTAATTCAATTAATAAAATTGAATTATTAAATTCAAAAATATTAAAACAATTCAAAAAAAATTTAAAAAAATCATACTCAAATTCCAATTCCAGTTTCAAAAAGTGGAACCAAACGGTCCAAACATAATCCCAAAATGAAAAACCGGATTATCAAATCCATGATTTGACCATTTCCAGCATTTGATCAAATCCATCATTTCCTAATTCTCGCTACCAAACAGGCCCTAATGTATGGTATGTTGTCATTGATGGAAAATACTATCACTACTCTTGGCCATGATGCAGAAAAGTTAGTTTACCAGAGGATTTGTTACCTATATTTATCTAAGTATCGAAAGTAGGGCAATGACCAGTCAGATAGATCAGTGTGGTTCAAACAAAATTCTGAGTGTTAGTGCATGCAATTGTAAGGTATGAATGTAGACATACTATTATGTCTAATTTGATAATCACAGATCTTAAAGTCATCAAATGCATGAGATATTCACTATGGAATATTGAGTTGACAATTTATGGAAGAGCATGACAGTTTCAAGAGATTGAATCAGTAAACATGGTAAATCATTTTTTTATCAGTCTAATGATTGTTGATGATAGACTTGATTTTGTTAGAAAGTATTGATTTTATGTTTTGATCTTGTTTTTGTGCGAATACGTCTACACATTTCATTGATTTTATTTGAGTTGATAGAGTTTATGTTTTGAGGTTATGATCTTATATTAAGATCGAGTTTTGATTGTGAAGGATAGAGATGTAATTGACAATAATAAGGATGATGATATTGTGACAAGGTGATAAGAAGAGACTATGTTGATGTGAAGATCTATGTTTGGAGCTTCATTGGAACTGTATAGGCATTATTGATGCTAATAGCCAATTTAGTACATGACTATAAGTCTACTTCTTTATGTAATTGGTTGTAAACCTTGATGTATTTTGGTTGTAATTATTGAGTAGTCATCTCTAGGATGTAATCATGAATGTAAGTGCAATACCCTCTTTGTACTTATGCCTTTAACTAGGCACTTATTATTGCAATAGTAAGATATTTGTGGGTATCATCTCCACCAAGGGTTTTCTCTTAACGAGGTTTTCCTCAAAAACAAATGATGGTGTTTTGTTGTTGATGTTATGTGTTCTATTTTCTTTACTTTCATTTACTTTCAATATTAATTTATGGTTTCAATTTAAAAGGTTAAAAAATACTACTACACTGATTCAACCCCCCCCCCTCTCAGTGCTACCTAATCCTAAAAATTTGTATCAGAGCCTAGTTCCTTGGAAGAAGCTTAACAACTAGAGAAAGATCCAAATGGTAGCACCTAGTAGTATTTAGATTTAAATTTTAAATTCACTTGAGGACCTAGATAAATTAAATGCTCGCATTGTTAGTTTGGAAGAAAAGTTGAAAGAAGATAATGGATTCATTGACAACTTAAATGAGCAATTAAAGAAATCCAAAGATAGGAGAAAATGACTTGTAGATCAGTTATCGGGAAAAGACATTGAATCTACTTCTAACAATGACTATGAGAATATTGTGAAAGAGAGAAACAACCTAAAGAATGAATGGAATCTATTGCGACCAATATCACTAAAGAAATAGAAGCTAAAAGAACTCTTGAAGAATCCCTAAAAGATAAGAATGAGGAATGCTAAAAACTAAATGGTGAAGTTGGATAGCTACAAGTTTTTCTTGAAGAATCAAAACATAATGAGAAAGAACTGGAAAGAACCAATGAGGTATTGAGAAAAGACCTAGTTGATGCCAGAGAATTTCAAGAAAAAATTAGATTTAGCTTTGAGAAACTTGATGAAAATATTGCAAGTAAAATATGTCATGGAGATAAGCATGGCTTAGGATATGAACAAGGAGAATGTTCCAAATATGTTGAAGTAAAGACAAATCAAACTAAGTAACCTATGAAGACAACTTTAAATTAGACAAATGGAAAAAAATTCAATGGTAGATGTTTCACATGCCACAAAATTGGATACAAGGAAAAAGAATTCTAGAGCTATTCAAATGCTACACCTTTTTCTAAATAGTGTTTCACATGCTGGAAATATGGACACAAATCTAAGGAATGCGGATTTAGATCTAGGCCCAATACAACTAGAGGTAACCTTGTATGATACAAATGCAAAAAAATTGGTTACATTGAAATGAATTATAGATTGAGGACTAATCAAAATAATCACAGGTATGTAAAAAATAATGTTATTTGTTACAAATATAATAATTATGGACATATTGCTAAAGATTGCAGATATAGAGGTTATGGAATAAGAGTAAATGGTTCGGTTAATAATAACAGTGAAAACAATAATGATAAAGGAAAGAAGATTGATGTAACTAATGGTAGAGAGAAGATGAACAAAAATTAGATGAGAAAAGAACAAATTGATGCTTTTGGACGGATCACACCAGTTTCTGGTGTGGATCCTTCATCAAAAAACTAATTAAGTTTTAGACTTAATGGGGAATCATTAGAAAAATATTATGAAACCCCTAAAGATGACATCATGAGATGATGCGATAGAAGATATAGTTTTAGATAGATTCTATATTGCTACATCTTGGTTTGTAGGCAAATATAGTGAAATTTTCGTGTTCGTATAAGATTTTTGAGTCTGTTGGTTTTCCAACAGCTTTATTGAAACTAAATAAACAAACTATACTTAATGATAAAAATAGGTAGATAAAAAGGTTAAAAGGTAGATTTCATTATTCATTCTTCACATTGCGACTTGAAGAGCTTGAGCAAAGAGATTCATAAGTGATTTGGGAATTGATTTGAGATACTATAGATTTGATGAGAAAACCCTAAAAGACATTTAAAAGGTATTTATCTCTTCATAAATCCATATATTTCATCAGAGAACATGAATAATCCATAGATTTTTAATGTTATTGAAAATCCAAATCTTGAATTTAAGTTCCATCCATATAAGTCCATGGTAGATGATCCTAGAGGTGCATTTTCTCATGTGCTCGACAGAGTGTTGTATGATGAGGATGTGTGTGCATATATTCATTGAAAATTGGAATAAATTGGTGATTATGAGATAGCTAGTCATTATGAATATTTATTGTTACTTAAAAATCCAGCATACAATATAATAAGCATTAGTAGGAAAAGGTTGCATTTTGTTGGTCTAATTAACACTACCTTGCAGGTTTTGTTAGTTTACATGTCCTTATTGCATTCATTCTAGATGTCATTATTGTACTCTAAGTATTGATTATCATTCCAAAAAATTGCCAAAATTCATAAATAATCATTACACTGTACTTTCATAATGAATGTGATATACAAATGTCCTTTCCTGTTCCATGTTTCATCAATAAATAGAGTACATTGTAGAATTAAAAGAAAGACTAAAGTATGGAATAGGGGTCCCATGTATTGCCTTTTGTATTGGTTGTGTCAGCTGGTTGTCTGCTGGGTCTCTGCATTTAGGTCTTCATGAGTCTGAGTCTCCATCTGCATCTAGGTCTCAAAGGTTTCCATCTACATGAGAAAGGAAAATATGGTTAGATCCTGATGGATCTAAGCAATACATGAGAAAAAAATAACATACTGTAGCAATCAAGTTTTCAATACTACATATCAATCTGGAAAATTAAATGAAATAAGGAAATGTACACTGACACTCACTGCAAGGTAGTGTTAAAGGGACTTGTTTCTGACATGAAACCTTTTACTACTAATGATCATTGTGGTGTATGTTGTCCTTTTTATTAACTAGGTGTCTGAATTAAAGGGACTTAGTATGTTTCCAAACTGAGAAACCTTTTTCAGATATTGTATTTCATAATGATGTTATTTCAGAGCTTAATAGATTATCTTGCAGATAACAGCTGACTGGTTTTCATATTTAGTCATGAGTGAAAGATGCAGATCAAGCTGGTTTCTATGATAAGAATGCTACAGGAAATGCCAATGATTGCCAACTTTCCAGTTCAAGATACAAATGGTGATGCATAAATACCGATACAAATATGTCTTTACTATTCCTAAGTACATTTTCAAATCATAAACATATTTGTTGCTGAATACAAAAGAGTGCTTCAAGATTAAGCTATAAAATCATAAAGTGTTTACAGTTTGTTTTTATTGAGTGTCACGAACCCGTGTTCAAACCTCATTAGTTAAAAATTCTGATATTTTTGAATGTCACGAGCCTATACTCGAACTTCATTAACAGTAAATAAACATTTTTCATCTTGTTGTACTTATCATATTAAGTGAAAATTCAACATCAATGTGAACTATTTACAATGGACAAAGCTACATGATGCAAGATGAACATAAAATAGAAAATATGTATAAACTGGAACAGAGTATGTGCAACCAGTAGTGGGATATTATAAAGGATAGAGTACTTATCTGCTATGGAAATAAGAAAGTGTGTTGAGCATCTCTCAGTCATAATCACCTTCTAAGGTTTGTGAAGGTTATGAGTGAAAGATGCAATGGTTTTATGTGTAACAGATTATATCTTTAACATTTTTCACTCATAACCTTGCAACTTTAGTAAGTCATTAAGAGGTGTTTTCATGGTTTCCTGGAGCAACTGTCCATCATGGCCGAGCTCATCATATATGGTTTGCAAAGAAACAAGTTCACCAGCTCATCAAGTTTATAGCTATTGATTACACAAGGTTCTATTCATGTAAGCAAAGTGAAACAATTTGGATGCTCTATGCTATAACCACAGTTTGTGTTCAAAGTGTGGAATCTGTTAAATTAATTTCTAAGAGCTTCATGTTTTACACAAGAATGTCTTCATACAACTAATAAGGAAAGAGCCATCATTTATTTATCTTCAAAATTCTTAGTCAAGATTTTGAGCTTCATATGTTATCACAGAATATGCTGAGGAAGATACTAAATTTGATAAAGTTGCAATTGACAATAATTCAAAGTTCCATGAATGTGAGAAGTATGTTGCCATGTCAATTTTAGATAATGCCCACAAGTTGCATACTGGTATTCCAGTTATCAAAAGTGTGAAGGAATTATTTTCCTTTCATGAACTAAAGAAGTCTTATAAACAAGTAACAGTCATGGCTTTATGTGCCAAAGAAAATAACAATAGTGAAAATCCATGTCTGTTACTGGTTTATAAATGAAAGTTTTTATCTTATGCCAGTCATAAGTATTATACATGGTGAAATGTGTTCACAGTTGTCAATAAAAAAATGTTGAGAATAGTTTTGGGTTCACAAATGCAAGAGAAGAATCAAATGAAATAACAACAGTTGAAACCCACAGCTGTTGCTAGGTCATAAATAGAGCTCGCAAGTTTTACAATAGTCACATGGTAAGTAATCATTATAAATGGTAAGATGTACTAGTAGCTCGCAACACAAAAAACTATTACGAACAATTTCGGGTTCAATACTTTCAAACCCATATATGGTGAACAAACAAATAAACAACAGTTGAGCCCAAATGAAAATGCATGGAGCCCCCATTAAATAAAGCCTAGATATATATGGTGAACAACTTAATAGAAATGCATGGAGCCGCGGTTACAAGTCACAGTCTGAAAGTGTAAGAAAATGAACAGTTCAATAGACATATATAAACAAAGGATGCTATGAAACATGATATGGGCTCACGGCTATACAAGTAAAAGAGAACTCTTAGTGTATAGTTTGTGCAAGGTAAGGTTACAAGTCACAGTTCAAGCAAAGAAGATTCAGTTGAGAGTAAGCATCATAAAACACCAGTCATTTGATTGTTAAAAACCAAGATATAACTATGATTCATTAACCGTGACTACATTTTTTGAAAGAAATAGTCATATTTTAAAAGCAACAGTGAAACAAAAGTTAACATAAGGAGAGCCCATGACTTATGCATGATTGAAATCTCATGATATTCATGCTAGGAATAAGAAAAAATATAAATAGAGAGTTCAAGAAGACAACTTACAATTCACTGAATGTGAAATGGAAGTTAATGCTGAGTTCCTTGTTGGAGATGCACACAAAGAAGTAACCGTGATAATCTTCAGTATAGAGAAAGCTTGAGTTCAACAATGGTGTATTCTTACAGTCAAGCTGAGCTCCTTCAGTAGTTTTTGAAGGCTTAGGGTTTCATTTCCCTTAGACTTCTCCATGAAGAATGAAGAAAACACAAATGCCAAGGACAAAATGAGATAACTGTTTGGAGTCCGCCAAGCAGTTCAATGCATTCAATGCATGACAGTTCCAGCAGAGCCTCAAAAACTGGAAAAACATGCCACCTTTCATTCTTATCTCATTGATCTTTTCCTTGCATTGCAAGTGGATTGGAGGTCATGTCGACTTCTCCACTTTGTATGTAGTTCACACTTAGATATTTTATCTAAGTTAGGAAATGGAAGTTAGGAGGTGAAGTTAGGTTAATTGATATTAAATTTTTATTTAATATTAATTTCTTGTTTATAATTTTTGGCATTTTTCTTTGTAAAAAAGGATTTAATTCCTTATATTAGGCCAAAAATTTAGGGAAGAGGCATTTTAGAGGGTTTGTGAAAAACTTGGTTAGGGGCACGTTTTTAGGCTAAAATTGGGCATTTTTGAGGAGTTTAGATTTTCAAATTTGAGGTTAGAGCTGGGTATAAAATTGATTTTTTATGATCAATTAGAGGTTGCAGATTTTGGAGAGAGGGCATATAGTGAACATATTGTTCCTAAGGGCTTTGTAGGCCATTTTTGTAATCATTTTGTCAGATTTTTGAAGGAATGAACTAGATTCTTTGACTCATATTTGTGTACTTGTTTTTCAATATCGAATCCTATTTTCATCTTTTCTAACAAGTGTCAAATCATTTATTATCTAAAGGAAGTGAATGAATTTCTGTTCCTTCTCAAGATAATCAATTGCCCCTAGGTCTTGTGTGAGAAATGTATGTTGTTAATTGTCCAAGCTGTTTGTGGTAGAACCCTAATAGCATGAATTCATTAACCTATATGTTGAGCAGAGATTCAGAGTCTTAAGATATTCATTTGTGAGTCAGGATTGAATTTCATCTCTTTTTCAAAGTCTGAATTATTCATTGGTGTATCACCCTAATCTTTTAGTTATAGTATTCTTTTCCCTTTTCCCAACAATTTGTAGATCAGGAAAGTGATATTCCATTTTTTTTTATAGGAACCAGCCTAGAATCTGGAGATTCCTCTTCATTCATAGTCTACCCACAGCTAGGAGAGGTTTCCATTGTCAGGATAGAATTGTTGTTAGCCTTAATTCCTGATGTAAGGTAACAATTCTAAGCATGAACAGTTTTTTGGCACGCTCGGTGGGACCACAAACTACTTTTCAGTTCTGAGCTGTTATATTTATGGTTGTTTCAAGTTTTAGTTGCAACTCTAAGTGTGGATTTTAATGAGTAGAACTCCAACAAGATCAAATAAGGAAGGTTTTGTGTATCAAGAGTTACAACCAAACAGAAGGGGAGGAAGATCATCTAGAGGTGGAAGAACATTGCATGATCCAAGAGGTACTTCTTTGAATTCAGATTTCTCATCATTTGATAATCCTATTTTTGAAAGACAAGCTGCAAATTCAGAAGAACTCGAGGTTATCATTGAGGAGCTCAATCTTCCTGAGGATCTAGAGGTTCCTAATCATACCGGATCAAAGTTTCCAAGTATTGAAAATTTATCTATAGATAATTATGTTCTCGAAGCTTCTGTGAGTGGTACTGCAGTAACTCCCCAACATCTAAAGACTTATCAAAGGAAGGTAGTTCAACCTTCTCAACCTTTTGTTACACCGACTATTCAGCAGAAAGCTCCTCCACATCAAGAAATGGCTAGAAATTTTCCATTTTTCATATTCAATCAAGGCAGTCCTTTGAGGATTACAAATCATAATAATGTTCCATTAGCTGCTCTTAAAGGCTTACCATCATTCACTAGAGAAGGATCAGTAACAACCATTGAACACATCAGAGATGTTGCAACTCTTTGCAATGTTCATCATGTTATAGAAGAGGATGTAGCTTTGAAGCTGTTGGTTGCATCACTCAAGGGTAAAGCCCTTGATTGGTTCAAAACTCTTCCAGTAGATTCTATTGCTACTTGGGATACTCTAGGTGAAAGGCTATCCAAATTTTTTGAGGACAAATCTGATAACTTGTCTCTTGTGGAACAATTAACTACAATCAAGAGAGCCCCACAAGAGGAGATGAGTGATTTTAATCTTCATTTTCAGAAGACTTGGAATCAGATCCCTGTTACGGTAAGACCTTAAGCTAAATATGCATTTTTATATTATTTGAAGAGTCTGAATAGTGATATCTCTGTGATGATTCAATCTATGGGAGGTAATACTTTACCTCAAGCTTTTGATACTGCTATTAGGGTAGAGAATAGTCTTATCTAGGCAAGAAAGATAGCTCCTAGGCCTCCTATGCCTTTCTTTCCTAATATACAGTCTAATATGCCATTGGTAGTTCCACCATTATCTGCTGTCCCATCTTATAAACCTTCAGAAATAGCTCCTACAACCCCTCTAAATGAATTACAGACTATTAAGGACAGTTAGCAAAAAATTGAAAATCTACTGCAATCTTTTGGTAATGATTTAGTGGCCCTAAAGAGGAATCAAGCTCAGGTAAACCCTGCTATTCAAAATTAGTTTGCTGGTTCTTCTACACAATATCCTAGTCAACCTAATTTTTAGGCTAATAGGCAGCAATTTCAAGGAAATACTAATGCAAATAGATAGAATTGTAATATGAGACCAAATAGATAGTATAATCCAGCACCTCTTAATACTGTTAGGGACATTGTACCTACTCAGAATAATATTGCTACTAATTGGTATTTTCCGTGCAATGAGCCACATGATCAATCTACATGTTCTAATGGAATTCTTAATCAAGTTCTTATGGTACAAAATTCAATGAATTCACAGTAGAATGTGTCTGTTGAAGAGGTCCAAAATCAATCAGACCAAAGTGCTACAGATACCAGATTTTTAAACTGGCAAGAGGAAGAATTTTGTGGACTTAATGAAGATTCATCAATTGCAGCAAATACAAGAGCAAAAAAAAGAGCTCTTGAAGCTGATCAATCTGCTGGGAATGCTTCTTCTCCACCAGTTTCTATTTTGAAGAATCCATCAGTTTTCACTAATAAAGATCAAACTCAAAGGAATGCTGATCAGAGTTCTCCTAGATCATCACATAAGGTACAATTTACTATTCCATTCAATATTGTTGATACAATGAAAAAAACAAATGTTACTTTGTCTGCATGGGAAACTCTGTCTATTCCAGGATAGATTAAAATTTTGAAAGAAGAGTTATCCAAGTTGGCAATTAATTCTCAACAAATAGTACAAAAGTCACCAAGTGTGGTCATGACTAATTCTAAGCCTCCTAAGGTTCAGGAAAAGCCACTAAAAGAAGATAAAAAGCTTGCTAAAGTTCAGCAACCAATAATACCAGAATTCAAGAAGGCTGCAAATAGTGAGAAAACAAGAGTAACTACTGATAAGAAACTGTCAAGTGAACAAAAAACATCAGAAAAGGAAGGTAAGAAATCTACAAATGAAAAGCCTCCTCCTTTTTATGTTTCCTTGATCATTGGAAATAAATTAGTTCATAATTGCATGGTGGATAGTGGTGCAACCAGTACTGTTATGCCTAAAAAAGTGGCAGATTTGCTGAACTTAAAATATGAGCCGCTTGAGAAGGGTGTGGTCCAGCTGGATAGAACTTATATTAAGACTTTAGGAGTTATTAAAAATGCAAGTTTGACCCTGCACTCCTGCCTAAATTTTTCAATTCCATAGGACATATATGTTATTGATTTACCAACATATTTTGCTATGTCTGTCTAGAGATTTCACAGCCAAAATAGATGGCTATTTTTCATCAGATTGGTCACATTTGTACTTCAAAACTAGATATGGTACTAAGGTAACCATAAAATCATAATTATTGGCAAAAAATCCAATAGAGCCTTATAATCCAAGTCCTATTAATGCAAGTTGTGTGATCATGGATCAAGATGAAATTCCTAATTATTCAACATATAATACTCAAACTGAAGCATATCTAGATATTGTTCTAGATGAATGGGCTACTAGGAATGAACAGAATGATGACATGTTTGATGCTGGTTTTGGAAACTACATGATTTTAGAATCTGATTCAGTAGTTCCTAACTTGATTAAAGATCCAGAATCTGAATCCAATGTGTCTAACCAGCTTTGAGATTTTTTTTTTGATGGGTCAAGGAATAAGGAGGGAGTTGGTGTAGGGGTTATGTTGGTATTACCTGATGGTGATAAATTTTATGCTGCTTTTAAGTTGTCCTTTCCTTGTTCTAACAATGTGGCTGAATGTGAAAGTTTGATCTAGGGATTAGAATGGGCAAGATTGAGAGGTATCAAGTGTTTGAGAGCATTTGGTGACAGTGAGCTTATTGTTAAGCAGGTGAGAGGAGTCAATACTGTTAAAAATGATCTGCTTAAGATGTATAAATCTAGAGTTTCTGATATTCTAGATGAATTTGATGCTTTCAACTTGATTTCAATTCCTAGAAGGGAAAATATACATGCTGATAGGCTGGCTAGTATTGGTGCTCATATTGCAATAACAGAAAATAAAGGAATAATTTCAGACCAGTCACATATTAAAATAATTGTTAGGCCATCCATTCTGGATAATGACACTTATTGGCAAGTTTTCAATACTGATGAACATATCCTAAGTTTTTTGACAGAAACAGATGGTTTTTCAGCTTTGAGAGATAACAAAAACATTCAGCAAATGGAAGATCAGATTATTCAATTAAAAACCAATAAGCTACCAAAAGGATTAGTAAGCTTGGAATCAACTTTTAATTCTAATGATTAGTTTAGGAAGGGTAAAACTAGCTTGCTGATTAAAGAAGATCATTATGAAGAAGTAGAAATTTTCAGAGACAAGCGGTTGAAGGTTGGTAAAATAAATTCTCCTGAAGAAAAATAATTATTTATTGATCTTTTTAGAGAATATAATGATGTTTTTGCATGGGACTACTCTGATCTAAAGGGTTTTGATCCTTAATTAACCCAACATACTATAGAATTGGAGCCTAATGCTAGGCCAATTAGACAAAAGAAAAGACCTATAAACCCCAAATTAGAGCCATTTGTTAAAAGAGCTGAGAAAACTCCTAGATGGTGCTATTATATTTCCTATTAAGCACACGTCTTGGGTTTCTAACTTAGTTCCAGTAAGGAAGAAGAATGGAGAGATAAGACTTTGTGTAGATTTTAGAGACCTTAATAGGGCATCTCTGAAAGATAGGCACCCTCTTCCTTCCATGGAACATATTTTACAATATGTTTCAGGTTCTGAGAGATTCTCACTCTTAGATGGGTATTCTGGTTATAACTAGATTTTAGTCAAAGAATATGATCAGTTTAAAACAACTTTTACAACTAAATGGGGTACTATGGCTTATAGAAGAATGCCATTTGGGTTATCAAATGCTGGAGCTACTTTTCATAAAGCAATGGACATGACTTTCAAGAATTTAATGTATAAATTTGTTCTAGTATACCTAGATGATGTGACAATTTACAACAAGGTTGCAAATCAGCACATTAATCATTTAAGATAGATTTTGCAAAGATGTAGAGAATTTAGAATTTCTTTAAATCCTAAGAAATCTGTGTTTGCAGTTCATGAGGGAAAACTCTTAGGATACCAGGTGTCTAAGGAGGGAACAACAATTGATCCTGAAAGAATTCATGCAATTCTTGAACTTTCATTGCCTAAACATAAGAAAGGATTGCAGAGTTTTATTGGGAGAATTAACTTTGTAAGGAGGTTTATTCCTGATATTGCAAACCTACTAAAACCATTGACCACAATGCTTAAAAAGGATATTCCTTTCAGCTGGACTGATGAAGGAAAAAAGAATTTTGAACTAATAAAATAGGCTTTGTCTTCAGCCCCTACTCTTGTTAATCCTGATTTTACTAAAGACTTTATTTTGTATGCCTATGGTGGTTCTGACACTATTTCAACTATGCTGGTTCAAAAGAATGATGAAAAATAAGAGCAGCCAGTTGCTTTTTTCAGCAAAGGTATGGATGACTATGAGAAAAGGTACACTTTTATTGAAAAACATGTACTTGTTGTTATTAAAGCTTTGAAGAAGTTTAAGCATTTAATTGCTAGAAATAAGGTACACTTAATGGTTTCTCATCCTAGCATCAAAGAGTTTTTGTTGAACAAGGATGTTGATAAAAAGAGAGTTGGTTGGATAACAAGGGTTATGGAGTATGATGTACAGATTCATGTAACTAAGCTAATTAGAGGCAAGGGACTTTGTGCTCAAATGGTAGAAGAGGAAGAACAAATTGAAGCTTCTAAAGAATCTGAAAACTTAAAAGGTGATATTGTATTATTTAATGATCCTATGACTTGGTTGTCAGATATGACCAGATTCTTGCAAACTGGCCAATGTCCAAATAATCTTGATAAGGAAAAAAGGAGGTACTATAGGTTACAATCTATTCCCTATGTTCTTATTGATGGTGTCCTATATAGAAAAGACTATTCTGGAATGTTTCTTAAATGTATTGATTCACTAGATCAAGGCAGAATTTTATCTGAGTTTCATGATGGATCTTGTGGAGGACATTTCAGTCCTAAAACTACAGCCTGGAAAATACTAAGGGCATGCTATTATTGGCCTAATTTATTTAAGGATGCTCATGTTTGGGCTAGAAAATGTCAGAAATGTGCACTTTTTGCAGGTAAACAAAGGCTAGCAGCACTACCATTAAAACCAATTATGGTTGATCAACCATTTGATAAGTGGGGAATGGACTTTATTGGTCATATCAATCCTAATTCTAGTGTAGGTCATAAATGGATTTTAATTGCTATAGATTATTTTACAAGATGGACCGAGGCTATTGCACTAAAGGAGGCTACTGGACCCGCTATGTTAAAATTTTATGAAGATATTACAACCAGGTTTGGAGTTCCTCAATCAATTATTTCTGACAATGCTATGAATTTCATTGGTTTAGCTATTACATAATGGGATGTGAAGAATGGGATTTATTTAAACACTTCTTCTAACTATTATCCTTAGGGTAATTGTCTTGTAGAATCTACAAACAAAAATTTAATCAGAATTATTAAAAAGACTCTACAGGAGAACAAGAGGGATTGGCATTCTAAATTGAAGGCAGCCTTGTGGTTGGATAGGATTACACCTAAATAGGTCATTGGGAATTCCCCTTATGTCCTAGTTTATGGTAAAGAGGCCAGATTGCCAGTTTCCACTGAATTTCTACCCTTGCAACTAGCTGATCAGATGTTATTGTTTGAAGAAGAAGATCCCCTTAAACTGAGGTATGCTGATTTATTACAGCTTGAAGAGGAAAGGAGAAAAGCATTGGATACAATGGAACTTAAGCAAGCACAAACTAAAATATTTTTTGATAAGAAAGCTAATTTAGAGAATTTAAAGAAGGAGATTTAGTACTCAAGTGGCATGTACTAAAGAGCAGGCCAGGGCAACATGATAAATTTGATAATTTTTGGTTAGGCCCTTTTGTGATAAAAACCTATAAGGATAACAATGCTTTTCAGTTGTCCACAAATGAAGGGGAAAAATTGTAGATTCCAGTTAATGGAATACACCTCAAGCTTTGCTTTGAGGGTTAGGTTTGTTTTAGTTTTTCAAAATTCAATAAGTGCTGTCCAAGCACTAGGTTTTTAGGATTGCATTGAGTCTAGTTTAGATGCATTTTCATTTTCAATAAAGGTTGCATTCATGGTTTAGTTTTCCTAAATTCTACTGCCCTATGATAAGCCTACAGGTCATGTCTAGCACGCAGACATCTAGCAGAAGTCTCCAAAATTGTTACTTAAAAATCTAGCATACAATACAATAAGCATTAGTAGGAAAAGGTTGCATTTTGTTGGTCTAATTAACACTACCTTGCAGGTTTTGTTAGTTTACATGTCCTTATTGCATTCATTCTAGATGTCATTATTGTACTCTAAGTATTGATTATCATTCCAAAAAATTGCCAAAATTCATAAATAATAATTACATTGTACTTTCATACTGAATGTGATATACAAATGTCCTTTCTTGTTCCTTGTTTCATCAATAAATAGAGTACATTGCAGAATTAAAAGAAAGACTGAAGTATGGAATAGGGGTCCCATGTATTACCTTTTGTATTGGTTGTGTCAGCTGGTTGTCTACTGGGTCTCTGCATTTAGGTCTTCATGAGTCTGAGTCTCCATCTACATCTAGGTCTTTAAGGTTTCCATCTGCATGAGAAAGGAAGATATGGTTAGATCCTGATGGATCTAAGCAATACATGAGAAAAAAATAACATACTGTAGCAATCAAGTTTTCAATACTGCATATCAATCTGGAAAATTAAATGAAATAAGGAAATGTACACTAACACTCACTGCAAGGTAGTGTTAAAGGGACTTGTTTTTGACATGAAACCTTTTACTACTAATGATCATAGTGGTGTATGTTGTCCTTTTTATTAACCAGGTGTCTGAATTAAAGAGACTTGGTATGTTTCCAAACTGAGAAACCTTTTTCAAATATTGTATTTCATAATGATGTTATTTGAGAGCTTAATAGATTATCTTGCAGATAATAGCTGACTGGTTTTCATATTCAGTCATGAGTGAAAGATGCAGATCAAGCTAGTTTCTATGATAAGAATGCTATAGGAAATGCCAATGATTGCCAACTTTCCAATTCAAGATACAAATGGTGATGCATAAATACTAATACAAATATGTCTTTACTGTTCCTAAGTACATTTTCAAATCATAAACATATTTGTTGCTGAATACAAAAGAGTGCTTCAAGATTAAGCTATAAAATCATAAAGTGTTTACAGTTTGTTTTTATTAAGTGTCACGAACCCGTGTTCAAATCTCATTAGTTAAACATTCTGATGTTTTTGAATGTCAGGAGCTCGTGCTTGAACTTCATTAACAGTAAATAAACATTTTTCATCTTGTTGTACTTATCATATTAAGTGCAGATTCAGCATCAATGTGAACTATTTACAGTGGAAAAAGCTACAGGATGCAAGATGAACATAAAATGGAAAATACATATAAACTGGAACAGAGTATGTGCAACCAGTAGTGGGATATTATAAAGGATAGAGTACTTATCTGTTGTGGAAATAAGAAAGTGTGTTGAGCATCTCTTAGTCATAATCACCTTCTAAGGTTTGTGAAGGTTATGAGTGAAAGATGCAATGGTTTTATGTGTAACAAATTATATATTTAACATTTTTCACTCATAACCTTGCAACTTTAGTAAGTCATTAAGAGGTGTTTTCATGGTTTCCTGGAGCAACTGTCCATCATGGTCGAGCTCATCATATATGGTTTGCAAAGAAATAAGTTCACCAACTCATCAAGTTTATAGCTGTTGATTACACAAGGTTCTATTCATGTCAGCAAAGTGAAACAATTTGGATGCTCTATGCTATAACCACAGTTTGTGTTCAAAGTGTGGAATCTGTTAAATCAATTTCTAAGAGCTTCATGTTTTACACAAGAATGTCTTCATACAGCTAATTAGGAAAGAGCCATCATTTATTTATCTTCAAAATTCTCAGTCAAGATTTTGAGCTTCATATGTTATCACAGAATATGCTGAGGAAGATAATAAATTTGATAAAGTTGCAATTGACAGTAATTCAAAGTTCCATGAATGTGAGAAGTATGTTTCCATGTCAATTTCAGATAATGCCCACAAGTTGCATACTGGTATTCCAGTTATCAAAAGTGTGAAGGAATTATTTTCCTTTAGTGAACTGAAGAATTATTATAAACAAGTAACAGTCATGGCTTTATGTGCCAAATAAAATAACAAAAGTGAAAATCCATGATTGTTACTGGTTTATAAATGAAGTTTGTATCTTATGCCAATCATAAGTATTATACATGGTGAAATGTGTTCACAGTTGTCAATAAAAAATTGTTGAGAATAGTTTCAGGTTCACAAATGCGAGAGAAGAATCAAATGAAATAACAACAGTTGAAACCCGTAGCTATTTCTAGGTCATAAATCGAGCTCATGGGTTTTACAATAGTCACATGGTAAGTAATCATTATAAATGGTAAGATGTACTAGTAGCTTGCAACACAAAAAACTGTTAGGAACAGTTTCAGGTTCAATACTTTCGAACTTGTATATGGTGAACAAACAAATAAACAACAATTGAGCCCAAATGAAAATGCATGGAGCCTGCATTTAATAAAGCCCAGATATATATGGTGAAAAACTTAATAGAAATGCATGGAGCTATGGTTAGAAGTCATAGTTTGAAAGTGTAAGAAAATGAACAATTCAATAGACATATATAAACAAAGGATGCTATGAAACATGATATGGGCTCACGGCTATACAAGTAAAAGAGAACTCTTAGTGTATAGTTTGTGCAAGGTAAGGTTACAAGTCACAGTTCAAGCAAAGAAGATTCAACTGAGAGTAAGCATCATAGAACACCAGTCATTTGACTGTTAAATACCAAGATATAACTGTGATTCATTAACCGTGACTACATTTTTTGAAAGAAATAGTCATATTTTAAAAGCAACAGTGAAACAATAGTTAACACAAGGAGAGCCCACGACTTATGCATGATCGAAATCTCATGATATTCATGCCAGGAATAAGAAAAAATATAAACAGAGAGTTCAAGAAGATAACTTACAGTTCACTGAATGTGAAATGGAAGTTAATGCGGAGTTCCTTGTTGGAGATGCACACAAAGAAGTAATAGTGATAATCTTCAGTATAGAGAAATCTTGAGTTCAACAATGGCGTATTCTTACAGTCAAGCTGAGCTCCTTCAACAGTTTTCTAAGGCTTAGGGTTTCATTTCCCTTAGACTTCTCCATGAAGAATGAAGAAAACACAAATGCCAAGGACAAAATGAGATAACTGTTTGGAGTCCACCAAGCAATTCAATGCATTCAATGCATGACAGTTCCAGCAGAGCCTCAAAAACTAAAAAAACATGCCACCTTTCATTCTTATCTCATTGATCTTTGCCTTGCATTGCAAGTGGATTGGAGGTCATGTCGACTTCTCCACTTTGTATGTAGTTCACACTTAGATATTTTATCTAAGTTAGGAAATGGAAGTTAGGAGGTGAAGTTAGGTTAATTGATATTAAATTTTTATTTAATATTAATTTCTTGTTTATAATTTTTGGCATTTTTCTTTGTAAAAAAGGATTTAATTCCTTATATTAGGCCAAAAATTTAGGGAAGAGGCATTTTAGAGGGTTTGTGAAAAACTTGGTTAGGGGCACGTTTTTAGGCTAAAATTGGGCATTTTTGAGAAGCTTAGATTTTTGGATTTGAGGTTAGAGCTGGGTATAAAATTGATTTTTTATGATCAATTAGAGGTTGCAGATTTTGGAGAGAGGGCATATAGTGAACATAGCATTCCTAAGTGCTTTGCAGGCCATTTTTGTAATCATTTTGTCAGATTTTTGAAGGAATGAACCAGATTCTTTGACTCATATTTGTGTACTTGTTTTTCAATATCGAATCTTGTTTTCATCTTTTCTAACAAGTGTCAAATCATTTATTATCTAAAGGAAGTGAATGCATTTCTGTTCCTTCTCAAGATAATCAATTGCCCCTAGGCCTTGTGTGAGAAATGTATGTTATTAATTGTCCAAGCTGTTTGTGGTAGAACCATAATAGCATGAATTCATTAACCTATATGTTGAGTAGAGATTCAAAGTGTTAAGATATTCATTTGTGAGTCAGGATTGAATTTCATCTCTTTTGCAAAGTCTGAATTATTCATTGGTGTATCACCCTAATCTTTTAGTTATAGTATTCTTTTCCCTTTTCCCAACAATTTGCAGATCAGGAAAGTGATATTCCATTTTTTTTTATAGGAACCGGCCTAGAATCTGGAGATTCCTCTTCATTCATAGTCTACCCACATCTAGGAGAGGTTTCCATTGTCAGGATAGAATTGTTGTTAGCCTTAATTCCTGATGTAAGGTAACAATTCTAAGCCTGAACATTTATGTTTTGATGGAGTGTTTAAGGATGATTTCTATAAGGTTAATTAGATTAACCTAGCTCACTATAAAAATGTAGTTACCTTTGATGATCCTAAATGGATAAAGGTTATTTTGAGTAGAATTCATGATCAATTATTTTGGTTATGAGATCAAACAATTAAAATAACTTGGGAATTAATTCACAATGTAATTGGATTCAGTGCTACTAGATAAATACCAACACTTTAATCAACTAAGAAGAAAGTGGTTAAGAAACTAACCAAAACTTGATGGGATAGGAGAGATATGATTGTTAATGACATCATTCAAATAGATGTCAAATTCACATCCATGATACTAGGCTACAAAGTATTTCACAACAACATAATGAATTCCATATTGAAAACCATGATACACATTTCTTATCAAATGTTGATGGAAGATGTAGAATTTGATGTTTGTGAGACCATAAGAAAGAAACTATTTGAGAATCTTGAGAAGATAAAAATGGACAAATCACATATATTCAAGTATGGATCCCTCAATGTCCATATATTTTTCTACTTGATGAATTTATTTCTTGAAGTCATGAATGTAGCTTGGAAGAAGGATATTCTTGTGGCAATGCAGATATCTAACATGTACTGTAGTCAGAAGAAAAATGGCATGGATTTTCTAATCTTAGGACACCTTAAAATGTTTTAGAAGAAGATGCAAAAAAGAGAAATAATTCCAAAAATTATAGTAGAGAAGTATGCAGATTCGGTATGTTTTATGGTTAAAATAGATAATGCTACATAGAGGCAGTAGAGCCTAGACAAATGTGGATTCAACCAATGGGCTATAAATTTATATGGGAGTTAGTTGAGAAGTATGTGGAAGAAACAATTAAAATCCCTATTGATATGAATGCATAGAGGTTCAGAACCTATATGGAGAAGTATCAAGAGGTTCAGACACAGCTGACAGGAAAAAAAATAAGAAATAGAAAAATCAATAAACTTTTTGATAAAGCAGAAGAAAAAGAAGGTTTTACCAAGGAGGAAATGGAAAAAGTAAGGATACAACAAGAGACTGGAGTAAAATCAATTGATGTTGAAATAGAGGCAACTGCTCTGCCCCCAATTTTTATGCAAAGAAGGTCTGGTAGAACATATTGTACACCTCCTATGAAGAAGAAATCTTCTTCACCAAAGGCATATAGATTGGAAGTAAAGAGGACCCAGTCATAATCGGTAAGGGGAAGAACTAAATAAAAGAGTCACAGTATAGAAAAGAAGAGAGATATGGAGAATGATGGTAATTCATCCACTGAATTTGATTAGTGAAAGAAGAAAGTGAGGATAGAAGGAGCTACCATAACTAAAGTGATACCTGTGAGTGTAAGAAAAGGTGAGAATGTTGTAGATAAGATATTGAATAAAGTAGTCAAGCATAGAATTGGAATTTTGATAGAATTGAAGAAATACTATCTTGTATTTGATTTATGAAAGAAGAAAATTAGAACAAGGTGTTATTACTCACTTGAAAAAATTTAGTAGAAGACTTGTTGAAATAAAAGATCAAACACCTAATCAGTTATATGCTAAACTAGAAGAAATGATACTGATAGCATAAGAAGAAGATAAGAAGATAAAAGAGGCATCTATCACTAAGATATGTCCAGTAATCAGTTGTGATAAGATGAACAATAGACTTGAGGAAAATAAAAGGAGACTAGTTGTAAAGAAAAGAATTAACATGTTAATGGGTAGTAGAGTAGATGAGATCATTACTGAGATAGATAATATTATCAGAAAGATGCTAAAGGATATCAAACCTATTGCGCCTAAAAGAAAAGAACCTAGAACCAAGAGAAGAGAAGAAAATGTATTCGTTGATGAAAAACTATCCTCTACTATTAGAGAACTAAATCTCTATATTGGTGGTTTAATTGTTACACTTGATGAACCTAATAAATATGAGAAGAAAGAAAGAAAATATCCCTAAAAAGACCTTGTAAATATCATAACCAAGGAAGAGATAGATGAAATCATGGTAGAAAAAGGATTTTTTGAAGATAAACTAGTTGAAATAGAGGTAGAACTAGAAGTGAAGATTCATGAGCATATGGAAATAGAGGTTGAGGCCACCGAAGAAAAAGAAGATGAAACACATAATGTACGTAATATCTTGAAGGTAGTGGGAGTAGAAGAGAAACCAAATGATGCAAGAAATGATCAAATAGAAACTAGTCCAAGGACATTGTTGGCAAAAATGACCTTACCAATTGAGTCTTATAAATTAGACTTAAAATGACCAATTAATTTAAATAATTGTGATGAAGATCAATTGGTGAGATTATTAATATTAGCAATAGAGAAAGATAATAAAAGGACCTTGAGGAAAAGAGAGAAAGGAACAAGGTTAATGACTAGGACAATAAGTATTCTTGATAAGTTGATGACCAACCATTAGATAAAACATGAAGATTCTACAATTGTTTAGTTAGAAGGAATGCTTGATGATTTTGACACTCATTTCCAGTCAATGGACCAAGAAAAAATGAGCAAGGTACAAAAGGAATTCAGTGATAAGAGATTTAAATATCTCTATTCATTAATTTTGTAGGATAAAACTTCTTTGGATGTTGGTGTGAAGTATATCAAGGATGTTATTGAAGAAGGATGTAGGATATACATGATGAGCAAATATTCCTTTTCTCATGTATCTAATATAGATAATATCCTAAATTAAACCAAGGAAAAATTATCATTTAAGGAAAAGAGTTTTGATTCATCAAAAGGATTTGCATCGACATATATGACAGAGGTGATAAAGATGAATGATCAGATAAAGAATTTGGAAGATGAGAGAAGACTATTTAGTAGGAATAATGAATTGAGGGACCTTGTTGTTCCTAAGTTAGATATTATTCTAAGATAATTCAAGGAGGTAGAGAAAGCATATGACCTATTACATATTGAAGGCCTTCCCAAAGTACAGAATGAAACCCATGCCATATGTGGGTAGATTCAAATTTTGGACAACTTGAAGAAGTCTTGGGATATTGACTTGAAAACTCTATTAACAAGTTTCTCAGATATTTTCAAATATTTATAAGTATGGAAGTTGTATATAAGGCATTAATAAGATCTTGGTAGAAGATTTTTTTTGGTTTTTGAGCCTTGCCTTTTCCATTGATGTCAAAGGGGAAGATATTTAGTGAAAAATGTATAAGTGTGATGTATGCCAAAAGGGAGAGTATTGTTTTTGATATAGTTTTGAACTTGGCATTTTGGGATGGATACTTATCCATTTTTCCTAAGTGTTTCCATCACTGCCAAAGGGGGAGATTGTTGGAAAGAGTTAGTCCTTAATGTATGGTATGTTGTCATTGATGGAAAATACTATCATTACTCTTGGCCATGATGCAGACAAGTCACTTTACCAAAGGATTTGTTACCTATATTTTTCTAAGTATCGGAAACAAGATAGTAACTAGTTAGATAGATCAGTGTGGTTCAGACAAACTTCTAAGTGCTACTAAATGTGATTGTAAGGTATGAATGTAGACACACTCTTATGTCTAATTCGGTAATCACAAATCTTAAATTCATCAGATGCATGAGCTATTCACTATGGAATATTAGGTTGACATTTTTGGAAGAATAAAATAGTTCAGAGAAGATTGATATGGTAAACCTGGTAAATCATTCATGTTTATCAATTTAATGATTGTTTATGATAGAGCCAACATTAGAGTCTATTGGTTCCCAAATTAGCAAATTGGAAATCCTATGAGCCTACCTACTCAATTATGGGATTTTCCAACTGACTTGGCCAATAAACGAGAGTGATTAATTATGATCCTCCTCCCCTGCACTTTAGGCTCTACCTATTCCTTCACCAAATCTGTTTGTTGAAGGAATTTTATAGTAGATGTAATGCCCACCCTAGTATCCTCATATTTTGGACTGACAAGATTATTACTTTGTTAATTTGGATTATATGTTTGGACTATTTCATTTTATGATGGGACACTTGAGCATATATATATATATATATATATTAATAGAATTAATTATGGAGATAATAAATGATTTGAAATTAAATGATGTATATATGTGTAGGAAAATACTATTTGTGAAATGATTCATACTTATTTATGTTTATGGATCTAACCCTACTAACGCCATTATGTTTGGATGTTTCATTGGTTGATGTGAGTGTAGGACGAGGAGAGGCAGTCATAGTTACTCCTACACAAGATCCACATGATGTCACATTCTCCCTCCTTGTTTTCCATTATTTGTGCATATATATATATATATTATATATGTATGTATGTATGTATACATGTCAGTTGGTGTTGCAGGATGCAAGTACCAAGCATTGACTCCACCTGGCTACATATTTCTGAGCATGCCTTCAAAATCCTTGAACTGTTGATGTGTGGAGATTTTATCAAGCTACTTTCAAGGGTTTTTCGTGGACTTAGGTTCATGTTTAGGAAGTTACCCTAGTTAGGGGATTTGTGTGCAGTGTTGTGATGTTTTTTTGAGATTTATGTTTTGAGGTTGGACTGATCTTTGGTATGAATATATATGTATTTTTTTTATATCTGTATTGTAATTGAATGTACGTTATATATGTATGCATATATGTTGGTGCACACATATATACTTATGCATGTATAAATATTACTACTTATGTGTTTTTATTGCTTGTAATATGGCATCTTTAATGTTTAAATAAAATGTATTAAATAAAAATAAAAAAGTTAAAAAGGAGTTCTTTTGGTAAAACTTTAAAAAGGAGTTCTTTTGGTAAAACTAACTACCTAGGAGATTAGAACCCGAGACCTCCTAGAAGTTAGGCTAGTTTGTTTCCAATTGAGATATGTGTTTTACTTGAGATATTTTGTGTCTCTTTTTCTTGTTATGGTGTTTTTAGGAGGATATTTTAATTAAAATAATTAAAAAGCTTTATTATGTGGTTATGGGAATGAGTTAATTAATTTCTCAACCAACTATAGTAGTTGGAGAAGTTTCTTCTCGTAAAGCAACTCGTCCAACCATATAGTTGGAGGTTAAATTATTATGGTTTTGGGAGTTTGAGAGATTAGGAGATTGGAGAAAAATTTGGAGATTTTTGGAGGAAAAGATAAGAATTGTTTCGGAAGCCATTTTGGGAGAAATTGAGAGTTTCAGAGAAATACTTGTTTTTGGGGGTTTTTTGCATTTTCTATTTACCATACTAGTTCTGTGAGGGATCTTAGGAGTTGGTATTGGAAGGAGAAAGGATTTTTGATGAAGGGAAAATCTATCTAGGAGGCCACCATCTCACCATTTCCCAAGGCTTGGAAGGATTGTAGTGGCGTCCTCCATTTTTTGAGAGGATTCTCCGCAGGACTCTAGGTAGGATCTGGAACTGGGATGAATCTCTTTTATTCCCTATGTGTGTATGGGTTTGTATTATGTATATTGATTTTTATAAGATGGATAAACTATATATTTATAAGGAAATACATTAGGTTTTTTATTTCATGTTTTGCAAATTATGCATCTGGGAAGTTTAATAAATGTGTTGTCATAGTTTTCTATTTAAAACTCTTCCTAGGAGTTTGTGATTTCTTGTGATACTGTATTATAGTGTATTTTATTGTTTATTTATGGTTTAGGGAATTTTAGGAAGGTTAAGATGGATTAGGGAAGGGATGTAGACATTTTCCCCCTTTTATGCTTTTGCAATCTTTTACTTTCAATTTGAAGTTTTGATTAGATAGTTTTGTTTTGGGTGTTAGGATGTGTTGAGGAAGTGTTATGGAAGTGGTACTAAGGTACCTAATTTAGGTAGACCTTAGGGAACCTTCCCCAGGCACTCTCCACACTTGAAAATGTCAGTTTTGGGCAAATTTTGGGTGTTCTAGACACAGTCTTGTATGAGCATCCTAGAATGTCGTAGGATTTTGTACTAGCACCCATACGAGATTTGGTGGATTTCCATATGGGCATGCACGGATTGATGTATGGGAAAGTATAGATTTCCATATGGGGTTTTAGAGGGTCCTAGGAGCTCAAATTTGTCAGATTTTGGGCTTGTGACCTCTATAACCTGTTTCTTATGCTTGGGATGCAACTTGTCTCACTTATGTATGTCTATATCTTGTTTTGTTTGTGTTATAATGTATCACTTATGATGTTTCAGTACTTGGCATATCCTTATGTTCATATAATGAGGCTAGGACTCGTCCTAAGGGCCTGAGAGCACAAGAGGGTTCCCTAGACCTACAAGTTGAACCTTTTGAAGTACTTTATGGTTTCTTTGGCTTGTGTGTGGGTAGGGGAATAGGTACCCTAGGTGAGTGGCTCAACATAGGTGTGGAACCCAAAGTGGTTTCCAGATGATCCTATGGGTGAGTTGGTAAAAAGTGATAGCCTAATAATAAACTTGGGAAAGGGGGGTTTTAAAAGATAATGAAGGACAAATAAATTTAAGTCCACATAGGCCTGTTGGAGTACAAGGACCATAGGTAACTACCAGGATGGATCCCTATTCATAAAGGGGGGACTAAGGTTATATGGTTGCCAGGAAGAATCCCAATATGTAGGATATGTGATGACACTCACCTAGAGGGTATGATAGAAACCTAACCCTTGTGTATAGTGTAGTGATATTGTGTTAGGTATTGTCTTTTGTTTTCAAGTTATTGTTTTTTAAGCCTTAGGTTTCTTTAGGCCTTGTGAGTATATTGGTTCTATCTCCTAGCACAGGGGTGGAACTTCTTTAGTTTCCCATGGTTGGGTGGAAAATATCTTTTGAGGTACTGTTTGTGGTTCGTGGCTTGGATGTGTTTTAGATTTCATGCAGTGATAAAGATTTCTCAATTTGTATCATGTATTATTGTAATGCAAGATGTAAAAATCTCTTGTAAGCCTTTGGGCCATCAAATGTAATTGTATTTATTATTGGAAATTGAAAGAATAAAGCAATGTAATCAGCGAGGGATAGTGTTAACCTACAACTAATTGAATATCTTGATGAAGATTTAGGAGGTCACCGAGCTGTTAAAGAAATATGTAAGATGATTAAATCAGTCAATATGTTGTCATTGATGTCAACTAGTTTTGACTATACTTATCAAGATAGTTACAAACATCTAAACATCTGTAGAAGGAATAAATGGTGAAGAAATAAGATATCTACATAAGGAAAAGATGAATATAATAGATATGGATAAGGTATACATTATATAACTTATTGATGAGTCTATGGCATTATGTTATTGACTTGAGCATGTTACATTATTCTATTATGAAGATGAGATCAGAATTGAACAAGTTAATGTGGTCGGTAATTGAAGATTTCTGTATACACCAAATCAAGTCTTGTGTATACCGAGTGACAGTAATAAATGAGTTAGTTATCACCGACACATTTTTTTCAACTGAGTAGGATGAAAACATTGAATGTTTATAATAGTCGACTGAAATTGATGAGCATGCTTATGATTTCAAGGTAAGAGATAGAGTTTTTTATAAGATCAATGAATGACAAAATTTAGAGATAATTGAAGGGAAGAGATTGAAACGTGTTATTGATACAACTACTGAGGAAGATTGAAGAGGTAAAATGAACAATGGAGATTAAGGAAAAATCTAATGGATGAGATGAAAATGGTTTACATGTCTATTTAAGAGACATGAGATCCATTGTTGAAAGGCTAGATGAATTGATACTATAGGAAAATTCATGTGAAGACATTTTTCATGCATTATTGATCAAATTGGTTACAAACAGAACCGAGCTAGACTGCAGGTATTATCGAGCGTTAGAGAATTATACACCGAGTGAAGTAAGTTGGAGGATATAATGGAATGAATTGATTATTGATCTTAAGAGTTATATTAAGCTTAGCATAGATCTGAATACTTTCAAATTGAGTTGTATTTGAATCAAATCACTACTGTATCAGTTTAACCATTGTTATAGCTAAATCTCTTAACTGAGTAGACTTAACAATCTTTTATATTTCAATATGACATCCAAGGAATGTTAATTATTTTCTTGTTGACCCCATAGTGAATACTAGTCGAAGGAGAACTATTAGTGATAAATCCTCTAACAAGGTCACACCTTAATATGTGTTTTGTAACCTTGAACAGGGTTGGCTCCTAACCAAGCTCACTTTAGAAGAGTGAAATATTTTGGGTTACCGGTCCCAGGTGTTTTTTCCCTTAGCAGAGCTTCCATGTTAAATCTTTGTGTTATGTATTATTTGTCATGATTAGATTAATATCATACTTTACATATTTCATATTTGATTAATCAATAAACACAATTTTGGAAATTATTGGTATTCAGTAAATGAGCAGAAAGATTGTTGTTAATATCTTCCTGAGTTGATTATTTTGTTGAAAAAGTTTGAAAAAGTACATTTGAGAGTTTGGGACTTTAGGATAACTCATTTAACTAATTCACCCCCCTCCCAGTTATCTAATAGATAGTTCTAGGGGTTTTTTAAGGGATGTTATTTGAAGGTTCAAAAGTTGAAATAAAAAGTGTAATATTGTATTATCTCTTCTATCTCTCCTATGTTGAAATTAAAAGCAATATTTTAAATGTAAAGG
Organism: Chamaecyparis obtusa; assembly: GCA_027943335.1. Lineage (NCBI taxonomy): Eukaryota > Viridiplantae > Streptophyta > Pinopsida > Cupressales > Cupressaceae > Chamaecyparis > Chamaecyparis obtusa. Next base: position 36,559 of record BSBK01003187.1, read on the forward strand.
TTTAATTGAAAATGAAAAGGGTAGTTATTCAATGTGTAGGTAAAAGGAATGAAAATGAATTAGGAAGTAAAATATATAGTTATGATTAAAATACTAATTTCTTACCTTTCTCTTATTTCGAATTGCAAAGTAAAGGAAAAGGAAATGGAATTCAATTAGGTTCGTAATGAAATACAATGTTTTTATATTGGTAAATAAATTTAATAAGGGAACCTTAAGGAATGTACTTTGTGGATGTTAGTAATGAAATGTTAGAATGTTAGAAAAAATAAATTTGTTAGTTGTAATTTTAGGTTAAAAGACCTGATTCTCTATGGGTTCCCTAGTGGGAACATTATAGTAGATATGATTGTATAATAGCTTATGGTTGATCTCTCAAGATGGCAATGGGGTCCTGAGGGAGATGAAATTATATATTCTACAATTTATAAATCATTGAACTAATATTTTGATAGTTGTACTCAGAGTATTTTGAATGCTTTTGTGAATTGACTTATGTAAAATGAAAATTGTTCCTAATTTTTTCCTGTAATCCTTCAAACAATGGCTTTTAAAAGGTGATAGGTCAGTGCCTTCTTCAATTGGGCTATAGAGACTATCTCTTCTTAATCCTACATAGAGCTTATGTGAGATGGGAGATGTTCCTATCAACTACTTCCTTTTGATGCTTTCAATACATTATTATTCCATAATTAGTCTTATTGATTTTAACCCAAACTTAATGAGACCAATAAGATAGAGATAATAATGCCTATTAAATGTAATTCAATCAAATTTGCAGAATAATATAAATAGTCTCCACACACAAATATTGAGAGAAGCTTCAATTTTTGGAAGTAAAATCTCAAAGGACTGACTAATCCAAGATGATCATATCCACAACATCAAATTGAAAGAACTTGCTGATATATATTATAAATACAAAGTTTTCACTGTTTACAAAAAATAACTTGTAGAAATACAATGTATGTAAATAGTATCATTGATCTTTTTTCCTTTATTACAAAATAATCTCCTCTATATAGTAAGAGATTCCATACAAATGAAGAGACACATCTCTTCCCAACTAGTCACAATTAGCTTGTGGAAAGAAAACAACTGAGTAGTAATAAATAATGTTTATAGAATTAATCATCTCCAAGTAGGGCCCACTTACTATCTGATAGAGCTATGTATATTTGATCATCAGTATAAGTTATACTTCTTCACCCATCAGTTTTTAGTGTGAACTTCTTGTTAGAATGATTTTAGAATAACTAAGAGATGGGGTAAATCGATTATCCTTAGGTCAGATGTACTATTTGAAATTTTTAACACTTCAACCAAGTTAGATCTGTTCAACAATCCACTTAGTCTCTATAGAATATAATTAGAAATATAAACTTATAGTCCACTATCCAAAAGTAATCAACTTGCAGAATATAAAACATAACACATCAAATAACATTCACACAAGTATGACACTAGGATTTAATGTGGAAACCCAATTCAGGAAAAATCACCAATAACATGCTACCAAATTTTCACTCTTCTGAAGTGATCTCTGTGAGTAGCCAACCTTGTTAAAGATTACAATACACATTGCTAAGTGTGACCCTATTAAAGGATTTAGTCACCCTGTTAGGAGTGGTCTTGTTAGAGGGCTTAAGAACATCCCATTATAATGTCACCTTGATTAAAGGATTTACAAATGACTATTTGGTAAACCTTGATTAAAGGATTTTAACTGATACAATGGTTAGAAAGTAACAATTGGTTCTCATTTGAAACATAAAACTCACTTTGCAAATATAGATCCATTGTAGCTCATATGCTAATTTACTAAATGGCCTTCATTGTCATCTCCATCTTTGATTTTCTTGGAAATCCCTTCAAGAAATCACCACAACTATGTTAAGCTCTTCACAGCTCTTCTCAGCCTTTTTATTAGGTTCACCAATCAATAACATCAACCTCTTCCTCACTCTTCATAATCTACAACTAGGTCATCTTTATACCTCCTTCATTAGGTAGCTTAATCTTTTTCTGCTTAATCATCTCCATAGATCTTAGGTTTAGGTCAGATTCATTGAATCCTTCCAACATTTCGTTCTCCTCTTTATCCTTCTAGATACTTATCAAAACTTCTTGTTGAATCCATAAGAAAATAATTTACCATGCATTAAATGCTCTAGGTCATTCATCCTTATCTTCAACACATTTTACATATCCCAAGAATTCAACTATGTCGGCTAGGAATCTCAATTCCTTCATAAACTATAAATTACTAACACTCGGCCAATAATGTGTTCATCTGCTCGATCATCACTAGATAGCTCGGTCATCGCTAAAACTGTTCTTCTTGGTAATTACTTTCTTTGCTTGGACAATTCTCTGATACTCAGTAATTACTGATGCTCGGTCGACACTAAAATTTGCTCGACTTATACTAGTGCTTGGTCAACACTAGCAACACTCAGCTTACACTAAAGTTTCTTTATCTTTTGATCTTTTTCTCGGTTAAGCCTATGCTTTCAGACTTTCTTTCCTCATCTTTTCTATGTTTCAAATCAATTGTCTTCTTCACTTAGTCTTATAGATAAACAACACATTACCTTGCTAATGTGCCAACTAATCAAGTACCCATTGTAGTTTCTCATAACTCAACCTTTCCACTAGGTCTTCTTGTTATCTCCTCTTTTCAAATCCTCTTCATCAATTAAAAGATATGGTACTTTACTAGATAGAAATTGTCTCACCAATTAAGGTTTGACATCAATGACAATATAAAAATTGTTTCAATTGTAGTTTCCAACAATCTCCCTCTTTGGCATTGATGACAACACCACATGCAACACCATAAATTTCATATGCATAGTTACCATACAATCCAAAAATTATGCAATGAAGAAACTTCTGTCAACTCTCTCTATGATCAGATCTTCATTAATATCCTTAGCTTCATTTTGATTCTCATTAAAATATCAACTCCCTCTTGTATAGATTTCTCCCCCTTTTTTTTATCATTTTACTAAATCTCTCCTGAATCTCTCCCTCATCTTATTCATGGTAACTTCTACTTAATCTCTCCCTTAGGTTCACTAAATCTCTCCCTCTTTAACAACAATGCAAAAGACATTCATCTTCACCATGTAGATATCTTCATGTTAGTTCTCTGAACTTCATAATCCCTCTATCATCTTGCTTATGACTGATCAACATTTTGTACTTTAATCTTCACAACTTTAGGCAACTCCTAAAGTGTGACCTCCTTTACATCAATTTGTCAAATATTTTGATTAGTAAATTTGATGCAATGCTCCTATATGATTCTAGGGAGCCTCAGTTAGCAGAATCACCCCTAATTTACCTCTTAGATACTTATTAGCATCCTTAAGTAATGTTTTAGCGAATATATTTGGTAACTGTTCCTTTGTATTCATATAGTCCAGTCTCACTTCCTTGTTCCAATAACATTCTTGTCCTTTGGTCTAGGCACTAGTGTCCACATTTTGTTCTTTTCTATCTGTTCAATTTCCTCATTCATGGCTTGAATCCAACCTTCATTCTCCAAAGCATCTTTCACTATCTTAGGCTCAAAATCATATCACAAGCATGTTTGGTCTTTCAACTTACTTCTTGTCATAACTCTAGATTCTTTTGTTCCAATGATTTGATTTGGCTTATGATGTCTTTTCACATACTATGCTAATGTAGGCTCTGGCCTCATTTCTTCTTGCTCTTGATCTTTAGGTTCATTTTGTATCTCTACTTCCTCTCTTGATTGCTCAGTAACATCCTCCTAATGCTTGACATTTTCTTTTTGTAACTCGTTAGGCTCTTTTTGTTGCTCAAAAACATTATTTTTTGGTTCATATAAATTTCTTGCCTCTCCTTCTTCCATGTATACGAATGATCTATAATCTTTAGGTTCCTTCTTGCATTCAACTTCATTCTTTTCTGCATATTCATCAACTCTAACATTTTCACTTTCCACAATATTTTTAGTGTTAGAATTCAAACATTTGTAAGATTTTCTCTTAGTGGAATAACCTAGGAATATGCCTTCATCACTTTTAGAATCAAGATTTCCATTTCTATTGTATTTGAGTATATAACATTTGCTTCTAAAGACTTTAAATTATTTCACATTAGGTTCATAACCATGCCATAATTCAAAAGGTGTAGCATTTGTACCTTTCTTCATTTATACTCAGTTCAAGGTATAAACACTTGTGCTTACAACTTCTCTCTAGTACTTTTGCGCAACATTCTTCTCCATCATCAGTGTTCTAGCACAATCCATGATTGATCTATTTCTTCTCTCTGCTATACCATTCTATGGAGGTATCCTTGGAGAATACATTTGTCTCTTAATTCCTCTATCATTGAAAAATATGTTGAACTCATTAGATATGAACTCTCCTCCTTTATCAAATCTCAGACATTTCAAGATTTTACCTATTTCTTTCTCAAATTTTGCCAAATACCACTTAAAAAATTGAAAGGCATCAAATTTTTCCTTAAGAAACATCACATTCATCATTCTAGAGTAATCATCAACAAACATAATGAAATATTTATCATCGCAGTAACTTTTCACACCAATAGGTCCACAAAGGTCAGTATGAACCAGTTCCAAAATATCATCAAAATTATATGTCTTTCTCTTGAAACTAGACTTTGTCATTTTTCCCAATTGACATTGTTTACAAATCACATTATCAAGTTTCTTCAATCTTGGTAAACCTCTAACTCTTTTCTTCTTACTAATGCTTACCAAATTATCAAATTTCACATGACACAACCTCTTATGCCATAGCCATACATCATCAAATTGTACAAACAAACATGTTTATTCAGATAGGTCTAGATAGAACAAATTACCTATTGTTTGTTCTCCACTTCCAATTAGTTCACCAGTGGAATCAAATATCTTAGCCTTTTTGTGATGAAACTCAAATCTATAACTAGAATTGTTCAACTATGCAACACTAAACAAATTATAGTTAAGACCTTCAACCCAATAAGCATTGTCACATCTGATCTTATCAGTCAATCGTATTGATCCTTTTCCTTTCACAAGACATGGTGCATCATTACCAAACTTAACACTACTAGATTCGTAATAATTTAAGGTTTCAAACTTACTTTTATCACCAGTCATGTGATGTGAGAAACCACTATCAATTATCCATCTATCACCTTTACTCACATATGAAATAAGTGCAGTTTTCTCATCTTCATCAAAATCATCTTTCATAGCAACATAAACAACTTCTACATCATAATCATCAAACTCACTAGATTCACTCTCAATTTCTTCTTCAACAATATAACAAGAATTTTTACCTTTATCCTTGTAGTCCTTATACCTTTCATGATCTCTATCATCCCTTTTGTATTTGTACTTGTTTTCCCTTGTCTCATCCTTGTCATTCCTGTCAGGATATCTTGCTACAATATGACCAACTTTTTTGCATGAAAAATAGATTATAGGAAGTTTACCTTAAAATTTTCCTTTTCCTCTTGGTAGTATTCTAGCCATAAGTGCCTCAAGATCATCAAGATCATCATCAGAAGTGTCATTGTCACTGTCACTATTTACACATCTTTCTTTTCCATTCTTAGACTTTTGAAGAACTATTTGAGACTTGAATGTAGATTCAATATTATGACTAGTGAAATTATCAAAATTTGACAACTCAAAAGTAGTAAGTCTACCAACAAGACCTTCCAAGGTTAAGTTGTTACCAGGAGCACATATTAGTTCTATTATTGTAGAAACTCTAATAGCATAAATAGGAAGTAGGTTTCTCAAAACCTTTCTAATAACCATTTCATCATCAATATTTCCATTAGCTCCTCTAATAGCATTCTCTACCTCTTTAACTCTGGCACAATATTGAACAATAGTTTCACCTTCTAACATTCTCATTTCATCAAACTTACCTATCAAGATTTAAGATTTGGCTCTTAGTACATTTGTGTCTCCACCATAGATAGTTGCCAGTGTATCCCATTTATTTTTCATTAGTATAGTTCTTGATGTCTTCAAATTTAGGATAACTTAGGGTTGATGCAATCTCCAACATTGCCTGATTGTGTTCTTGCTTTTCCTTCATCTCCTCAGCTATCATAGGTGTAGCTACTGGTATGTCAACATTTTCCACATAATATTTTGTTACATCATGAATTCTGGCTAGGTGTAACTGTTACCCTACTTTTCATCATGCAATAATAGACAAATAGTAAGGGTGCATTTACGTTCTTTCATTCAACAATGCTTTTCAAGTTATGTGAATCATCATTTTGTTATTGCAATCAAATTAGTTTTTACATTGTACTCTAAGTATTGATCACATGTCAAAATTTTATTTCAAATTCATAATTGATCATTACATTGTGCATTCATACTGAATGTAATTTACAAATGTCCTCTCATATTTCAATATATAGAGTATAGGGTACAAAATAGAAAGAAAGAGATAGAGGTATGAGTGAGTCCTTTGCATTGCCTTGAAGAGTCTGCATATCTGGAGCTGGTTGTCATGTCTAGTCCAAGTTCTCTGGTCTTTATTCTGAGTCTGCATCTGTTTGGTTCTAAGTCTTAGGGGTTGTCCTGCATCATGGTTAAGATTTTGTTAGATCCAACTGGATCTAAGCAATGCAAAAAGAACGAGAGCATCATACAACATCAATTCTTTCATGGCTACATATATTTCTGATTTTCAATGCAATAGCAAAATGAGCATGCACATAAAGTGAAAAACAATGATAAATGACATAATTAACACATTATGTTAGTGAGCACACCAATGGTCTGATGGATGCCCAAAATTGACCGCTGGGTCATGTTCACTAACATAATGAGTTTGTTTTGATGTTTTTAAGCTTAACAGAGAAATGCATTGTTCAAAAAAGACTGGTATTCTTCACAGTTGAGAATCAAAAGAGATGCAGTATACTTCTCATCATGGTTCTCATAGAATCAGTATCATATTTAGATATTGCTCATTTGCTGAAAAAAATGTTTAATGATCAAGTACAAGAAGCAATATAATCTGTTTGTGGGTGTCACGATCTCGTGCTCGAACCCATAAATAGATTATATTTCTAAAAGTGAAAATGTGTGCTACAAGTTTTGTCATATCTGATTATGACTCACAATAGAATATCAAATGCTTTGCAATTTTTTTTATTTTGGTGCTCATTGTCAAAGTGTCAGTGAATACTACAGGTAGGAATTCATCAAATAACAAAAAATAGCAGTGGTCGTGTTAATAAAAGCCATTTGAATCAGTTAAAATAAAGTAAATGATACTGACAGTGATCAGACTTAATGAAGAAGTTGATGCAATAAGTAATGAACTTGGCTTTCAAAAAAGCATTGAAGATAGATAAGTATCAGTCACAAAAGTTAATATCAAACAAAAGCTCTAAATTTACAGCGAGCATTGTCATAGTATGATACAAGAACCAAGTATTATTGTATACTCAAGCATTCATATCTGGTTGTTATTTAGAAAAGTTGATTTTGAAGTCAGGGGCATGCCTCAAATGAACAACTGTGTATCAAAGTGTTCAAGATAAATAGTAGGGGTAATACAAGAAATAGAGATCAATTTTTTGTATTGAGTTTACAGGTTGTAATAGGCAAAATAAAGTAAAGGAAAAATTGAGCCGCAACAATTTCTAGATCAAGTCCAAGATTCAACATTCATGCTCATAGCTGTGTTTCAGCAAAACTCACGTGCTTCATGGATAGATTTCCAGCTTTATCAAAGAAAGCTCAAGCTCAGTGATGTTAAGTTCTCAGTCAAAGCCCATGAGTCAAGGCCTGAGCCTATTAAGTATGAATACATGCAACACAAAGGGGCCCAAACTTAACGCATTGAAGGTTGGAAACAATAACAATAAGTTGAAAGCCTAATTTAATGCAGTGTATGGAGTTGAAATGGCCGGCAATAACAGAGGGAAAAGCACAAGGTTTGAACAAATGAGAAGCAAGAGTCAAACAATGACTCCAAAATTTTGCCGCAATAGAAGATAGTAAACAAGCAAAGAGAAATTTTGGTTTCTTCATTAAAGAAAGCTATCAATTTTTTAAAAGAGACAACAAGGAAGAAAGCCTAAATCTGCACAATGAAAGAAAGATTAACAAATAAAAGCTAAGTGTCAAGTGAAAGGAAGGTATGAATACTTATCTCCACTCTAACCCAAGTTGCAGTCAAAGGCATGTCGAAGTTCCAATGCCAAATTAAAAATCCAAGTTTGCAATATAGCCCATACTTGAAGGAAACAAAGCTCGAGTTCGAGCTTGCTGTTGTAGGGGCCGAGCCTCCAGTATTATGAGACCTAAGTTGGGAGTTTGCAATATAGCCCATGTGCAAAATGAAAAGCTAGGAACTCATTGTAAAAGAGAACTTCAAGTTTCAACCCTTAATTCATGCATAAAAGCTTCAACCAAGCTTGTGGATGAAGCCGTGAAGCTTATAGTTAAAAGTAGAGCTTCATTGCTACAACCGTGACTTCAAACTTGAGTGGTCACAGGCAACCTCATGATAGTCACAGCCTGAGATTCATGGTTGAAATAGTTACAGAGCCCATGAATATCAGCTTGTGTACAACTGTGCCTCAACAAATGAAGTCACAGTTCAAGCTCAAGACACCAAACTCAAAGAAGAAATAAACATAGAGAAGATAATTTGTAGATGGCGGCCACTTGCTAGGGTTAAATTTTAAAGTTTCCCCAAAATACAAAATGAAAAGGGAGTGAAATGACCGAGAATCAAGAAAAGCCAGGTTTGATAAAATTTTCATGTCCACTGGCAGAGGGAATAAATGCTAATAAAAATGACAGTGTACTCCCAGCCAGACTTCAAAAAATATGACAGTGCCAAGTCACTATCACATTGCTTGAATTTCATATGCTGCAAATGGGTTGAGTGGTCATGTCGACCTTCCCCATATTGTTATTTTTTATACTTAAGGATTATTTCCTAAGTTTAGCTTTTGGATAGTGTAGGTTATTATTTAATTTTGAGTTTTTATTCAAAATTAAATAATTTAAATATTGGTTAAAATTGTAAAAGGATTTGTTATCCTTATTAAAACCGATATTTAGGGTATTAGTTGTGGATAGACTTAGATTTTGGGCACAATTTGTGCATGTAGTTTGGAGTCAAAATTGGAGGAGCTATTTTTGGCAAATTTGAGCATTTTTAGGAGAATTTTTAGGGGGTAATTGGATTTTTGGATTAGGGTTTGGAGGGCTTTTTCGCTGAGTCAGATTGTCAGTTTTAAGGGTTGCAGATTTTGGAGAGAGGGCATATAGTGAACATATCATTCCTAAGTGCTTTGAAGGCCATTTTTGTAATCATTTTGTCAGATTTTTGAAGGAATGAACTAGATATTTTGACTCATATTTGTGAATTTGTTTTTGATATTGGATCCTATTTTCATCTTTTCTAACAAGTGTCAAATCATTTATTATCTAAAGGAAGTGAGTAGATTCCTATTCCTTCTCAAGATAATCAATTGCTCCAAGGCCTTGTATGAGACATGTATGTTTGTTAATTATCCAAGCTATTTGTGGTAAAACCCTGATAGCATGCATTTTTTAACCTATATGTTGAGCAGAGATTCAGAGTGTTAAGATCTTCATTTGTGAGTTAGGATTGAAGTTTCATGTTTTTGAAAAGTCTGACGTATTAATTGGTGTATCGCCCTAATCTTTTAGTTATAGTATTCTTTTCCCTTTTTCCAACAATTTGTAGAGCAAGAAAGTGATATTCCATATTTTATAGGAACTGGCCTAGAATCCAGAGATTCCTCTTCATTCATAGTCTACCCATAACTAGGAGAGGTTTCCATTGTCAGGATAGAATTGTTGTTTTGCCTTAATGCCTGATTTAAGGTAACAATTCTAAGCCTGAACAGTTTTTGGCATGCCCGGTGGGACATGTTCTTCAACGAATGGGTCAAATTACATTGTATTGCTTGTTGGTTCTAGTGTGCAATCAGCAAGATTCATACCTAAAAGAGGTCACATTTCACATATCTGGTGGATCCGTGAAGGAAAGTCTATTGTTTCAAAAGGAGAAAAGCTGGTATGTTTCAAAGTTGTTCTATATTCTGATTTCTAGCTTTTCAGATGAATAAAGATGTCAAGTTTTCAAAAAGGGTATGCTTACCTAGATGGTCAGTTTTCAAATTTTCCATCATTTCAAGTGAATCACGCTCAAGAAAATTAGTTTTAGCCCTATCAAGGTTAGTAATCACAATATGATTTTCATTTTTATGCAAATGATAATAGTTCACAAAATGGAGATACTGCAAGTATGTTGCAGAATATGTTTATGCAGATTGAAGATATTAAGAGGGACCAAGAGTCTAAATTTCAACAAGAATTGAACAGGAAGTTAGAAGAGCATGCTCATCAGGCCCAGATCCAGAAGCAAGAAGCATTGGCTCAACAGGATCAAGCTTATCAGAGATATCTAGCTGAGAAATATAAGAGGAATGAAGCCAAGTTTGCAGGTGAGTTGGAAGCACAGAAAGTTGCTTATGAAAAGAAGCTTCAACAAGGACGAGAGCTCTTAATCGCCATGTCTAATAAAGGCATTGAATTTAAGTTAGAAAAAGAAAATGAGTTAAAAGATTATCAAGAGTTTCAAGAGAAATTTCAAGAAGAGGTGCAAAAAGATTTAAGAGCTCATGAGGAATTTCATGAAAAGGAGTTTTAGGATCAACAAGAGAAGATAAAGATCTTGGCTTTTGCAGCCATGAACTACAAAGAAGCTTATCAGTTGCAGATTGAAAAGTGTCTTCAGTTCTAACAAGAGAAGGAGACCATTCAATAGATGGTTGCTGATAGTCTAAAGAAGGTTCTTTCTGAACATGATGAGTCAAAGAAGATTTCAGCAAATCATGATGATCGTGCTGATAAGAATATACTTTTCCTACAAAAGAATAAGGAAGTTGAAGAAGAAGATTTATTTTGGGATGAGATGGAGTAGTTCTACTTGCATCTTGATGACAAGGCCGCACTCTCAAAAAGCATTTGTAAGCTACAGGAGGAGATTATTCCCAACTAGCATGATGAGCAGATCTATCAAATTGAAGTTATCTCTCAGGAACCTGAATATATGAAGCAAAGCTCTAAGTTCATCACCTCTCATGGCTGTCCTATCAGGCATTTGGCCAGGATCAAAGCTAACAAAGAAGTACAAGTTGTAACGACACCTCTGCATGAAGTTTTGCTAAAAGATGAAGCTGAGAAGGAATTCAATTAGCTTGCTGTCCCGTATGATCAAGTAAGTAAAGTCCTGCTGCTGTTTGTTGATTCTCTTCATAATAATGGTGATTGTAATAAGCTTGATCAAGTAGGTAAACTTTGTATCAATCAGATCCTTGTCAAGAAAATGATCACGTTCATCTCATATGCTCATTTCATGATGATTATTCATAAGCATGCAGATTATTATAAGCTCAAAAGAATGGGAAGTTATTTTTCACAATTAGTGAATGGTTTTGTTTAGCCATGCTTCAAGTTGGTTAAAATAGGTTAGGTTTAGGTTTTCATTTCAATAAGTGTAGTCCAGCACTAGGTTTTAGGTTGCATAAGTCTAGGTCTAAGTTTAGGTGCATTTTCATTCAATAAGGTTGCATTCATGCATGTTCTAGTTATCTGACTCCTATTGCCCAGTGATAAGGTTTGAGTTCGTGTCTAGCAGGAAGACATCCAGCAGAAGTCGCCAAAAATGTTACCCTATTTTTCATCATGCAATAATAGACAAATAGTAAGGGTGCATTTAGGTTCTTTCATTCAACAGTGCATTTCAGGTTATGTGAATCATCATTTTGTTATTGCATTCAACTAAGTTTTTACATTGTACTCTAAGTATTGATCACATGTCAAAATTTTATTTCAAATTCATAATTGACCATTAAATTGTGCATTCATACTGAATGTAATTTACAAATGTCCTCTCATATTTCAATAAATAGAGTACAGGGTACAAAATAGAAAGAAAGATATAGAGGTATGAGTGAGTCCTTTGCATTTCCTTGAAGAGTCTGTATATCTGGAGCTGGTTGTCGTGTCTGGTCCAAGTTCTCCGGTCTTTATTCTGAGTCTACATCTATTTGGTTCTAAGTCTTAGGGGTTGTCTTGCATCATGGTTAAGATTTTGTTAGATCCAACTGGATCTAAGCAATGCAAAAAGAACGAGAACATCATACAACATCAATTCTTTCATGGCTACATATATTTATGATTTTCAATGCAATAGAAAAATAAGCATGCACATAAAGTGAAAAATAATGATAAATGATAGATCTAAAGCATTATGTTAGTGAGCACGCTAGTGGTCTGATGGATGCCCAAAATTGACCACTGGGTCATGTTCACTAACATAATGAGTTTGTTTTGATGTTTTTAAGCTTAACAGAGAAATGCATTGTTCAAAAAAGACTGGTATTCTTCACAGTTGAGAATCAAAAGAGATGCAATATACTTTTCATCATGGTGCTCACAGAATCAATATCATATTCAGATATTGCTCATTCGCTAAAAAAAATGTTTAATGATCAAGTACAAGAAGCAATATAATCTGTTTGTGGGTGTCACAAGCTTGTGCTCGAACCCCATAAAAATATTATATTGCTAAAAGTGAAAATGTGTGCTACAAGTTTTGTCATATCTGATTATGACTCGCAACAGAATATCAAATGCTTTGCAGTTTTTTTATTTTGGTGCTCATTGTCAAAGTGTCAGTGAATACTACAGGCAGGAATTCATCAAATAACATAAAATGGTAGTGGTTGTGTTAATAAAATCCATTTGAATCAGTTAAAATAAATTAATTGATACTGACAGTGATCAGACTTAATGAAGAAGTCAATGCAATAAGTAATGAACTTGGCTTTCAAAAAAGCATTGAAGATAGCTAAGTATTAGTCACAAAAGTTAATATCAAACAAAAGCTCTAAATTTATAGCGAGCATTGTCATAGTATGATACAAGAACCAAGTATTATTGTATACTCAAGCATTCATAGCCAGTTGTTATTTAGCAAAGCTGATTTTGTTTAAGTCAGGGGCATGCCTCAAATGAACAACTGTGTATCAAAGTGTTCAAGATAAATAGCAGGTGTAATACAAGAAATAGAGCTCAATTTTTTGTATTGAGTTTGCAGGTTTTAACAGGCAAAATAAAGTAAAGGACAAATTGAGCCAAAACAATTTCTAGTTCAAGTCCAAGATTCAACATTCATGCTCATAGCTGTGTTTCAGCAAAACTCACGTGCTTCATGGATAGATTTCCAGCTTTATCAAAGAAAGCTCAAGCTCAGTGATGTTAAGTTCTTAGTCAAAGCCCGTGAGTCAAGGCCTGAGCCTATTAAGTATGAATACATGCAACACAAAGGGGCCCAAACTTAATGCATTAAAGGTTGGAAACAATAACAATAAGTTGAAAGCCTAATTTAATGCAGTGTATGGAGTTGAAATGGCCGACAATAACAGAGGGAAAAGCCCAAGGTTTGCACAAATGAGAAGCAAGAATCAAACAATGACTCCAACATTTTGCCAGAATAGAAGATAGTAAACAAGCAAAGAGAAATTTTGGTTTCTTCATTAAAGAAAGCTATCAGTTTTTCAAAAGAGACAACAAGGAATAAAGCCTAAATCTGTGCAATGAAAGAAAGATTAACAAATAAAAGCTAAGTGTCAAGTGAAAGGAAGGTATGAATACTTATCTCCATTCTAACCCAAGTTGCAGTCAAAGGTGTGTTGAAGTTCCAATGCCAGATTAAAAAGCCAAGTTTGCAATATAGCCCGTACTTGAAGGAAATAAAGCTCGAGTTTGAGCTTGTTTTTGTAGGGGCCGAGCCTCCAGTATTATGAGACCTAAGCTGGGAGTTTGCAATATAGCCCATGTGCAAAATGAAAAGCTAGGAACTCACTGTAAAAGGGAACTTCAAGTTTCAACCCTCAATTCTTGCATAAAAGCTTCAACCAAGCTTGTGGATGAAGTCATGAAGCTTAGAGTTAAAAGTAGAGCTTCATTTCTACAATTGTGACTTCAAACTTGAATGGTCACATGAAAGCTCATGATAGTCACAGCCTGAGATTCATGGTTGAAACAGCTACAGAGCCCGTGAATATCAGCTTGTGTACAACCGTGCCTCAACAAATGAAGTCACAGTTCAAGCTCAAGACACCAAACTCAAAGAAGAAATAAACATAGAGAAGATAATTTGTAGATGGCGGCCACTTGCTAGGGTTAAATTTCAAAGTTTCCCCAAAATACAAAATGCAAAGGGAGTGAAATGACCAAGAACCAAGAAAAGCCAGGTTTGATAAAAAATTTATGTCCACTGGTAGAGGGAGTAAATGCTAATAAAAATGATAGTGTACTCCCAGCCAGACTTCAAAAAATATGACAGTGCCAACTCACTATCACATTGCTTGAATTTTCATATGTTGCAAATGGGTTGAGTGGTCATGTCGATCTTCCCCATATTGTTATTTTTTATACTTAAGGATTATTTCCTAAGTTTAGCTTTTGGATAGTGTAGGTTATTATTTAATTTTGAGTTTTTATTCAAAATTAAATAATTTAAATATTGGTTAACATTGTAAAAGGATTTGTTATCCTTATTAAAACCGATATTTAGGGTATTAGTTGTGGATTGACTTAGATTTTGGGCACAATTTGTGCATGTAGTTTGGAGTCAAAATTGGAGGAGCTATTTTTTGCAAATTTGAGCATTTTTAGGAGAATTTTTTAGGGGGTAATTGGATTTTTGGATTAGGGTTTGGAGGGCTTTTTAGCTGAGTCAGATTGTTAGTTTTAAGGGTTGTAGATTTTGGAGAGAGGGCATATAGTGAACATATCATTCCTAAGTGCTTTGAAGGCCATTTTTGTAATCATTTTGTCAGATTTTTGAAGGAATGAACTAGATATTTTGACTCATATTTGTGAATTTGTTTTCGATATTGGATCCTGTTTTCATCTTTTCTAACAAGTGTCAAATCATTTATTATCTAAAGGAAGTGAGTAGATTCCTATTCCTTCTCAAGATAATCAATTGCTCCAAGGCCTTGTATGAGAAATGTATGTTTATTAATTATCCAAGTTGTTTGTGGTAAAGCCCTGATAGCATGCATTTATTAACCTATATGTTGAGCAGAGATTCAGAGTGTTAAGATCTTCATTTGTGAGTTAGGATTGAAGTTTCATGTTTTTGCAAAGTCTGAAGTATTCATTGGTGTATCACCCTAATCTTTTAGTTATAGTATTCTTTTGCCCTTTTCCAACAATTTGTAGAGCAAGAAAGTGATATTCCATATTTTATAGGAACCGGCCTAGAATCCGGAGATTCCTCTTCATTCATAGTTTACCCACAGCTAGAAGAGGTTTCCATTGTCAGGATATAATTGTTTTTTTGCCTTAATGCCTGATTTAAGGTAACAATTCTAAGCCTAAATAGTAACTTCATCAAACTTTGTCATGTAGGTAAGTTCTCCTTGTTCATCTTTGGTACCTCCTTTTTGAACATCATGATCTTTAGCTTGAAGTACCTTAAAATGTTTTGCTTACAAGAACCAAAATCTCTAATACCAATTGTTAGAATGATCTTAGAATAACTAAGAGGGGGGGTGAATCAGTTATCCTCAGGTGAGATGTACCAATTGAACTTTTAAACACTTCAACCAACTTAGATCTATTCAGCAATCCATTCGGTCTCTATAGAATATAATCAATGACATAAACTTATAGTCCATTGTCCAAAAGTAATCAACTTGCATAATATAAAATATAACACATAAAATAACATTTACACAAGTATGACACCAGGATTTAATGTGGAAAACCAATTTGGGAAAAACCATGAGTAATATGCTACCAAATTTTCACTTTTCTAAAGTGAGCTCTATGAGGAGACAACCCTGTTAAAGGTTACAATACACACTGCTAGGTGTGACCCTGTTAAAGGACTTAATCACCCTATTAGGAGTGGCCTTGTTAGAGGGCTTAAGAACATCCTGTTACAATGTCACCTTGATTAAAGGATTTATAAATGACTGTTAGGTGAACCTTGATTAAAGGATTTTAACTCATACAATGGTTAAAAATAATAATAGGCTCTAATCTGCAACATACAACTCACTTTGCAAATAGAGATCCATTGTAGCTCATATGTTGATTTACTAACTGGCCTTCATTGTCATCTCCATCTCTGTACTACTTGGAAATCCCTTCAAGAAATCACCACAACTCTTTTCATCTCTTCACAGCTCTTCTCATCCTTTTTCATAGGTTCACCAATCAATAACATCAACCTCTTCCTCACTCTTCATAATCTACAACTAGGTCATCTTTATACCTCCTTCATTAGGTAGCTTAATCTTTTGTCACTTAATCATCTCCGTAGATCTTAGGTTTAGGTTAGATTCATCAGATCCTTTCAATATTTTGTTCTCCTCCTTATCCTTCTAGATACTTATCAAAAATTCTCCTTGAATACATAAGAAAAAGGTTTACCATGCATTAAATCCTCTAGGTCATTCATCCTTATCTTCAAAATGTTTTACATATCCCAAGAATTCAACTATGTCAATAGGGAATCTCAATTCCTTCATAAACTATAAATTACTGACACTCGACCAATACTGTGTTCATCTGCTCGGTCATCATTAAAATTGTTCTTCTTGGCAAATAATGTCTTCACTTGGTCAATTCTCTGATACTCGGTAATTATTGATGCTCAATCGACACTAAAATTTTCTCGGCTTATACTGGTGCTTGGTCAACACTAGCATCACTCGGGTTACATTAAATTTTCTTTATCTTCTGCTCTTTTGCTTGGTTAAGCCTATGCTTTCAAACTTTCTTTCCTAATCTCTTCTATGTTTCAAATCAACTATCTTCTTCACTTAGTGTTATAGATAAACAACACATTACCTTGCCAATGTGACAACTAATCAAGTACCCATTATAGTTTCTCATAACTCAATGTTTCCCCTAGGTCTTCTTGTTATCTGCTCTTTTCAAATCCTCTTCATCAATCAAAAGCTATGGTACTTTACTAGATAGAAACTATCTCACCAGTTAAGGTTTGACATCAATGACAATATAACAATTGTTTCAGTTGTAGTTTCCAACACTTCTTTCTATGATTCAAAAATGCAAAGCTCTACCAATGAAGTCATAAGTGTGGCTCTTCGCTTGATATATTTACTATCCAAAGGTTCGACTCTTTGGAGTTTGGGTATCTCACTACCATGCTTCCTCCCCAATCACTTTAGTGCCTTCAAACAAAATTATGCTTCATGTTACTTATCCTTTAAGTAGTTCAAAATGATACCTTACTCGATTACTCCAACCTTGAATTTTGACTTTTCAGCTCAAACTTTAGTTGGTCAACCACACCTTGATTGGCACATGGAAGCCTCTGATTGTCTTGTCAGCCCACCTATGTACACCACTAAGACACCATGTCAGCTCCACCTCTATATCCATTTGATTTTCCATGTTTCATGATTCTATGGTTATTTTTAATCCTCAAGCCTTTAGTTCATGGGATCATGGGTGTTTTCCATTTGTCACCCCCGTTTGGTTTTCAAAAACTTTCATTATTTAGAGATTAGGAATCATACTTCCTTCTTATATTCTCTGATGGGTGATATCGTACTTCCAAATCTTCCTTTCAAAATTTTGGTATTTACACTACTCTGCTTCAATTTTGATTGTTAGCACCCTCTGCATCAATTCTCCACACATAGCATATCCTTTAAAGTTCAAAATTGTCACCAATCTATCATATTTATGATGATTTATCCTTTGTACAACTATGACTTTGAAATATGTGTGCCCCAATATTTCCTTTAGAATTTTGGGATTCATACTACCTTACTTCTATTTCCAATCATTGGCACTGTGCCCCAACCTTTCCTTTAGAATTTTGGGAATCATACTACCTCACTTCCATTTACGATCATTGGCACTAGGCCCTAACCTTTCCTTTGGAATTTTGGGATTTACATTACTCTACTTCCAATCTCGATTATTTGGACCCCGAGCACCAATCTTCTCTTTGGAATTTTAGGATTTCCCTTACACAACTATGTCATATTTTTGATGATTTACCTTCCTCTATCTTCTTTTGCATAATTTTATCTTTTAAATGCATGGCCCCATCCTTCCCTTTATAATTTTAGGAATCACACTACTTCTCTTTCATTCTTGATTGTCTGCATTCTGAACATCAATTATCCACATATAATACATGGGCCCCAGTCTCCCTATTAGAATTTTAGGATTTTACTCACTATTCCTCCATTTATGATCACTTTCACTTCAAGAAAATATGGACTTAAACTCTTATCAACAATATTAGTGCTGCTGTATCCATCAGGAATTAGAGGAACTTGATACACATCCTAACTTCTTTAGCTTTCAAATAACTTATGTATCACTTTTCTTATTTTCTTGGGTTACTCGACATAGCATTTTACTTGATGCTTGAAGAAAAGCGGCCCCACCACATTTTTAAGAACCTTGGCCATCATTACTCAACCATATTTTCTTATTTGAAGTTCCATATTATTTGATTCTTAGGGATAAATGGTCCCAGTGGATACTTCCCTTTTCGGTGTCTCCACCAATCAATACATTGTATTTAAATCTTGTTTGAAGATGCATTTTGTTCGATACTATATACTAGACCCTACAAGAAATTCCTCTTGATGTATCAAATAAGTTTCTCCTTGCTACCATTTTATTTTTCTTATTTGATAAACCATTTTGTTTGATTTTTTCCCTGCCAATATTTTATTAATATCCTTCACATCGAGCAATGGTTCATTTCACTAACCCCTCTTTTGACTTCTTTGAAATGATTTCCTATTCAACGTAAGGATATGATAGGATAAACACATGCTGGTTGAAGACGTCTTCCCTCCAATAATGTATTATTTTCTAGGGTGGTCACCTATTTCTCTTAGTGTTGTTATCGGGTTGACTCCTATAGCTCTATTTTATTGGTATAACATTTATCTATTATATAGATAATTCATGGGTAAGGATAGTCATTTTCAGGGCCTTCTCATTATGTAGATCCCAAAGGTTTGAAAAAATTATGAGCTCCATTAGTGGCTCTTTTTGGGGATGTTTCCCCCTATGGGCATAGTGAGAATCTAGTTATCTCTGGTAGAAGCAGACCAAGTGCTGAAAAATCATTACATAGATTGGTTCAAAAATCACATCACAACCTTGTTTGATAGTGATAATTCCCAACACTTACATTTTCCTCTATCAATAATCTTATTTTCATTATTCTGCAATAGCATCAATCTGAAAATAGTTCTAAGATATGTTTGATAAAGCATGCTTATATCTTTCCTTAAGCTACTATGCCCAGTATATTTGAAAATACCCATGATTTTTTCATGACCATATATGAATTTCTCTTATACCTGTGAATATTTCTCCTTGTGGTATGTATCAATTTTTTTTTTCAGGATCTTCAGCAGAAAGCTCATCTAAATTTGCACTTATATTTCCTTGACTTATAGTACTATTATATTCTAAAAATCCTTCACGTATGTTATTATAATTATCATACTCTGCTTCCTTCTAGTCATAAAGTTTTTCATTACTATTGGAATCCAGTTGTATCAAATATGAAAACTCAGAACTATCCTTACATATGTGCTTATGATATTTAACTTTTTTATTAGTTAACAAACACACTTCTCTAACTGCCTCATCATTTATTTCATCACAATTATAACTCAAAGAAAAATTTGATGCCTTATCTAGCATATATTTCTCTAAGAAATTATCTTTTTCTATTTCTTTTGAATTCTCATCATAAGGAATTTTTCCAACAATTATCTTATTTAGATTCTCATTTCTAAATAAACTTTGTTCGGCATGGCCAATATGTTGTTTATCTGAATACAATATATCCTTGGGATGCATGAAGATTTCTTTTGGTTCTTTCTCATCACAATGCTTTGGTTCACATTCAAACTCTAAATCTAAGTCCATATCCTCACCATATGCTATACTATCTGTAGTATCATCATGCTGATCTATACCCGCAAGAAAATAGTAATCACTATCATTACTAACCTTAACATATTATGATCCCACAACATGCTTATCAAATGGATCCATTGTGACTTTGTACAAGTTGTGTTGATAGGTTGATGCAATATCCTGATTATTAAAAATTAATTCCTCATCCTCATATAATGGATTTGAAAACTTATAAAAATTACCATCATCCACTCCTTGACAAGGTATGAATCGATCCATTACTATTTATTCATTATACAAATCATTTTCACATCTATGCACATATTTATTTTTTTGTTCATAACTATCTACAGATACTACCTCATCAAAGGAATCATAATCTATACAATCATCTTCATATGTATAAGGAGGACAAGAAGACTCATCCTCTCCATCATCCTTTTGGAGAATATCTATTTCTTCAACTTGATCATAACCCTCCAAACTATTGTTATTTGTAAGAGTGAATGGATTTTCTTTTTGTTCATCATAGGAAAGGTTCATTTTCTATATTGTCTCATTATTATTTTTATTCCTGTCAGCTGCAAATTTTTGTTTACTATTTTCATGAACATGCTTATGATATCCTTTGTCCAAAAGTCCTAAAATCTTCTCACTACTAAGTGAAAGTTCCTCCTCATCATCATGGTCACTAATATATATTTTAACACAAGTGTCACCATGGATGTATTCTTCATCAATCCGATCCAAAATTTCTTCTTCATTCAAATCCAAAGTGTCATTTGGTTCATGTTCTACTTCTATACATTTTTTCCTGTATTCATCATCTTCTTCTAAAATTTTGAAATTTTTTTCCAAATCAAAGTAACCTGAGATTCCCAACTCACAAATTTTATTTATAAATTGCCTACATGGAGTCATGATGTCTGAAGGTATTTCCTGATAGATTTTCTCTATCCTTATGAACAAATGAGTTGTAGATTCACCTTCATATCTTTCCAAATTAAAAAATTCTTCCAAGGGAGATAAGTAAGATTCTTCTTCGATAATATAATTCTAATTTTCTTCTTGTTCATGTAGATCTCCATAGTTTTTGTTGACCATTAGTGTTTCACACTTAGTCATTTACCTAGGCAATGATGGTCGATCATCACTGCGACCGAGTCATTTTGTAAAGGCCGAGTTTTGTATTGTATACTTACCGAGTAGTAGTACTGCCGAGTAAAGTCATGGTCACTATATGTTTGTAATATGCTGAGAGTATAGTTATTGCCGAGTTACATATATCAATGGTTATCGAGTGATAGAAAAGTTCAACCGATGCTGAGTATAGTTTATGCCAAGTGCCAGGAATAACTTTTGCCGAGTTAGTCAGAATTGACATACAAGTTTGGAATGGCACAATGATCGAGGTAAACCATTTTTGGTGATAATAATGTTTTGTATTTTGTCTATTGAGGTAATTACGGAGGTAATTACACATCCATATTGTTATCATTGATCCCTATGTAAAACCTAGAGCCAATCATAAAATTGTATAGTTAAGGCGGTAATAGAAATAAATCTGATCCGTAGATCTTGAAACAGTAAAACATTTTTGTTGTTATATAAGGGAAAGATCTAGATCAGAGATAAGTGTGTGAATCAAAGAGATAAGATTGAATTAGTATGAGAAAATTATTAGAGAAGTATATTTAGAATAGCGAAGCATTTAGACAGAGTTCAGTGGCCGAGCTAAGCAGTGAAAGGATAGAATCAAGAAAGATCAGATAGAAGAGATCAAAATATAAAGAAAAGAGGAGATCTGTAATTTGCATACTAGTGCAAACTGAAAGATTAGGTACTGAGACATTTTGACTAGTGTATTAGGGTAAATCTCTTAACTGAGTAGTCTTAGCAAACTTTTTGTAAATCTCTTTATCGAGTGATTACTTTATTGTAAGTTTATAAATCCTTTAACAAGGTAGACTATACAAGTCTTTTAGCTTTTAACTGAGCAGACCTTTCACAGGGTAGATCATGATTTGATCACATTTTATAAGCCTTAATAGGAAAAACTTATTACTGCAGTAGTGAAGATTTGTGGGTGTCATCCCCACCCCAGTTTTACCTTTCAAGGGTTTCTGGGTTGCCAAAATCATGGTGTTATGAGTAATTTCATGCATGCTGCTTTATATGTTTTGTTGCTTACTATGATCAAGTTTTGTTTATGTTATGCATAAAGTTTTATCAGATCAAAGGATAAAAGTAGGTAATATCTGATTCACCCCCCCCTCTTAGTATTACTTTCCCACTTATACTTCCAACAATTGGTATTAGAGCAGTAAGGTTTCTCTTAAGGAAGTTTAACCACTTGAGGAAAAATATCTTAAAATGAAAGCTTATAAATTAGGGAAGATCATAGAGAATCAAAAGATTGAAGTACAACTAGCATTGCAACAACTAGAAGCAGTCAGAGGAGAATTGAAGAAATCCTTGAGCAAGAGAAGAGAGATTGTAATCCAACAGAATGAGCCACAGTACAAAGAGGAAGATATCTCTAGACTATTTGACAATGGTAACTCTGCCGAGATTGATACAGCTATAAAAGAACTACTGGAGAAAAATACCATACTAAATGATGACATCAGAACTCTAAGGAGAGAATAAGAAATTCAATTTGTCAGACTTTGTGAATTAGTGGAATAGAAAAAGAAAGCTGAAGATGATAAGACAATGGCTAAGGAAGACAAAAGAAAAATTGCAATCAGACTAGATGAAAGAACAAGTGACATGCAAAGATTGACTAATAATCAACTAGACATGGTAAATCAGCTACTAATGGTTAATCAGGAATTGGGCAGAAAAGATATGGAAATCAATCAACTAAGGTTTGAGAATGATCAGTTGAAACATGATTTGAGAACTGAAAAAGAGATCAATGAAAGGATGAACAAACCCAATGAAGCTGCAAAATATTTTGAAGAGCTGTTAAGATCACCTAGAAGATCTAGTGATAGATCTAGACTTGGACTGAATGAACATTCATCTACTGAAGAAGGAAAATCATCAATGAATGGAGAACAGAAGATGGCTAAATCAAAGAGCACCAAACCCACATATCATCACTGTGGAAAGCCAGGACATACAACCAACATATGCAGAAGCAAACATGGTAAGTCTGAATCTAAGCCTAAGTTTAATGGACATTGTTTTAACTACAAGAAGCATGGACATAAAGCACATGAATGTAGATTCAAAGCTAGTAATTCATCCACCTCACCCAAGTTTCAAGGAAGTTGTTTCAATTGTTAGAAATATGGGCATAAAGCATTTGAATGCAGATCAAGACCAAGGTGGTCATCAAATGAGCAAACAAAGCCAATCACAAAGCAAAACTGTTACAATTGGGATTACAACACATGGTATAATTGCCATTATTGTGGAAAGTATGGACACATCGGAGAAAATTGTATGAAGACTCACTTTAGAGGAAAATCTAAAAGCTGGATGAATGGAAGCATGGTTTGTTACAAATGTAACAAGGTCGGTCATTTAAAGAAAGATTGCAGATCACCTATGCCGAGCAATGAAAATCATAATGGAGGTATTCATGAGAAACTGAAGAGTCAGATTGAAAAGACATGGAGGAAGAAAGAACAAGAAAACTCAAGCGAAGCTAGCACATCGGTGATCACCCAATCCAATGGATTAGGTGATCACACTTCTTCTAATTAAGCTTGAAAGGTATGTTCAGAACTGAATCTTGCAAAGCCTTATCTTCCATCAGTTCCTAACATAGAACCGAGCAAAAGTCCACATCAACATAGATAAAGATGCACTAGGACATATGTGAGTAAAATAGAAAATTTCACTTTTGATGCCGAGCATCAGTGTCAATGACCGAGCTATCAATGCATGCCGAGCACTTGCTATGGCCGAAATTCTATGTACGCCGAGCTGTATCACAATGGTTATATCGATTGAGCTTGTGAGTTTGCCAAGATAGTTGTAATCGACCTAAATCTGTATGGAGCATTTATGAGGCCCTAATCCTATTTTTTCAAATTCTATAAAGTGGAAAGTTGCCATTAATTTCATTTCACAAGGCTATTCAAGATTTCAGAGAGTGATTTAGAGTTTGAGTAACCAGATTAAGAAAAGCGATTCTGAATTCTCTTAGCGTGCCGTCCGCAAAATTCATCTACAGGGTTATTGACAAAAAGGTACTTTACCGAGAAAATATTTTCTTTTCAAAAATTATAGTTTAAAATGGCATCATCTTCATTCGCACTAGTCAAGAAACAAGGGATGGAAGTTTTTAATGTGCAACTTGTAAGGAAAGAAGTTTGCAAACCGAGGGTATTCAAGACAATGTCGAAAAGTGCTATTAGAGGAGATTTTAATGGAGCCCTATCTTCTATTCTGGAGAATGTGTTATTGATGAATGACGTTAGGTCTTGCTATATGTGCAAAATTGGAGAAATTGGTGATTATGAGATCAGGGAAGCATATGACAAACTATGTGTCAACAGAGTACTGAAGCCTGAACATAAGGTTGTTGCCAATCAAGGGTTAGTGCATGTCCTAAATTTCTCACAAAATTTCAAAGTGGAATGGATCAAGATCATTTTGGGTCGAGTACATGACATGCAGTTATGGCTAGAAGACAAACTGGTGAAGATCACAAAGGAAATCATACACAAGGTCACTGGTTACCCTACAATTGATGGGAAGAGAACGATGAAATGTGTAGGAAAAGAGGATATTCAAGAAAACACCCAGGTAGTTTGGAACAAACGTGGCATGAAAATTTTCACCATTACTAATCCGAAAATTGACTTCACTGTTAGAGTCATCTCGCACAAGTTTTATCAATCCAGTTGGTTGGACAATGTCCCCTGTATGGCAGTGGACCAGGCATGGAAGATTATTAAGAAAGGGCACACATATGACCTTGCCAAGCTCTAGCTGACTCAACTTGCTGAGAATTTGAACTCCATCCAGATGGCGAAGAACTCTATGTGTAAGTTCGGTTCCCTACTGATCTGTATATTCTTTTATGTTAAAAAGTGTTTTCCTACACATGGTGATGTAACATGGGATAAGAAGAAGCCCATCACAGTTTAAATAAATGATTTTATAAACCAGGTTGGTGATGATTTTGAAGGGATTATGGATAATTATTTCATTGAGTTTAAGAAGAAGATGAGGAATAGGACTAGAATCCCTATGTCTTTGATTGAGAAATACAACAAAGATATATGTTTTTTGGTAGACATAGACTTTACCTATGCACAGGTAGTCCTACCTAGGGTTTCATGGTTAATGCCATTACCCTATGAAATCAACATAGATGAAGCTACTACAGCAATCACAACCCTCTTAGCTAAGGAAATTGATACAAAGGCACCCTATTTTGGAACATTTGAAGAGGCCAAATCCAAGATTTCTCTAGGATTATTGGTTGCCACCACTGAAAGGAAAAGAAAGAAAATAGTGAGAAATCTGGAAGAATATGTTAAAGAATCTAAGAAGGATGCACCATTAGAGTTGACCCAAGGATTGGGAGAAGATGAACCGAGTGCAACTAGTAGTAGTGAGAAAGAAGAAGAAGAAGAGAAGAAACCAGTAATTGCTGAGTCCCTGCCAAAGAGAAGAGTGTTAAAACAAAAAGTGTCAGTGACACCATCACTAAGGCCTCAGACTAGAAGAGCTACTACTGAGACTCCAAAGAAGACTCCTCCATTTGCAAAGCGAAAATCTGCTCAACCCAAGGCAGTGTCGACCAAGGTTATGAAGAAGCCAAGAAGGAAACTTATTCTAACAGAGGATGATGAAGAAACAAAAAGTGATGAAGCAATAACGGGGAAGGATACACAACAAGGTACACATCAACTCACTATTGATGAGTTATGTCTTAAGATTACTAGCACAATAGCAGTAGATGAGGTAAAAAGATTAAAGTTTGGAAAAATGAGCATTGGAGATAAAGAGAAAGTTGAGGATGCTATTCTTGAAATGTTATGCATTTTCAAGATGTTTCCAATTGAGATTGAAAATAGAATTCCAAAGGAATTATGCAATAGGGTCGCACAGAAATGGGAGTATGCGCTACAAACAAAGAAGGAAATCAGGGAGAGTACACTTGCACAAGTTGAATCCACTCTCACCCCTGTAGACATAAAATAGACAATTGACCAATACAGAGGCAAGTTTGATCCCAAAATTAGAGCCTATCTCATTCTTCAACACAAGGTTGAAGATGTTGTGCAAGAAAGTTTAACAATTTGGAAGGTATTGTATGGATTGTTACTCGCTCCAGATGAAGAACAGGATGAAGAAAAGGATGAAGGAAAGAATACAGGAAATGATGCTACCACTTCAACAGTTGTTGAACCTGACATCAAGAAAAATAAGATGGAGACTGATACTCCTAAGGAAGTGAAATCACATGATACATTTGAGGTTCACATTGTTGACATACCAAAGGAGATTCCTATTAAGAATTCGTTCTTAACTGAGTATGATTTAAAGAACATGAAAGAAACTGACACACCCCTGCCCAGTAGCAACACTATACTATTGCAAGTCATGGATTATCCCACCATTATGAGCACACAATCTGCCGATGATAATCCTACTCTAGCTAGTGTTGCTACTGTTGATCAGTTAGTTGGTACAAGTCCTATCAAGGAACCCATCAAGTCAGAACCACTAACTCAATCTGTCGAGGAAGAAGTTAATACCGTAGACAATATTCAAAGTCCTCCTAAGGAAGAACACAACACATAAGAACAAAGAAGAAAATTAGATAAACAAGCTGTTAGCCCTCATGCCGAGGAGAAGGAGAAAGGAGAAGAAAACATAAAAGGAAAACTCATTGAAGAACAAGAACCAAATGAATAAGAGGCAATAAAATCTCTTGTATAGATGCCGAGTGGAAGCACTCCACCGAGAGGACAAAAGGAGAAAGACGAGGTCACAATTGATGAAGTAATTGTTATTCCTAAATGGGATATAGACAACCTTTCTTATGAGCAACTGCAGATAATGAAAGATTTGTTGACAAGAAAGAGCAGGCAAGCAGAACTTCGTAGAGAGCATCAGCAAAAATAGGTTCTTCATGAAATTAAAGATATATTTAATGAAGTATATGACTTATCAGATGTAAATAGTTTCATTCCCATATTGGAACAAATTATACACATTGTTCAAAAAGTAAATAATGAAGTTAGCTGTGCAAGTGATAAGTTCTTTGAATGGTTAGAAAGAAGGTTTGAGACCAAAATGCTAGATAAGATATTTGTCGAGATAGAAATAAAATAGGTTGAGCTATCCAAATTGGTAAAGGAGACCGAGGGATTAGTTGTGAATGGATAGTCTCTATTGGCCAAGATATGTAATGTTGAACTATTCACAGAGGAAAATCAACAATTGCTTGAGACTCTCAAGCAAGAAATCAAAGCTACAAGTCAGTCCCTGACCTTGGATGTAGACACCAGTGCTGCACATTATGTGAAAATCATGCAGACACAAGGTAAGTTAGCCGAGTTGATGGCTAATGATGGCAAGATTCATTCTCACCTACTCTCTATTCAAACTATGTTAACACCACATCTAGAGGCTATACAGAGAAAATTAGCAAAGGCTAAAACATGGATCCAGAGTGATCCATATCTGTCCACAGCCGAGAGCCCTATCAGTTTAGTTGCTGATTTAGAAGTGCAGACAGAAGTTTTGAACCTTGCTTCAACTGCTTGGATCGATGCACTCTACATGATCACAATGCTGCATAAACCTTTTTTGGAGAAAATTTGTGAGCTACCTACTGATGAAGAGATTAGTCATGTTAAAAACAAGGGGGAATCATCATGACACGAGTCCAAAAAAGGGTAGAAAAGGGACAGGTAATAAGATTTTGAATGTGTATATATATCTCAGGGGGAGTATTAGGCTAGTACAAACATTTTTGTCAATTGTGTATACCAATGTCATGAAAAAGTGTTTTTGCCACTAATGTCAAAGGGGGAGATTGTAGATCTCCATAGTTTTTGTTGACCATTAGTGTTTCACACTTAGTCATTTACCTAGGCAATGATGGTCGGTCATCACTGTGATCGAGTCATTTTGTAAAGGCCGAGTTTTGTATTGTATAATTACCAAGCAGTAGTACTACTGAGTAAAGTCATGGTCACTATATGTTTGTAATATGTTGAGAGTATAGTTATTGCCAAGTTACATATATCAATGGTTACCAGGTGATAGAAAAGTTCAACTGATGTCGAGTACAATTTATGCTGAGTGCCAGGAATAACTTTTGCTGAGTTAGTCAGAATTAACATACAAGTTTGGAATGGCACAATGATCGAGGTAAACCATTTTTAGTGATAATAATGTTTTGTATTTTATCTATTGAGGTAATTACAAAGGTAATTACACATCCATATTGTTATCATTGATCCCTATGTAAAACCTAGAGCTAATCAAAAAATTGTATAGTTAAGGTGACAATAGAAATAAATCTGATCCGTAGATCTTGGAACAGTAAAACATTTTTGTTGTTATATAAGGGCAAGATCTAGATCATAGATAAGTGTGTTAATCAAATAGATAAGATTGAATTAGTATGAGAAAATGATTAGAGAAGTATATTCAGAATAGAAAAGTATTCAGACAGAGTTCAGTGGCTGAGCTAAGCAGTGAAAGGATAGAATCAAGAAAGATCAGACAGAAGAGATCAAAATATAAAGAAAAGAGGAGATCTGTAATCTGCATACTAGTGCACACTGAAAGATCAGGTACTGAGACATTTTGACCAGTGTATCAGGGTAAATCTCTTAATTGAGTAGTCTTAGCAGACTTTTTGTAAATCTCTTTACCGAGTGCTTACTTTATTGTAAGTTTATAAATCCTTTAACAAGGTAGACTATACAAGTCTTTTAGCTTTTAACCGAGTAGACCTTTCACAAGGTAGATCATGATTTGATCACATTTTGTAAGCCTTAATAGGAAAAACTTGTTACGGTAGTAGTGAAGATTTGTGGGTGTCATCCCCACCCCAGTTTTACCTTTCAAGGGTTTCTGGGTTACCAAAATCATGGTGTTATGAGTAATTTCATGCATGCTGCTTTATATATTTTGTTGCTTACTATGATCAAGTTTTGTTTATGTTATGCATCAAGTTTTATTAGATCAAAGGATAAAAGTAGGTAATATCTGATTCACCCCCCCCTCTTAGTATTACTTTCCCACTTATACTTTCAATAGTTCATAGTACATATTTTCTTCTTCCTCACTTGCATCATGAAACATATCAAGAAAACATTTTTCAAATTCTCTCCATGATGAGATGCTCTATGCAGGCAATGAATCATATGCTTCTCTTTCATTATTCTTTAATGTCCTGATGAATATTTCATCACTATATCTTCTGAACAAATCTGATTATCCTCTATGAATGTATAGAATGCATCCAAATGCTCAAGTTATGATTCATTATATTCTCCATGAGATTTTGGTACAATCCGTGAGAACTTTGGGAATAGCTTATTAGGGATACATTAAAATATTTTGAGATCCAACTGCCTGAGGCCATCTGGAATAAATGGTTTCATTTGAAATGGTTGTTTATTTTGATACATTCTAAAATAAGATTGCTATTTATGTTGAAAAAGAAAATTTTCATCTCCTTCTGGATCTTCTCCCTTAGTAGAGTCATTGACTAAAAAAAAATTGTTAAATAGAGTTGTCACCTCTCTTTGAGGAAAATATTGTTTTCTGGTCTTCCAGGTTCTTCCTTCCTGCAGAGTGTACTTTTTCTTATCACCAGAGATTCTGAATAATGATTTTATAAACAAATCCTTAGCGGAGTTTCCAATCTGTTGGTTCCCAAATCAACAAATTGGAAATCCTACAAGCCTTCCTATTCAATTATGGGATTTTCCAACTGACTTGGCCAATGAAAAAGAGTGATTGATTATGATCCTCCTCCCTTACACTTTAGGCTCTATAGAATCAAGGCGAGTGTACCCATTCCTTCACTGAATCTATTGGTTGAAGGATTTTTATAGCATATATGATTGTATTATAGCTTATGGCTGATCTCTCAAGATGGAAATGGGGTCCTGAGGGAGATTGGATTGTATATTCTATAATTTATAAATCATTGAAATTATATTTTGATAGTTGTCCTGAGAGTATTTTGAATGCTTTTGTGAATTGACTTATGTAAAATGAAAATTATTCCTTCTTTCTTCCTGCAATCCTTCAAACAATGGCTTTTAAAAAATGATAGACCAATGCCTTATTCAATTGGGCTATAGATATAGTCTCCTCTTAATCCTATGTACAATTTATGGGAGACACTTGAGATGTTTCTATCAACTACTTCCTTTTTATTCTTTCAATTACTTTATTATTCCATAATTAGTCTTATTGTTTTAACTCAAACTTAATGAGACCAATAAGATAGAGATAATAATGCCTATTAAATCTAATGATCAAATTTGAAGAATAACATAAATAGTCTCCACGCACAAAGAATGAGAATAGCTTCACTTTTTGGAAGTAAAATCACAAACTGACTAATCAAAGACATTCAAATACACAACTTCAAATTGAAATAACTTGCTAGTATATATTATGAATAAAAAGTCTTTATTGTTTATAAAAAAGACTTGCACAAATACAATGTATGTAAATAGTATCATTGATATTTTTTCCTTTATTTCAAAATAATCTCCTCTATATGGTAAGAGATTGCATAAGAATGAAGAGACACATCTCTTCCTAATCAGTCGCAATTAGTTTGCAGAAAGAAATCAACTGAGTAGTAATAAACAATGTTTATGGAATTAATCATATCTAAAAAGGGCCCACTTACTATCCGATAGACCTATGCATCTTTGATCATCGGAATAAGTTATACTTATTCACCCATTGGTTGTCAGTGTGACCTTTGTTCTATGATTCCACAATGTAAAGCTATACTGATGAAGTCATAAGCGTAGCTCTCTACTTGATATATTGACCATCTGTGAGGCCTCACCCCAAACCTGTCATAGTTTTCCCATTGATCATTGTGATAGACCTCGTAATTGTCTTAAGATTTTGATAAATTAAGAGATTTTACCCTTTTGACATGGATTTGATTACATTGGATGATGATACTTTATATTTTATGACACTTTCCATACTCACAATATTAACCCTGTGATATATTATGACTAGCATTATGATGATTGGTTTTGATGAATTCTGAGATGTGCAATTAGGGTAGTTATGTTGATATGAGTTGTTTAGGAAATTGACAATCAATAATTGAATTATGTTGAGATGTGAATTTCATTAAGGTTAAAGGTTAGGTGATGAAATATATTGTTGAATTTCAGGACATTATTATGGTTATTACTTGATGATTTGGTTAGTTGATTTCATGCCATTTGGATGATTCTAGAATTGACAAAATTAAAGCTTATGTAATTTAGATAAAACTACATCATGATTGATATAGATTTGGAATGATTAGTGTGACATGTGAGTTAATGAGATCATGTTCTTATGATTCAGTACATATGTTCATTCGTAAGTTAAGATTAATTTTATGATGAATGATTATAGAGACTACAGGGATGCAATTCGTGTGTTAGAGAATTTAAAATGGTAATCCAGATTTTGCATTTTGAATTTTGATGTCTATACTTCTTGAGGTTACTAATGTTTAAATTGAGTGTACAGGATCATGGCCATGGAATTTTATCAGAGAATCATGACTAACCCCTATGTGAATTCTGTAAATCCAAGGTTGCGTCTATTCACTACAATATTTGGGGTCGAATTTCAATGCCAATTTGTGATGCCACTACAATTTGTGTATGTTTTTTGTGTTTTTTTTTGCAAGTGCTCCCGATGGTGTCATAATAGCGATGATATTGTTGTAATTGTGACACCCATTTAGTTATAAACAAAAAAAGAAGAAAAAAGAAGTGTCATTTGTAATTTGTGAATTTGAAGAGCTACTGTGAAGACGCGACTGCATTTTTGCATGGAGCGAAGAGGGCATCCGAGTTTGGCGTGCGCAAAGAGGCCGACACCATTTGGGAAGAGGGCACTGGCACTTGAGGTAGGCATTCAAGCTTTGTCTTCTCATTAACTCAATTTCAGTGGCATTGTTTACATCTTAGCATTGTTAATAGTGGCATTGTTTACATCTCAATTAGCATTTGGAATGCTCGATGACCCACGAGCTTTGAGAGCTAGGGCATCATTGCTATTACCTTCAAGGCATTGTGTGAAGTGTTTGATCTCTCTTTATTTTTTTTGTTGTTGATATTCACTATGTGGTACTCCCTATTTGTGATCATTTCAGGAGGAAATGTCTTGATGGCTCGCGGGATGCAAGCTAGGGCATCATACATTGTTTATAACCTCACTGTTTAATACTTGCATTGTTTACATCTTATCATTTGGAATGCCTGATGACCCATGAGCTTTGAGAGCTATGACATCGCTTCTATTACCTTCAAGGCATTGTGTGAAGTGTTTGATCTCTCTTTATTTGTTTTGTTGTTGATATTCACTATGTGGTACTCCCCGCTTATGATCATTTCATGAAGAAATGTCTTGATGACTCATGGGCTACAAGCTAGGGCATCATACATTGTTCATGAGCTCACTGTTTAATATTGGCATTGTTTACATCTTTTCATTTGGAATGCTTGATGACCTACAAGCTTTGAGAGCTAGGGCATCATTTCTATTACCTTCAAGGCATTGTGTGAAGTGTTTGATCTCTCTTTATTTGTTTTGCTATTGATATTCACTATGTGGTACTCCCCGTTTATGATGATTTCATGAGGAAATGTCTTCATGGCTCGTGGGCTGCAAGCTAGGGCATCATACATTATTCATGAGTTCACTGTTTAATACTGACATTGTTCTTGAGCTCACTGTTTAATATATGGCATCATGCAAACATACATTAATACACTTACTATTTTGAATTTGAGCTCAGGCATCATGCAATGTTATTGCTATCATTGCATGCTTGCTGCTATTATGCACCATATATTGTTTTATACACTATTTATTTCATTGAGACCATGAGCTTGGCATTTGTAATGTATTTTCTGTTATTGGATCAATGCTACCATGTTGTTGAGTCTGTGTATGGCTTGAATATGCACATGCATAATTTTAGATGAGGATCAGTAATATGGTGCTAGGAATTGCTTAGATCCTTTGGATCTAACCCCATCTTTTCCTTCCTTGCAGGCTTTGGATTATACAAGAGCATATTGGATTGAACCCCGGGTCAACACTTCATTACTTCAGGCAATGTATGGTACCTTCATTATTTATGTTCATCCACTTATGTATGTTTGCATTCATTCATATTGTTCTGAAAGTTCGCTATTAGTGACCATATAGGACCATTCTTGATGTTTTTGGGTCATTTGATGAAAAGATGTAAATAGGGACATCAATAATAAAATAGGGATATATTAAGATTAATATCGTAAGTAAAAACATTACACAGTGGCATTCAAATTAAGTACAATATGAATTCACATGCCTTTAATTATGATACACTTTTGAAATTATCACTCATTGGTCATTTGACAATTCAAGATATAAGTATCAGAATATAAACTATTGCAAAAGGAAGAAACCCATATGTATCTATCATCATTTAATACAAAATATAAAAGTATCCCATAGACACATATTTTCTATTATAACAACCATCCTCTAATCCCATGGTGTACTAGTCTCAAGGTAAGAACAATTTACTTAAGACATCATATAAGTATCATCCTAAAGTTTAAATAGACATTGACTATGGATATACAACACTGAGCCATAATAAATTACAGAGTTTCACTGCAATTTCTATGCCGACTTACAATCATCCTACTACTTACACTACAATTTCTATGTCCACTTACAATAATAAATTATAGAGTTTCACTACAATTTCTATGTCCACTGTCATTAAAATATATCACTCCTCCTGTTATATAGACATCCTTCTCATTAAGTGTTTCCACTAAAATATATCACTCTTGTTATATAATGTATATGCATACTTGTTTAAAATTCCATACTTGTTGCTCTTAAATATTATTACCATTTCACTCAAATTTACATGACATTAAAACCAAGCCCAAAATGCATACATACGTGTAAGTATAGGAGAAGCTGGATTCTGCAACTATTGACAAAAAAAAAAACTATACCAATAGCAGCTTATGAGAAACTATACATGTGCTTACCACACCATACCTCAACATCATAATGATTATCATTTTCAAGCTTGAGTGAAGCTTCATACCACACACTATTTGTAGATTTGTACGCAATGCTGATTTAGACTAGAGGTAAACTACATGTGTCATGTAAACAACATGGTTGAATGCAATCTCTTTTGCGTATTTTCAAGAGTTTTCCCGCCAATGCAAGCATTAATAACACATTGAATGTAATCTATGAATAGTGCGTGGTATGAAGTCTCACTGAAGCTTGAAATATATCCACTCCTCTTGTTATTGTCAAAATTAAATTCAAATATTTCTCAAAACATTTATTCTTGTAGAATTAAGATATCCTTATCTCAATAATAAAACAATCTTCCATAATAGCTTTTGAATCACATTAACACACACCCATGTTTTGTAGCATAGTTCATTTTAGAAGTGTATGGCTGATGTGAAGTGTGAAGTGTTTGATCTCTCTTTATTTGTTTTGTTGTTGATATTCACTATGTGGTACTCCCTGTTTATGATCATTTCATGAGGAAATGTCTTGATGGCTTGCGAGATGCAAGCTAGGGCATCATGTATTGTTTATGAGCTCACTGTTTGAGCAACTCATGTCCCTATTTGATTGGTCGGTGCTCTATTTGTTATATTGAGTTTACATCATATATTTAGTCTTAATAAATATCTTATAAAACAACATAAAACTAACCCAAAATACTTTGTCTTAATAAAATCTTAATAAAACAATATATTTAGTCTCAATAAAATCTTATAAAACAACATATATTGTGTGAAGTGTTTGATCTCTCTTTATTTGTTTTGCTATTGATATTCACTAGCTATGTGGTACTCCCCGTTTATGATCATTTCATGAGGAAATGTCTTGATGGCTCGTGGGTTGCAAGCTAGGGCATCTTACATTGTTCATGAGCTCACTGTTTAATACCGGCATTGTTTACATCTTTTCATTTGGAATGCTTGATGACCCGCGAGCTTTGAGAGCTAGGGCATCATTGCTATTACCTTCAAGACATTGTGTGAAGTGTTTGATCTCTCTTTATTTGTTTTGCTATTGATATTCACTGTGTGGTACTCCCCATTTATGATAATTTCATGAGGAAATGTCTTGATGGTTTGCGGGCTGCAAGCTAGGGCATCATGCATTATTTATGAGCTCATTGTTTGAGCACTAGCCAATCAAATAGGGACATGAGGTGCTCAAACAATAAACTCATAATGAAGTAAACAATGCATGATGCCCTAGCAAAACAAATAAAGAGAGATCAAACACTTCACACAATATATGTTGTTCTATAAGATTTTATTAAGACTAAATATATTATTTTATTAATATTTTATCAAGACAAAGTATTTTGGGTTAGTTTTATGTTGTTTTATAAGATTTTATTAAGACTAAATATATGATGTAAACTCATAATTATACTTGATATATATATACTTCAAAGGAGGAATTATGAAATATAGTTGTAGGTAGTTATCTCTTCTATAATGATGGAGGAGTGAAAGGTAATGATCAATGATGTTGCTGCTATTAGATCATACATTAATACACTTACTATTTTGAATTTGAGCTTGGGCATCATGCAATGTTATTGTTGTCATTGCATGATTGTTGCTGTTATGCACCATATATTGTTTTATACACTGTTTATTTCATTGAGACTATGAGCTTGGCATTTGTAATGTATTTTCTGTTATTGGATCAATGTCACCATGTTGTTGAGGCTGCATATGCATTGAATCACCACTACCATTCTATTTTGATAGCAACAATATAACAAACAGAGCACCATCCAATCAAATAGGGACATCAGTATAGATGATGCAAATTTGTGTACCTCTTTATTTTGATGTAGCTTACTCACTGCATGCAATGGGGCCTCCTTGGGGCTGCCAACCATGTTGTGATGTTATGATCTTTACTTGAAATCACAATAGTGACTCACCAGGTGTTCATGTAGACATAAATGAAACAATTTAATCTCTGCAACATTCTTCTGAGTGCACATGTCCTGTAGCATGGTTTTTCTTTCAGAAGTGTATGGCTTGACTATGCACATGTATAATTGTAGATGAGGATCAGTAATAGGATGCCATTCATTGCTTAGATATTTTTTTATCTAACCCCCATCTCTCTTTTATTTGCAGGTTCTGGATCACACAGGGGCACATTAGATTCATACCTAGGTCAAAAATTCATCACTTTAGGCAATGTCTGGCACCCTTATTATTTATGTTCATCCTCTTATCTATGCCCGTACTCTTGTATTTTCTTCTGAAAGTTATTTTCCTTATATAGTATATACAAGTTATTTTTCACATATATACATGTAATCTTTAGATGCAATTTTTTTTTTCGTTTACATGTATCTTTGTATGAAATGAACACAAATTTAATAAGATCATCTAATAATGAAAACTAGGGTACTTGATGTTACATAGACCTTGCTATAACTTTGTCCTAGGTCCTCCTAGAATCAAAGAGGCTAATCTCCTAGCCTTAAGGGTGCTATCCTAGTCCCCTTCTAAGAAGTTTCAAACTCCTCCTTTCTCCATTCAGTCTATGAAACCAAGAATATGATAAAGTTCACTATTCTAGGAACCTCTCTGTCCCTTCTAAAAAGTTTTGTCTGCTGTTTGGCGTAAGAAGGCTACTAGGTTTAGTAGGCCTAATTGACCTTTTTCTGCTAATAACTCCAAACTTCTTTGAGCAAAGCATCCAACTAATTATGGATTCAAATACCCTTTTGGGAGGGCTTTAAGATTCTATCAGTCTCCTTTTCCTATACTGTCTATACAGGGTCTGTTGAAAATGGGGATATAAATGAGGGTTTGGTAACTCACTATCTATAACAGTGAGGGTTTAGTATTTTCCCTTGTATCCACAATCCCCCGAGCTCTCTCTGCATTGGAGATGCTTGATCATGCATCTAACCTCCCCTCCACATCATTTGAACCAGGCTTTGAGCACCCTCAATCACTCCATCTGCTCTGCAACAGCACACTGACCCCTAACCAAACATTGATAGCTTGCCTAGGGCATCAGTTTATAGATACATCTTGAACTTTCTAGGGCCCCTCCTTTGCACAACATATATTATAGGGAGTCTAGACACAAATCCCATAGACTCATATATATTGTATGATGGGAGAGTGCTCTAGCACTCCATTATTCAAAGCTCTGTTAGTAGTAACCTGAGACATGCCAAAATAAAGAAAACTATGAAGAATAACTCAAAACTAAAATGAAATGCTAAATAACTATCCTAGAAATTCAAAAACATTAACAATCATCACTTGCAAACATTACAGTCGGATATTCAATCCATTTCTTATCTCTGTCAACACAAAAATGTATATCTCTGTCAAAGGAAAACTAGTTACATAGTCTAATTGCAACCAAAAGTTTTCTCTCCATACTAAACTTGATGAAGGGTGCTCCCCTTAATACCACAAGCACATAACAGAAATAGAGAAACAACAACAATAATATGCAAGAACAGAAAATTGGCTTCTTATTATCTCCACAAATGTGGAATTACAAACTTTCAGAATTACAATATGCAAAGCCACATGGGCATTCCCTTACAATATTCTGTAGGACAAAGCCTCAAATCAATACCCAGATCTACTACCCAGAACTAACCTAGACAACGCTATGGGCCTTCTTTATATAGGCAATTTCCACCGCCCGAGAAGGTTCTAGAGATTTAGCCCTTAGGGCCGACCCAAACTTAGAATTATTTTATTTTACAATTTATTACATCAAAGTCAGCTCAAAATGAGTTT
Source organism: Chamaecyparis obtusa (assembly GCA_027943335.1). NCBI lineage: Eukaryota > Viridiplantae > Streptophyta > Pinopsida > Cupressales > Cupressaceae > Chamaecyparis > Chamaecyparis obtusa. The sequence continues at coordinate 74,644 of BSBK01003187.1, forward strand.
TGAAACCCAAACAAAAATTTTGAAGAAAAATTATTTTCTGCCATTTCAGGTGACCCAACTTCCGAAGACCATAAGTCATCGCCCGTTGACCCGATTGGCTATTATAACCCTATTCTAGAAATGCCACGAAGCGTTCTACAAGCTTGAATCATGCAAAGCGCCCTTCACCCAAATTTTCAACCTCATCCGGGGCCTCTAAAGCCTTCAAAACTGAGTTCGAAGTTTCTGTACCCTGCTGCCAATACCAAAAATCTTCAATGTCTTCAAAACTACACCTGATCTAGCTATGAAACTTTGCTGGCAGGCTGATATGACTGAGATGAACCTCCATATGTAAAATCAGACATTCTGAGATCGTAAGACCAACTTACTAAAAATAGCAAGTTTCCACAAATAGCAACTCTGCACAAGATAGCCCTTATTGAATACAAAAACATAAATATTTTTGGGTGATGCAAGATTGCTCTTACACCCAGGATGCTCCTGCATCAACAATCTTCCCTATGCCTCAAATTATGGAATTAAAAGCTTAAATAGCTCCCTCCTCAGTGTTAGGGCCCATGGATCAGGCAAGAAAAACTGTCATGACAACTTTCAAAGTTGTCAAGCAACTTTTGGTGGATAGATAAACCACCTACACACACCTCAAAAGCACTCAATCCTTGATTGAGTAAGGGTCATAAAGGCCATTTTCAAACCTATAAAACATTAAAGAGGCCATTTGTTCAACTCTAGAACACTATCCTATTACAGGAAACCTAGCAAAGTTGGCTAAGACTGCTGCAACTAGGCTCCAAAAGACACACCAAGGACTCAAAAGAACAAAGAAGAACAAACACTAGCTAGTACACCTAGAGAGACCAAATAGGCTTCTCCCTAACCTAGTGGCTTGGCTAAGGCCACTACAAGCCAAAATTTAGGAACACTAGGTACCAAACAACCCTACCTAGGTGCCCTCACCAATACTGCAGTCCTTTTGAATTTTAGGATGACATCTCAATTGGGAAAGGAAAACCAAAACATTTCATAGACCAATAAAAACCAAGGCATGTGGGTGCTCTTCTGTTGTACAGTTATACTCATAAAATATATGTACGGTTATAAAATTTCATGCTTTGAAATTTTATAACATAGTTCCTCTTCATCAAAATAGAATGGAAGTGGTGATTCAATGCATCTACCCACATTCTATGTGCTTTGAGCCAATGAAATTTTTATCATCATGATGAAGTAGTAATGCATTAAATGTCTTACTGATGTCTTTATTTGATTGGATGGTGCTCTTTTTGTTATATTGCTGCTATCAAAATAGAATGCCAGTGATGATTCAATGCATCTACAACCTCAACAACATGGTAGCATTGATCCAATAATAGAAAATACATTACAAATGCCAAGCTCATGGTCTCAATGAAATAAACAGTGTATAAAACAATATATGGTGCACAACAGCAGCAAGCATGCAATGACAACAATAACATTGCATGATGTCTGAGCTCAAATTCAAAATAGAAAGTGTATTAATGTATGATCATATATTTAGTCTTAATAAAATCTTAATAAAATAATATATTTAGTCTTAATAAAATCTTATAGAACAACATATATTGTGTGAAGTGTTTGATCTCTCTTTATTTGTTTTGCTATTTTGCTAGGGCATCATGCATTGTTTATGTCATTATGAGCTCACTGTTTGAGAACCTCATGTCCTTATTTGATTGGCCAGTGCTCAAACAATGAGCTCATAAACAATGCATGATGCCCTAGCTTATAGCCCGCAAACCATCAAGACATTTCCTCATGAAATGATCATAAACGGGGAGTACCACATAGTGAATATCAATAGAAAAACAAATAAAGAGAGATCAAACACTTCACACAATGCCTTGAAGGTAATAACAATGATGCCCTAGCTCTCAAAGCTCACGGGTCATCAAGCATTCCAAATGAAAAGATGTAAACAATGCTAGTATTAAACAATGAGCTCATGAACAATGTATGATGCCCTAGCTTGTAGCCTACGAGCCATCAAGATATTTCCTCATGAAATGATCATAAGCTGGGCATAGCACATAGTGAATATCAATAGAAAAACAAATAAAAAGAGATCAAACACTTCACACAATATATGTTGTTTTATAAGATTTTATTAAGACTAAATATATTGTTTTATTAAGATTTTATTAAGACAAAGTATTTTGGGTTAGTTTTATGTTATTTTATAAGATATTTATTAAGACTAAATATATGATGTAAAATCAATATAACAAATAGAGCACCGACCAATCAAATAGGGACATGAGGTGCTCAAACAGTGAGCTCATAAACAATGCATGATGCCCTAGCTTGCAGCCCGCGAGCCAAACTCGAATGCCCTCTTCGCGCCATGCAAAAGTGCAATGCCGTCTTCATGGCAGCTCTTTGAATTCACAAAAAATACAAATGACACTTTTTTTTTTTTGTTTTTGTTTATAACCAAGCTGGTGTCGTAATTAAATCAAAAAATGCCTTCAAAATGAAATTGAGTTAATGAGAAGACAAAGCTTGAAAGCCTACCTCAAGTCATGGCTACAATATAAAGATCAAATGTTAAGGAACTATGTTATAAAATTTCAAGGCATGAAATTTTATAACTATACAAATATAAAATTTCAAGGAATGAAATTTGACCTCTAATTTGACCTTGATAATGCCCCCTCCATTGCTTATGCTTGATCATGTCTGCCTTGTGTTGATGGGCATGGTGGGTTACTGTTGTGGATGCATTATTTGGAAATGATGCCATAGTAACACCAGATGGAACAACAACATTTGGTGTTGTTGTTGCACTATTTGGATGATGCAGTCACAATAGTGATTCACTAGGTGTTCATAGAGACATAAATGCAACCACAATAGTGATTCACCAGGTGTTCATAGAGACATAAATGTAGGGTTTCATTTGGATTTCAATGCCTATACACTGCACATGTTCCTGAGTGCACATGTTCTATAGCATAGTTCCTTTTAGAAGTGTATGACTTAACTGTGCACATGCATAATTGTAGATGAGGATCAATAATAGGGTGTCAGGCATTTCTTAGATCCTTTGGATCTAACCCCATCCTTTTTTTTCCTTGCAGTTTCTAGATCATACATGAGCATATTGGATTGAACCTAGGGTCAACACTTCATTACTTCAGGAAATATCAGATACCTTCATTATTTATGTTCATCCACTTATGTATATTTGCATTCATTCATATTCTTTTTAAAATTGGCTATACTCATATTCTTCTTGTGTCTGAGTCTTCTAACTATGATCAATTTAATGCTGTAAATCTTGACATAGAATTCGATATCAACTGATCATATATCCATTCCAAATGATATAACTCTATTTGAATAAACATACATGCCAACCATTTGACAAAATGTCCATATGAAATCTAGAGCAATACATTAATTTTATAGTGAATTCATGATTTATAATGCCCCTTGATTTATAGTGAATTCATGATTTATAATTAAGTTGTAGCAACTCAATGTGTTTGAACTCAAGAATAACCCTTAGGAAGTAAGTGTATAAATAAAGGATGAAACACATAGGAAGCTATGAGAAGCTATGAGAAGGTGACATGAAGCTAATGAAAGGAGGCATCTCAATGATGTTAAATCACATGGGATTCTCTTTGTTCCCTGCAATGGAGTGAGCTAATTCTGAAAGTATAAATAGATAATTTTAACAATGTATAATGTCCTTCATAAGATATAATGAAAACTATGGAGTGAACTATGTTTGTCTGATTATATAACTATTATCTTATGTCAGGTATCCCACATAGTCTCATGGATTGTCAGGTACAAGTCAATACACCCCATAGAGATTAATGTCTTTTACCATATGTAAAATATCTCTCATTGCCACCTGTCTTTCTCATTGCATGAGGTGCAGGTACTAGCGAAAAGGTATTTGTCAGAATTGTCTTCTTTGAGTGAGGAAAATCTAGGAATGGAAGAATAAAGTGAGACATTTAGTATGTGTAATTCAATGAGATTGACTCAAGGTCAAAAGATCAGAAAGAAATTCAATAAACGCATGAAATTTTTCCTTGGTCAAGGGGGGTCGTGTTCTTATGATGATGAGAGAAAAGGTGACTGTGAGTTGCCGTTTAGGTATAAACATCTATAGAAACAATGGGTCCCCGATGAACTTCCTCCAATAAACATTGATTTTTGTGTTAAAGAGAGGATATATCACATAGCACCGTCTTCATTACATGGTTTGGGCCTATTTTCCATGGATGGCATAAAGGTCTCTTACAACAAAGTTATTGAATTGATGGAGTATGTCAGACCTTGTTATGATTATAGTAGTTGGATGCAGATTGTTAAATATAAAAAAAGTATGTGTAGGTATGCACTCGCGGAAAATTATATACAACAAAAAGTTAGTGAACAAAGTAAAAAAATAGCTATATAAGTTGATGGAAGACCAAAAGCATCAGGGAATATTGTAGATTTTATAAATAGTACATGACCTACGTCAACTAAGAAGCAACCCAATTGCATATTTGAGGTGCGCGAGGGAAATTGCATATTTGTATGTGCGATCAAATCAATACGTGGAGGTGAGGAGTTGCTTATCGATTACAATCACATAGATACAAAAAACCCCATCACTATCATGGACAAGGTGATACACATTTTGATAATTGTCTATTATTCAACGTAACTTAGAATAAGAACATGTGTTTTAACATGTCTGAATGATTTTTTTTGAAATAAAAAGCTATAGTATGGATCAACAGCCACAGGATACACATGATGGTGATAGTTCTCATGGGACTTCTTCTTCCCGACAGGTAAAACTCATTATTGTTGTATAATTGCACATACAAGAAAAATGTTAATGCATATTTTTGTTATGTTAATGCATATATTTTGTTGTTCTACTATTTTGGATTGCTTTTAAATAAAGGGCTAATAATATTGTTCTCACAAATGAGTGCTGATTAAAGAAAGGGAAAGGAACAAGTAGTCCATGTGGAGCCGCAGAATGAGCATGATCCATTTGATGTTGATTTTTTATCAGAGGTTGATCATGTGGTTGCATTGGAAAGGGTCCTTCGTGCAATATCAAAAGAGTTAGCTCGAATGGAAAATATTCAACCTCACACTCCTGAAATATAGTGGGCAGAGGATATGTTGATTGGCCATGTTCAGAACTATAGAGTAAGTATTAATGTAGTTTTTGATTATAACAAAAGTTCAATAATGATTTTTATAGTATACTATTTTATTTATGTCATTAACTAAAATATATATGTGTTCTCTTTACAAGGGATGCTAAATAGATTAAAGGGCATTACCTTAGATGCAAATACTTTGGATGGTACATCGCATGTTTTATCCTCCATCTTGTCCATGGTTATCCATATTTTTTTATGCTCTAACAATATTTTTGTTCAACACTTGCTATTGAACCTATGTTGAGTATGACACTTGGTACGAGGATCAGATCCACAGAGGTAGTTTCACCTAAAATGTCGGCAAGTACACCTACTATTGGTAAGTAGACTCCTCTTTTTCTCTCTTATTTATCATGTGTTTATTTCACTTGAACTATATATTCTTTCTTAGGGGGAATTTTGTAATATTGGATTCATTTTATGTAGGAGGCGATGATGCAATTCTTGTATGTACTCATGTTAAATGTACGGGAACAATACAGTGTGATCAATTGCTCATGAGCAATGAAGATGGACTTCCCTTGAGAGTAGCCCAGCTTCAAGGTACTTTAAAGACTGATCCTTTCTTTTACTATACAATATAATACTCATAATGTAATGCACTAACCCCCTATGTGGTCCCTTGCAATAACTAATTATAATAATCTCGTAATTATCTTGCAGGGAGTAATCTATTTTATGAAAAACTTAATGATGAATGTTTGCGCATTTTTGGGCTGACCATACGCACATCGTATCATATTTTGATTTTATTGCAAGATTAGATTTCGTTTCATCCCTTTCTTCAAGTATATTAAAAGGTAGCTTCACTTCATTTATGAATATAACAGTTTTTTTCTTAAAAGGTGGTCAATACAAGATAAAGGGTTAAAAAATAAGCTCATTGACTCTATGACAACACTTTTTGGACCCGAAGTCTTTCATAGACTTAGACTCCTTGACAAAGTGGGCACTGTTTTGAAGTATATTAGGGACAACTACAGGAGCCAAATAGAACACAAACCTTATTACGAGCAGCCTCCCTATATTCCTATTAATGAGTGGGAGGATCTTAAAAAGGATGCACTTGAGAGAAGTGCAAGACATAGTGGACAAGTAGTATCACCCGAGGCAAGAAGGTACGTGATAATGTTAATAATGAAATTATGTACTATTTACTCTTTGTACTTATGTGATCTAACATACTTCAAACATCACATAGGTTGCCTGACACAACAAAGACAACAACAACAAGAAAACAAAAGCACGGGCAACACAGGCTTGGCTCGGGTGGATATTCAAAACTTGCTGCACGAGTTGTAAGTATTAGTAAATGAAAAATCGTATGCAAATATTTATAATTAAATTGAAATCAATTTAGTTTTGATGAAATTCACTACAATAAAAATTCATGATACCAATAAAAAATGCAGGCCTTGGAGTACAAAAAACCGATTACAGAAGAGGACAAAAAAATAGGTTTCAAACAAGGCTATAAAGTCGTGGCTGAACGATACTGAGAAATGAGTACACAAGGTTCTTCTACTGGATCTGTTGATTAGGTAAATAAGCCAATTGATTTTTATTTCAAGTTGAAAACTTTACCAATTACCTTATTTGATGTTAAGTTCCAACATAAAGTGAATATATTTGTTTTAAGTAAGGAAACACTGATTATATATTTGTTTAAAACTTTAAAGTGAATATATTTATATGTAGTAAACTGAATGATTAACATTTCTCAGTATTTGTCTTGTATTTATATGTATATATTGTCTATACATACACTAATTATTTACATTGGAATGCAGCCTGCCGATATTGATACTGCACCGATCGAGCACGATGGAGGCATCAATTCTAATGTGAATTGTAGTACTCAAGGTATACATTTTCTATTCAAATTTTGATTAATGGATATTTAATACAAGAAAACATGTTAAATTTAATTTGGTGTAGTAATAAAAATTTAATTATAATGTGTTGGGATTAATAAAACATTTTGTATTTCAGTTGCAGGGGATGTAGAGGACATTGTTCCCGATGAGCGTGTTGAGGTTCAAGCCACTGAGCAAGATGATGTAGTTGGACAAGGTAAAGAGCGTTGCATTTATGTTTTTTAATGTATTGAAATGCTTGTAACAATAATGAATATATTTTAAATTAACCCCAATTATGATAATATGTTTTTAATTGAAGCCTTTTATTTGTTATTGCAGAGGACCCGCCTTTGTAAAGGACAATGAGATCACATGCATGACTGAGAAGAAATGACACTCTGGACATGGATACACCTTTGCAACAATATAAGGAAGTAGAAAAAAAGAGAAAGCCAAAAAAATAGATTCTCATTTATGCAACTTATTTGATAATTATTGATGTTTATTTGATAATGACTGATGTTTATTTACATGTGTTTGAGATTAGTTCCATGTTTAGACACTAAGTTTCCTTTTATACACTGTTGTAATGTTGGAGGGGTTTTCGCTAAATTTTAGTGGATTTCATATTTTGGGAGAAATTAGTATTAGAATGTTCAATGGGTTCTTTTCTAAAATACAATACTTAAATCATCATCTTGTCTAGAATGGTTAATCAATTGTTTAAGGTGGATTAGTTGTGATGATGAGACATGCCATTTAGATGTTAACTGTGACAATCTCTTGGTTTCAGGCAATACAGAAGGAGACACCTAGTTCAATATGCAATCTCAATTCATATACATAGGATATCAGGTGGAGCTGAAAAACACAACAGGGTTGCATTTTTGATAGAGGTCTTTAATTGCGTATTTTAAGTTATAGACCATCATGAATATTGTAATTTTGACCTATTAAAAAAATGTAAACGTGTTGTGTTTTTTCAACTCCACCTGCTATCCGTGCATATTCTTCTTGTGTTGCACGCACATTCTCGATTCAAAGTGGGAAAAATCTTTTTTTCGATGCGAGGGAGAGAAGCCATACACATAAGTGATGGAGTTGAGGGGAGATGAAGGAATACCAAACATTGAATTTGGAATTTTTCATCAAAGAAATTGCAGTGGAGGTTTGATCAATAGAGAAGATAGTAATGACTGCAGGAGAATGAATAGTGGTTATAGTTGTAGTGGGGAAGATAGTCCCTCCATGAAGACACTTTCCGATAGAGATGGTGTATAAGAAAAAAAGGAGAAAAAAATGTAAACGTGTTGGGTCTTCTCAGCTCCACCTGCTATCCATGCATATTCTGCTTGTGTTGCACGCACATTCTCGATTCAGAGTGGGAAAATCTTATTTTCGATGTGAGGGAGAGAAGCCAAACACAAAGAACATGCAAATAAACATGATAGCTACAAAACATAAATGTAGGTATCACAACAGCTGAGAAACATAAATGTAGGCATCATGGTCCCAATTGTTTGGAGACACAACATAATTGAATGCTATACCTAGAAAATACAACACAACCACTACTCCTGTAGTTCTAAGTTGACACTGTGGGATCCAAAAACCATATATAGATTCCTTATCTTTGGTTTTTGGATCCCGCAGTGTCAACTTGGAACTACAGGAGTAGTGGTTGTGTTGCATTGTTTGGGTATAGCATTCAATTATGTTGTGTCTCCAAATAATTGTGACCATGATGCATACATTTATGTTTCTCAGCTATTGTGTCCCAAGACCCCTTATGACCCTTTACAACCCCTAAGAATACACATCTTAAAGGTCTTAAAGTATCGTAAAGGGTCATAAGAGGATCCTAGGAGGGGCTAGATGAGCTTCCACCTTCACACGGTTAGCCCTGTTAAGTAGAGAATGTTAAACTATTATCGAAACAAAGATAAGCTCAATAATTTAAGATCTCAATCAACGCATGAAAAATATATATTTCTTTTTAGAAAATAGTGTGAGTCATCATAATTACGACGGAAACCAAAGAATAATCGATGACAAAACTAAAAGCAATGACTATCTATCGGAAACATCAATCACTTCAAGGAGCAATGATCACTTCAGCTTGCCTTAATAAGTCTTGACCCAAGATCAAGTCATATCGATTCATCTCAATGGCTACCAAGAACCAAGTCACAAAGAAACACCATAGACCACACTGTGAACCCACTATGAAGAGGCATCCAATGTCTCATAAGTCACATCAAATGACCCACTTTCTGTAATCCAAGTCTCTCAGCTCGGTTCACCTAGAAGAAGACTTCTCCCAAGTCATCATGGACACCATAGTGATCTACAAATCCAAGTCTCTAGACTCGACTCAATAATGTACGAGCTGCTACCGAATCTACTGTAAAGTCATCTCTGAATGGCAACCAAATCTGCAAGAACACCAATCGAGTCAAACTTGATCGAAAAATATATATATATTTTTTAAAAAATTGTGATTTTCATCGCAATTACGATGGCCCCAGAGAAGCAATGACAATCTGTCAGAAACTCTTGATGGATAATCATCACACCAATAGCATTTCTGTCAGTATACAATATTCCAACGACAGCTAGGCATTAGAACATTATGATGGTTACCCATTGCAGACACAACATTTTCATTGGTAACTAACTATGTTCGACGGAGATCCATCGAATGTGGGACTGCTACAAGCAGACTTGACGGGTATATTCGCTATGTTGAAACCCCCTTTTGCAATGACTATAGACATTGCATGTACGATGCCTATCATAACCGTCAGTGTTTTTGATTGCAAAACTGTGACGCCGAATGGTGTCACTTAATCGACGGTATACTATTTGAATTTAAACAATCAGTCATCAGAAAAAGGTCTCAAATGTACTAGTGATTTAAGAGACAAAACCTCATTGTAATGTATTTTCTTTCATATAGTATATGTTGTGAATTTTATTTGCATTTGCATCCATTAAAATTGTGTAATTAACAAGTGGACTTGCTAAGTGTGTTGTGATGTATAATGTAGTGTCAATTGGAACACTTGTTGTGAAAGTGATGTATCATGGCATGTCCACTTGGAAATCTTGAGGACCCACCTTTCCCACTAGGTACTTAGCTATGTTCCCCATAAGGACCACTTGGTTTGTGAGCCCAGAGTGGAGTCATATTCATTGAAATTCGTAGATGATCTTAATTGGGGTTTTTGAGGGGTCATATGGCCACCTAGGGTTGAGTTAAACCCATTTTTTACTTTCCCACTTCATATACCTATGGGTAAGGAGAATTTTTGACCACAGGACACCTTATTTTGACCATGGGAGGCTTCCAAAAAAGTTGATTTTCCAAGATGGCCGAAAATCAACATTTTAAAGCATGGTCTTGGGGAGACTACCAACCATTTGGAGGGCAAAGCTTGTCCACTTTTTAGGCCACCTTTTTAGGAACTCATTTTTAGTAATGTGTAAGGGTTGGGGAAGAGTGACCAATAGAAGCTCACATTTCTTCCAAGGACTTGGAGAGTGTGAGGATTTTGAATTTAGAGGGGAAATTGGAGAAAGTTTCTCTCAATCACCCACTCTCTAACTTTAGAGACCACTAAGAGGATTCAAAAAAAAAGAGAGAGAAGAAAAGACCAAGGGAAGGGCTCTACTTCAACTTTTAATCCATAACTTCTATTTTCAAGGTTGGTGGCTCTGAAGCTTTACACTTCTCATTTATGGTGTCTTACTTATGGATTCCATGAATGAATGAAGGAAGATTGTTCTTGTTTGTGTTGCATAGTGTATGTGCTTACTAGTCGGTTGATTTTGTAATATGAAGTGTTGTTATGTGAAGTGAAAATATGCATTTGTATTATGTTTTTTGTGTGTGGTTAAGGGATTTTGTGCAAGGCCAAACTCACCCTTGGGAGGGAAGAGTAGCCTTGTGGGTGAAGGGATTTGTGACAACCCTCTTGGTGAAGAGTCTCTCTCCTTGGGAGAGAGGGATGCACCATGGATTATGGGGTCCATGGTAGGCTTGTAGCATTGATATGCTTGGGGGTCATAAGGGTTTTTGACCATATTTGGTTGATTTGGGGTTGTGAAGAGAAGTTATGTTACTTTGTATGGAAGAAATGAGGAAAAGATATGTTGCATTTATATGGAAGAATTATTACCTTGTTGAAGGCTTGTATTTTATCTCTAGCCTTGTCTCCCATTGGGTACTTGTTCCACCTTCACCCTTAGGAAGCTTTACTTCAAGCTCCTTGTGTTAGCCATGGGAGGGTGTAACTATATGTGTATTATGTTTGTGTTTGTGTTTCAAATATTATTTAGCATACCCAGGTTAGCATTGGTTCTCCTAGCTTGGGGGCGGCCTTGTAAAGGCCTAGGTTGGGAGGTGAGCCTCCATGGCCAAGTCTTAAAAGTCTTTTATTTGCAGGTTTTCATGGAAGTAGAGAAAGTTGAAGAAATGTCCAAGTTTGAAGTTATTTGGTTCATGGAAGAACTTTGTAATAAAAAAAAGAAAGAATTTATGTGTATTTGATCTAATATTTGTAAAGTTCATTTGCAAAGTGGAGTTAACCATTGTACATATTCGCATTGAAATATTTGGAAAAGAAAGTATAGGTGTTACTTTAAGTTTGATGTAATAGTTGAGTTAAATGTGAATATAAATGCAAAAAAAAAGTTATTGTTTTTATTTATTCCTCTCTTGCAAATAAAGTTTCCTTCTTTTAGTAAATATATCTTTCTTTTAGATGCCTAAAGTTGTGCATTATATTCTTTTGAAAGAAAATTAGCTAAGTAAAATTGCTTATTTACTTGTCATTGCATAGAAAAATAATTCATTATGTGATCTCAATAGTTTCCTTAAAAAATAAATTAAAATCACATATATACATCTACATATATACACTTGTGTATATACATAGATGTATACCTTATTTTTATGAGTATTTGCAATAACGATATTTAGAAAATATAAATGTACATACATCTTTCTTATTTTAGTTGAAATGTATATATTCCCCATACATACATACATACGTAGATACATACATACATACATACATACCTACGTACATACGTATGTATGTATGTATGTATGTATGTATATATATATATATATATATATATATATATATATATATATATATATATATTGAGTATATATATATACATATATATTCAAGATAAATATATGTTTGTATATACATTATATATATAAACATATTTAACATGTATGTGAATACACCACTTTATATCTTTTATTTCCTAATGTTATTTATATATTATATATATATACATAAATATATATATATACACATAAAGATGTATATATAAATACATTTATACATATATATTTATATTAAAGAAATCTTTTGTAAAGTAAAAATTTAATATAAAATAAGCATATTATTAAACTTAAAAATAAATTAAAACAACTTTAAAAAAAATTTCTAAAAAAAAAATCTAAAAAAAGGGGGCATTTGGGTTGCAGCAGCCTTGGGGCCACAGTGGCTTCGACCACTGCACAACCCTAAAGGAGCCACAATGGCTTTGGCTACTGCACAACCCTAAAGGGGCCGCGATGGCTTCGGCCATTGCACAACCCTAGAGGGGTTGTGGTGGCTTCGACCACTGCGCAACCTGAAATGGGCCGTAGTGGTTTTGGCCACCGCAAGTCCCACAGGGTCGCTGTGGCTTTAGCCACTGCAAAACCCCAGAGGGGGCCATTGTGGCTTTGACCACTGTGGTAACCCTAGGGCACGATAGTACCAGGGGCCGTCGGCCCAACCCTAAGGGCTTAACTAAAAAAGCTATATAAATATTATGTATTCTGAAAAAAAGGTAAAATAAAAAAAAGGGGAATAATAGTGTTCTCATTATGTAAATAACACAACATAATAGAAAAACCAAATCTATCAAATAAATTTACCTTGATGAGTTTTGTGGATGAGGGTTTTTTTCTTTTTGTTGAAATCTTTGCTAGATCCATTAGGTTGAATGCTTTTCTTGTTGATCTTGAATGAAACATATATACACAAGTATTTATGTGTATATACACACATGAATGCTCATGTGTATACAAAAAACACTTGAATCTTCTTCACCCTTGCCCCTGGACAAACCTGCATCAAACAAAATAAAGAAATTAGGGTTTGTAATGACTTTTATATTTTGGCCTAACCCTAATTTCAAATTAGGGTTAGGGTTGGCCTCTTTGGGCCCATTTCAATTTCTAATTTATAACTAAGTTTCATTAAGATTATGTTTAAACTTTAAATGCATGTTTTATGTAAATTAATGAATGTTTGACTTTTGAAACCCACTTTAATTTGAATGCTGAATTAACTATTGTTTTACTATTTTTATTGGGATTATGTAATTTAGTTATTTTTAATTAATGAGTGAGATTTAAACATTTGATAATAGTTGTCATATTTGAATTATTTTAAAGTTGATAATGTTGAGATACTATTTAATTGTCCCTTTATTTCCTTTTAGTTTTATTCATGGAGTTGTTATTTTCAAATTTAAAACTCATTGATTATTTCTAGTTGAATTTAATTTTTAATTTATTTTAATGGGAGTGATAATATTTAATATATAATTTTAATTATATTATTTTAAATGTTTTAATGGTTTAATTCTAGGGGAAATTAATCAATGTCCTAGGTTGGGGATTTAAATGAATTACTATTCCATAGCCTAAATGCTAAGATTATTAATAACGCTTATTTAAGGTTGTTTTTATCTTTTAAATATTAAATTTAATTAATTAATAAACTTGATAGCGTTAGTTTTTTTTAAATTAAAATATAATACTTTTAAAAGTTAAAATATTAACACAATATTATTTTAAATGGGTATTTTTTTATGGTAACCATAGGTTTTGCATAAGGTTATTCTATGGCCTAATTATATCGAGTTTATGTTATATTGTGCTTCCTCCCTAGTTAGCAACTTGGTTCACGTTTGGAACCTTTAGGGTTACTAACATGTTGTTTTAACATTTATTTAATTAAACCCTTATGGGTGTGTTAACCCAACCTTAGACTTTACATTATTTATCAAGTTTAATTCACCTGACTATTTAATTCCTTTTAATTAAATCACTTGGTTGAACCCAGTTAGGGTTTCTTACAGGCCTAGTTAGGTTTTGAGATAATTGATGCGGTTACCATTTAAGGGATGTTGGCAAGGCAACACTTAACATGATACCTCTTGAGTGATAACTTGCATTGGGTTATGTGATACGTTCTTATTAAGCGTAACCTGTAAGTTGCCCTAGTAGACTTTTGTGCTTTCAAAAAAAATTGTTGGTGTGTTTTGTCCTTAGAATTTGTGAATGACATTTTGGTATTAGAGCCAGGTTACAAAAAACTAGGAGGTTTTGGGTCCACTAATCACTTGAATGCCTACAATTGTTTCTCTATAAGAGTTAATCGAGGTACGCAAGAATATTTTAATAACTCAAGGTAAATGTATTAAAAGACATATTTATAAAAGATGATGAAAATAAGAATTAAAATTATTTTGACCACATTAGTAAGTAGCATTAAGGCGTGGTTATACACTCAGTGCGTATGAAGGAATGCATTTGTTATAGTAGGATTCACATAATGCTGGAATGGAGAATAAATCATAGGATTTGCAAATGCTCAACATTGGAACCACCTACCCTTATCTTGTTCAAAATTTAAAACCTTATTATCTATAATGGAAATTTTGTAATGGAAGTGCTAGCAACTTAAAATACTTGTGTGGAACCATTTAGAACCTTTTATATTGAGAGTCTATGTTGCGTAAATTTTTCAATATGTTCTTTTCAACTTAAGTAAAAGATACTTTATCAAGCACATGAAAATAACAAAGAAAGTACCTTAGGAGTAAAAATGTAAAACATTACTTGGCCAAAAAGATCGATAAACACATGAGGACCCCACCTTTGATTAATGAAAGAGAAGACTAATATAGTCAAGCAATGAAAAAAAATTCAACCACCTAGGAATGCCTTCATATTTTAGAGAATTTTTAAGAATATAGTATCAAATTACCAGTCAATCTCATTGCTTAAAGACTATAATACGATAGTAAAATATAGACAATGCATGTATAAATAGAGTTATTTGGTAATTAAATATGGATACCCTTATTGAGGTACACTTCCAAGATGATACAAGGGTAAAAGTAGAAATGTAACCCATAAATATTTTGTGTCCTAATACATTGTAAGGTATTTATGAATTACCAGAAGGTAGACGACATCTATGAATCTATGACCTTGTTTGTCAATGTTTTAAAATAATTAATTTGACTTGTAGTGAAACTATGGACAAACAATGACAATTTTAGAGACTAAAATGGAACTGACATAGATAGTATAAATTTAATCTAGCATAAATAACTTGACTATTCTTTGGTGTGTTAATTATCAATGCATAAGTATTGGAACCTTGTTAATGAGTTTATGAATAGAATAATATAATTTATTTTTTAAGGGATTTTACTTTTGGGTAGTTCCTTGTGTCTTGCGTAGTTAGCTTTAGAATAGATTATCAGAATCTTCTTGCACTACAATCCTCCTCTAATAAATAAAGATGAAAATTAAGTGTGTGTAAATAAAGAGGAGTTGTAAGATATCTATTTACTTTAGTGTGAGAACATTATTTCAATCCTTCAATGTTAAAATATAGTAGAGATAGGAAACTACTACTGTAATGTGGAACTCCTTTTGACATAATATAGGAGATATGGAATGGAAATATAAATCCTTAGGATAGACGTGCCAAATCGAGTTGAATAAGAAATAAAATTTGATCATGTATAAGATGGAGGGTGTGACCTAAAAGAACATAAAATAGAATTGTGAGTGTGATACATTAATCGTAATAGGATAATCATCAAACTATTAAAGTATATGTCAATAATGCAAGAAAAGAGAGAAATCCTTACTAATATGTGTTTTCACCATGTATAAAACTTATAAGAAACCCTCGTGATTTGTTGTGGTGTGCTTGGGGATGTTGCGTGAAGTAAATATTAAGTGGTAATAATGAAACATATGCATAGTAATATAAATTAATTAACGTAATACCTTTTGTGATGAGTGAAGTTATATGTGAAGTACCCTAAGCGAGTGACTAGTTCACCTAACCTAGGGAAGGTAGTGGCAGACATCGAGTGTCAACTCACCAAATAGAACCACTTGAGTAGTTTTATGAAATTGTGATGTTGAAAATATACACATGAATTAATTATACTAGTTGATGTTCTCATGGTGTTATTGTGTTGGTAACCATGTCTCTGGTTATTCCTTTATTCATATAATAAATACCCTTATAAATGTTGTATGATGATGTATTTCATGTTGTTGAGAGTGAGACAGAAGTGAACCACATTGTAGTGAGAACTTCTCTCGAGGAGAGGAAGATGTTGTGATGTGAGTACACCTGAAAATATGTTTTGAGGTAGTGAAATAACTATATAGAGTATGTAAAACTATTATTAATAAATATGCTCTTGTCTCCCGATTTTGTGTATCTACCTCTCTCCCCAAAGAAATGATTTCTTGGAAAACTCTTAATGCTTTATCCTTGTAAGGGCATAATTGGTCTATTTTAAATATTTCCATAATATATGTATGATGAGATTTCCTCGTCTCCCTTTGAGTGATCTCAAAAGGTCACATAGTTCGTGTAATGATTGTGGAAGAATATGGATTGCTAAATTTATTTTTATTTTATTTTACTTCATTTCATAAGTTTATTTTCACAATTGCCAATAATGTAAAAGTAATTAAATTATGTATTGGGATGCTTAGCCAACTTTATTTTAATATCCCTATTTTCCTCAGGGACTTGACTATTTTTACTTATTTTGTATTAAAGTTTAACCAATGTGGCCGCTTTTTGAATCTTACCTTATTGAATCATTCTTTCAAAATTTTAATTATGGATTTCATGATTATTTGATGAGGCTCTTATGGTTGAAATTGTTGGAAAGTTCATTCTTGGTAGGTTGTATGAGGGGGAATATTTATTGGAGAAATCTATTATATTTTATTATTATTTATGGGGAGGAATTATAAAGAAACTTCCCATCACACTATGTTCACCCTTGTCATCAACGTCATGAATGACCATACTTGTAGCCTTGGTGAGAGTCCTTTACTGTATGTGATATGTAAAGACCTTGTAAGACTATTTCATGATCTTAATGCATATATATTATGATGATTATCAACAAATATTATATAAAATTGGTATAAACTAAGGATTAGCAAAGTGACAAATGATATATTTAGCTTAATATTGGAACTATTCACCAGATATTGAAATCTATAGGAACCAACATCAAGAGTGATGTTAGGATACATTTGGTTATGTTGTAGGAAATAATTCCATGTATTAGTACATTTTCTTGAGACCATAGATCTCATTTAGTGTGTTGGATAGTACTACCTTACGTTAAACGGTTCAATAGTACAATGTTTTACTTTAAAATTTTAGAAGTGATTAAAATAAGATAAAACATATCCTTAACATGTATTATTGTTATATTTCCTCATGGCATAAGATTAAAGGTTTGAAATTTATCCAACGAACTAAACAAGATGTCAACCCTAGAACTTTGACCCTAAGATGGGTAACTTCTAGGAGGAAGTTCATGCCTAAGGAGGGAGGATGTGAGGCCTCACCCCAAATCTGTCATAGTTTTCCCATTGATCATTGTGATAGACCTAGTAATTGTCTTAAGATCTTGATGAATTAAGAGATTGTACCCTTTTGAGGTGGATTTGATTACATTGGATGATGACACTTTATATTTTATGACACTTTCCATACTCACAATGTTGACCCTATGATACATTATGAATGACATTATGATGATTGGTTTAGATGAATTCTGAGATGTGAAATTAGGGTATTTATGTTGATATGATTTGTTTAGGAAATTGACAATCAAGAATTGAATTATGTTGAGATCTAAATTTCATTAAGGCTAAAGGTTAGGTGATGAAATATATTGTTGAATTTCAGGACGTTATTATGGTTATTACTTGATGATTTGGTTAGTTGATTTCATGCCATTTGGATGATTCTAGAATTGACAAAATTAATGCTTATGTAATTTAGATAAAACTACATCATGATTGATATAGATTTGGAATGATTAGTGTGACATGTGAGTTAATGAGATCATGTTCTTACGATTTAGTACATATGTTCATTCGTAAGTTATGATTAAGTTTATGATGAATGATTATAGAGACTACAAGGATGTAATTCATGTGTTAGAGAATTTAAAATGGTAATCTTGATTCTGCATTTTGAATTTTGATGTCTATACTTCTTGAGGTTACTAATGTTTAAATTGAGTGTACAGGATCATGTCCATGAAATTTTATCAGAGAATCACAATTAACCCCTATGTGAATTATGTAAATCCAAGGTTGCATCTATTGAAGAGAAAAAACCTCGTTATAATGTATTTTCTTTCGTATAGTGTATGATGTGAATTTTATTTAAACTTTCATCCGTTAAAATTGTGTAATTAACAAGTGGACTTGCCAATTGTGTTGTAATGTGTAATGTAGTGTCAATTAGCACACTTGTTGTGAAAGTGATGTATCATGGCATGTCCACTTGGAAATCTTGAGGACCCACCTTTCCCACTAGGTACTTAGCTATGTTCCCCATAAGGACCACTTGGTTTGTGAGCCCAGAGTGGAGTCATATTCATTGAAATTCGTAGATGATCTTAACTCAGGGTTTTGAGGGGTCATATGGCTTCCAAAAAAGTTGATTTTCCAAGATGGACGAAAATCAACATTTTAAAGCATGGTCTTGGGAAGACTACCAGCCATTTGGAGGGAAAAGCTTGTCCACTTTTTAGGCCACCTTTTTAGGAACCCATTTTTAGTAATGTGTAAGGGTTGGAGAAGAGTGACCAATAGAAGCTCACATTTCTTACAAGGACTTGGAGAATGTGAGGATTTTGAATTTAGAGGGGAAATTGGAGAAATTTTCTCTCAATTACCCACTCTCTAACTTTAGAGACCACTATGAGGATTAGGAAAAAAAGAGAGAAGGAAAGATCAAGGGAAGGGCTCTACTTCAACTTTCATTCCATAACTTCTATTTTAAAGGTTGGTGGCTCTCAATCTTTACACTTCTCATTTATGGTGTCTTACTTATGGCTTCCATGAATGAATGAAGGAAGATTGTTCTTATTTGTGTTGCATAGTGTATGTGCTTACTAGTAGGTTGATTTTGTAATATGAAGTGTTGTTATGTGAAGTGAAAATCTGCATTTGTATTATGTTTTTTGTGTGTGGTTAAGGGATTTTGTGCAAGGCCAAACTCACCCTCAGGAGGGAAGAGTAGCCTTGTGGGTGAAGGGATTTGTGACAACCCTCTTGGTGAAGAGCCTCTCTCCTTGGGAGAGAGGGATGCACCATGGATTATGGGGTGCATGGTAGGCTTGTAGCATTGATATGCTTGGAGGTCATAAGGGTTTTTGGCCATATTTGATTTTATTTATTTGGGGTTATGAAGAGAAGTTATGTTGCTTTGTATGGAAGAAATGAGGAAAAGATATTTTGCATTTGTATGGAAGAATTGTTGCCTTGTTGAAGGCTTGTATTTTATCTCTAGCTTTGTCTCCCATTGGGTACTTGGTCCACCTTCACCCTTAGGAAGCATTACTTCAAGCTCCTTGTGTTAGCCATGGGAGGGTGTAACTATTTGTATATTATGTTTGTGTTTGTGTTTCATTTAGTTTTAAGCATACTCGGGTTAGCATTGGTTCTCCTAGCTTGGGGGTAGCCTTGTAAAGGCCTAGGTTGGGAGGTGAGCCTCCATAGCCAAGTTTTAAAAGTCTTTTATTTTCAGGTTTGCATGGAAGTAGATAAAGTTGAAGAAATTTCCAAGTTTGAGGTTATTTGGTTCATGGAAGAACTTTGTATCAAAAAAAGAAAGAAAGAATTTATGTGTATTTGATCTAATATTTGTAAAGTTAATTTGCAAAGTGGAGTTAACCATTGTACATATTCACATTGAAATATTTGGAAAAGAAAGTTTAGGTGTTACTTTACGTTTGATGTAATAATTGAGTTAAATGTGAATATAAATGCAAAAAGAAGAAGAAGTTGTTTTTATTTATTCCTCTCTTGCAAAGAAATTTTCCTTCTTTTAGTAAATATGTCTTTCTTTTAGATGCCTAAAGTTGTACATTGTACTCTTTTGAAAGAAAATTAGCTAAGTAAAATTGCTTATTTACTTGTCATTGCATAGAAAAATAGTTCATTATGTGATCTCAATAGTTTCCTTAAAAAAAAAATTAAAATCATTCATATACATCTACATATCTATACTTGTGTAAATACATAGATGTATACCTTATTTTTATGAGTATTTGCAATAATGATATTTAGAAAATATAAATGTACATACATCTTTCTTATTTAGTTGAAATGTATATATTCCCCATATATATATATATATATATATATTTGTATTTGTATTTATATATATGTATGAGTATAAATATATATACATATATATTTAAGATAAATATATGTTTGTATATATATTATATATATAAACATATTTAACATGTATTTGAATACACCACTTTATATCTTTTATTTCCTTATGTTATTTATATATTACACACACACACACACACACACATACATAAGATGTATATATAAATATATTTATACATATATATATTTATATTAAAGAAAGCTTTTGTAAAGTAAACATTTAATATAAACTAAGCATATTATTAAAATTAAAAATAAATTAAAACAACTTAAAAAAAAAAGAAATAAAAAAAAAATCTAAAAAACAGGGGGCATTTGGGTTGCAGCAGCCTTGGAGCTGCAACAGCTTTGGCCACTGCGCAACCCCAAAGAGGCCGCGGTGGCTTCGACCACTGTGCAACTCTAGAGGGGTCATGGTGGCTTTGGCCACTACACAACCCCAAAGGGGCTGCAATGGTTTTGACCATCGCGAGTCCCCACGGGTCCGCTATGGCTTCGGCCACCACGGTAACCCTAGGGCACGACAGAACCAGGGGCCATCAGCCCAACCCAAAGGGCTTAACTAAAAAAATTATATAAATATTATGTATTCTGAAAAAAAAAAGGGGGAATAATAGTGTTCTCATTATGTAAATAACACAACATAATAGCAAAACAAAATCTATCAAATAAATTTACCTTGATGAGTTTTGTGGATGAGGGTTTTTTTTGTTGAAATCTTTGCTAGATCCATTAGGTTGAATGCTTTTCTTGTTGATCTTGAATGAAACATATACACACAAGTATTTATATGTTTATATACACACCCTTGGTATGTATATACATACATGAATGCTCATGTGTATACAAAAAACACTTGAATATTCTTCACCCTTGCCCTTGGAAAAACTTGCATCAAACAAAATAAAGAAATTAGGGTTGTAATGACTTTTATATTTTGGCCTAACCTAATTTCAAATTAGGGTTAGGGTTGGCCTCTTTGGGCCTATTTCAATTTTTTATTTATAACTAAGTTTCATTAAGATTCTGTTTAAACTTTAAATCCTTGTTTTATGTAAATTAATGAATGTTTGACTTTTGAAACCCACTTTAATTTGAATACTGAATTAACTATTGCTTTACTATTTTTATTGGGATTATGTAGTAGTTATTTTTAATTAATGAGTGAGATTTAAACATTTGATAATAGTTGTCATATTTGAATTATTTTAAAGTTGATAATGTTGAGATACTATTTAATTGTCCCTTTATTTCCTTTTAGTTTTATTCATGGAGTTGTTATTTTTGAATTTAAAACTTATTGATTATTTCTAGTTGAATTTAATTTTTAATTTATTTTAATGGGAGCGATAATATTTAATATATAATTTTAATTATATTATTTAAAATATTTTAATGGTTTAATTCTAGGGGAAATTAATCAATGTCCTAGGTTAGGGACTTAAATGAATTACTTCCTTAGCCTAAATGCTAAGATTATTAATGACGCTTAGTTAAGGTTGTTTTTATCTTTTAAATATTAAATTTAATTAATTAATAAACTTGATAGCATTAGTTTTAAAAAAATTAAATTATATTACTTTCAAAAATTAAAAAAATTAAAATATTAACATAGTATTATTTTAAATGGGTATTTTTTTATGGTAACCATAGGTTTCACTTAAGGTTATTCTATGGCCTAATTATATCGAGTTGATGTTATATTGCACTTCTGACACAAGGGAGGATGGGGAGAGGGGCCAAAGGCTCACCCTAACCGGATCCACCTTGCAAAACAATATGCGAAAGCAACAACACACAACAGTGAGAGAGAGAAAGAAAATGTCTTTCATATATTATATTCAAATTGATTCATACATGCCATAATGTAAGGCCTTCCTGGTTTAGGCCATACATTATAATCAAGTACAAAAGTCCTCCAACATGTGAGGATCTACCAACCATCTCTAATTTTCTATCTTCTATCTTCTATCCAAAACTGACTCCTAAAACTCTAACCAAACAACTACATTTATACAAGAGGCTACCGAGCCAAGTCGGCCTTCAGATCCACAATCAATGGAAGGGGTGACCAGATCTAGGTCCACATGCTTCCCAATGATGGATACCAACATTAAATCTATAACCCAAATTAAATGCACAAGTTGATCTCCAAAGAATTCCAAAATAAACAACTCAACAAGCAAGGAAACCAAGCACCAGGGAAAATCACCGAGCGCCAGAGAGATAACCGACCAACACTGGCGAACATAGGAAACTAAGCAACACTGAACCAACTTGGTCAAAGAAGAACCGAGCAACACAGACAAACTCAAATATGTTTTTGGTGGCACAGGATTTCCAAGGACCCAAGATGCTCCTGCATCAGACACCTGTGGTTATTTGAAATGATTCTCCAAATCATGAAGTAGGTATGATCCGAGCTACATCCAACTCAGACTGTGAAATCCATGAACTGTCTTCGATCGGTCTATTCTTCCACTTTACCAGATATTCCATATATTGTTTTCCTCTTGTACTTCTCCCAATTCTTTGCTCCAAAATCTTTTCAACTTCTTCATTCTTCTTCTTAGGATAATCTATCGGTACTGTCATCTCTTCATCAAATTCATGAAACTCATACAAATCAACAATGTTGAATATAGGTGATATATCCATGTCATCAGGTAACTCAATCTCATATGCATTTCCACTATCAAATTTTCTCAAAATCTTGCAAGGTCCAAACTTCTTCATCTGCAACTTCCCATAGGTTCCAATAGGAAATCCACCTTTCTTCAAGTGAACCATCACTTCATCACCAACATCAAAAGTCTTATGTCTTCTTGATCTATCAGCTCTGTTATTTTTTATTACTCTTTTCCAACTTGTATTTCACATCTTCATGCAATGTCTTCATGTACTCAACAAATTTTACTCCTTCAACACTTCTCTTTCTTTCATCAACAATGTCTCTCAAATCTGATATACCTCACGGTTGTATGCCATTTACAATCTCAAATGGTGTTTTTCCAGTACTCCTATTCAATAAATTATTGTATGCAAACTCTACTTGTGCCAACACAGAATCCCAATTACTCGACATGTCTCCAACTAAGCATCTCAAAATATTTCCCAAACTTCTATTCACAACTTCTATTTGTCCATTGGTTTATGGGTGAAATGTAGAACTATATTTCAACTCGGTGCCAAAATTTCTCCAAAGAGTCTAACAAAAGTATCCAACAAATTTACTATCTCGGTCAGAGATAATACTCCTTGGTAATCCATGAAATCTGACAATTTCCTTAAAGAAAAGATCTTCTACATGTACTGCATCTGATGTCTTTCTAGAAGGTATAAAATGTGCCATTTTAAAAAATCTATCCACAACAACAAATATAGAATCATTACCTCTTACTATCTTTGGTAAGCCAAGAACAAAATCCATACTGATGTCAATCCAAGGTTTCTCAGGAATAGAAATCGGTGTATACAATCCAGTATTCTGACTTACTCCTTTTGCAACTTGACAAACTCCACAACTTTTCACAAATTTTTGAACATCTTTATACAACTGTGGCCAAAAGTATTTCTCCTTAGGAAAATTCAATGTCTTATCAACACCAAAATGTCCAGCCAAACCAATACTATGTTTCTCTTTTATCAAATTAGTTCTCATTGGTCCTCTCTATATACACAACTGAATACCTTTAAACAACATACCTCCTTGCATAAAATATTCATCCCATTTAGTACTCTGTGGATCTTGAATAGGTGCTCTGTACTTTCTCCATGGCTCAAAAAAATTAGGATCAAATTCATAAGAATCTCTCATGTCATCAAAGCCTAGAACTGTAATTTTCATCTCGGTCATCAAAGATCTTCTTCTACTCAATGCATCAACAACTCGGTTAGTGACTCCACTCTTATGCTTTATCACAAATGTATAACTCTACCAATACTCAACCCATTTCATATGTCTCTGATTCAACTTATTTTGACTACCCAAATACTGTAAAGCCTTACGATTGGTATACAACACAAATTCACTCGGCATCAAATAATGTCTCCATTTCTTTAGTTCTTGAACAATAGCATATAATTATTGATCATACATAGAACATTTCCTTTTTGCATCATTCAAATTTTCACTAAAGAAAGCAATATGTTTACCTTCTTGACTCAACACAGCTCCAATTGCACTACTACTTGCATCACATTCCGCTTGAAATACCTTATTGAAATCAAGCAATGCCAAAATAGGAAATTCAACTACCTTCTAATTTAGAGTCTCAAAAATTTTATCAACTCCATGTGTCCACTTGAATTCTCTTTTATCTCCTCTCATAGTCTCAGTCATAACATTACAAATTGAACTGAAATCCCTAATGAACTTTCAGTAAAAAATTTCCAAACCATGAAATGATCTTACCTCACTAGCATTCTTAGGTGTAGGCCAATTCAAAATAGCGTCAACCTTTTCAAGATCCATTTTCAAACCATTAGCTAAAATCACAAATCCCAAATACACAATCTCCTCTTTCATGAATGAACACTTTTTCAGATTTATCAACAACTTTTCTTCTTTCAATCTCTGCAAAACTTGTCTAACATGCAACAAATGTTCTTCTCTGGTCTTACTGAATATCAAAATATCATCAAGATATACAATCACAAACTTACCCAAGAATTTCTACAAATCTTCATTCATCAATCTCATAAAATTACTCAGTGCATTAATTAAACCAAAAGGCATAACCAACCACTCATACAAACCTTATTTTGTCTTGAAAGAAGTCTTCCATTCATCACCTTCTCTAATTATGATATGATGATACCCACTTTTCAAATCAATTTTGGTAAAATACTTTGCTCCAGTCAAACTATCCATTATGTCATCCATTCTTGGTATAGGAAACCTATACTTTACTATTATCTTATTGATTTCTCTAGAATTAGTACACATTTTCCATTCTCCATTCTTATTAGGTTCCAATACCACAGGTACTACACAAGGACTCAAATTTTCTCTGATCAATCCTTTCTGCAATAATTCCTGAATTCGTCGATTCAATTCCTGATTCTCAATAAGTGTCAACCGATGAGGTGTCTTGTTTGGTAAACTCACTCCAGGAATAAGATCCATGCAATGATCAATGCTTCTCTTCGATGGAAAACCATCAGGTACATTATCAAAAATAATTTCACTATACTCAGTGAGTAACTTATCAATCTCCTCAGGGACATTATCCTCTATTTTCTTACTTGATTTGTTAGGAATCACAACAAAACATATATCATTGTTCTTTAAATCCTTAACAAACTTTCTTCCTTCCATCAAGAAAATTTTTATAGATTGCAAGCATTACTAATAGGTTCTTCCATCAAAGGTAACAAGATTTGTCTTCTCCCATCATCCCAAATAGTATACTTATGCAATCTCCCATCATATATAGCATGTCTATCATATTGCCAAGGTCTACCCAACAAAATATAACAACAATCCATAGGCATGATATGACATAACACCTTATCATAGTACTTTCCAATTTTCAAATTCACATAACATTGTTCACTTACCAAGAGTGTATGCTCATCTTTGATCCATGAAATCTGATAGGGCTTCAAATGTTCCAACCTTTTCAACTGCAACTTTGTGACAATCTCCTCAGATGCCAGATTCTCTGAGCTACCACTGTCAATGATTACCTTCCAAAATTTGTCAGAAACTCTACATTTGGTCTTGAACAAAATTTTCCTTACCGGATCTTCTTTTTTACCTTCGTTCCAAAATGCTCTCCTTACCATCAAATTATTTTCCTTCTCTAGTTCATTCTGTGATTCTTCTTGTACCAAAGCATTTCTACTGCTACCAGCCTTCTTACTTGCATGTGTACACTCAAATGATATATGTCCTTCCCCACAATTGTAACAAGTTCCTTAGAAACCACCTCTATTATAACCACCTCTATAGTTACTGTCTCTACCTCGAGATGAAATTTCACCTTTCCACTCAGTCTTGCCTTTATCCAAAGTTGTCTTTTTAGGTTCAAATCTACCATTTTCACCATGAGATCTACCTCTTCCTCTAGGTAATCTACCATCTCTACCTCTTTGTCTTTGCTCATGTCTCTTATTCAATTTATCCTCAGCTTTCAATGCAAATTGATAAGCCTCTTCAATGTTCTCTAATTTGACCAAACTGATTTCTTCTTGGATGGAAACTCTCAAACCATTCAAGTGTTAGGAATGGGAACACTGAGAGAGGGGAGGGGGGGTTGAATCAGTGTTCACTATATCTTTGAAATTTCTTAACTCTTGAATCTTAACTTGATTTCTTAATTACTAATATGCACATCAATGTAAACAAGATAAACAATCACAACACATAACACCAATATGGTTGCGAGGAAACCCAAATAGGTAAAAACCCCGGTGGGAATTGACACCCACAAAGAACTGCACTAGTGTTTTATGATCCTTGTTAGAAGATCTGAAACCATGTTAGGAGTCTTTTACAATAAACCTGTTAGGGGCGGGGACACACTGTCCTACAACTCACTGCTCAAGTGGTGAAGACTACAATCTTTTGATCTTAGATACACACTATATCTGCTGGATGAAATGGTGCTATGACACTTCTTATCTGATCAGTTCTTTTTATACGCTAATGCTTTAGCCCCTTGCAAAGATCTAACTTATTCTATCTTCACTTCACATGCCATTGGTCTACTTATCTTATCTCTATATCCACTTCCATGCTTTATTACAAAGGCGCATCTTATATTTATATGCACTAACAAAACAATTAACTAGGTCGGTCTATAACGGATTACATACAATGCTTCCAAGTGAATTAGCTCAAACATGTTTACAAATAAAGATGTTTACATGTCTAAAACCTAATTACAATAGGTGCATAGCCTTTACAAAATATTATTATAACCACTAATCAAAATACTAACAGTCGGTTGCATACTCTGTTCTGTTTTGGCGTTCACTGTCTGTACCACTTCAACTGACTGAATCTTCTTCATACTATCTCATCTGATCATGCACTCTTAGACTTAGCATGAATACACACTTACCAACTTAACTTCAAGGGTGCATACCATAACTTGGTCATAAACACATGTGCTAATGCTCTGATCTTCTGGTGCTCTACTAACTGTCCAATCTTCTATACTTAGCCATATTCTAACCTTATGATAATGTGCGCTGACTCCAAAACTCTAAAACTCTATATGACTTTGTTGCCATAATGACAACACTATATCTAGTTATATACAACACTATAGTCAACTTTTCAACATCAGGTATCTAGAAATTCTTTCCACGTTATCTGCATCATGTCCAGATCTGATATCTAATCTATAGAATTCCTCAGTATATTATTTTACTGAGCTATCTTTCTGCCTTAAGCTTTGCATTCATGTAACTAGGTTAATATGATAATCATAAGGTAAGAACTTTCCTTTCAATTTATTCACCATTTTACTCAATAACTTGATTTTGTCTTTGCCTTTCCTCTTTCTATCCAGCTGTAGATGTTCTCACCATAAGGATGCATGACTTTTCAACTTTGTGCTTGCAATTTTCACCTTCTTTTCCTCAGGTACATTTTCATACTCAAAGTAATTTTCCATATTAGTGATCCAATCCACCAATTCATCAGAATCCAATTTTCCACAATACTTAGGAGGCTTAAAGAGTGGTGTAGACTTCAGACTTATCAAAGCCTTCAAGAATATTTCTTCACCCTGATCCATCACAGGTGCAGGTTATAAATCAACTTGTTCCACCTCAATTTCATCATCATTAACATCTTCAAGATGTCTTCCTCTTCTCTGGGCTATTTCAATAGCTTCTAATCTAGCAGCAAGTTGTCTCAACATGTTTTCCAATCCTGGATCCGCACCTCGCCTCCCACGAACCATCTTGAAAACCCTCTACAATTGCAGGTTAGATCACAATCTACTACCCCACAATAATTCAACTAGGGCTTCACAATAAGGAACCTTCAAATATAGATTCACAAACCTAGATCTAGATCTAACCTGGCTCTAATACCACTTGACGCAAGGGATGACGGGGAGACTGGCCAAAGGCTCACCCTAACCAGATCCACCTTGCAGAATAACACGTGGAAGCAACAACACACAACAGTGAGAGAGAGAAAGCATATGCCTTTCATATATTATATTCAAATTGATTCATACATGCCAGGCTGTAAGGCCTTCCTAGTTTAGGCCAGATATTACAATCAACTACATAAGTCCTCCAACATGTGAGGATCTACGAACCATCTCTAATTTTCTATCTTCTATCTTCTATCTTCTATCCAGAATTGACTCCTAAAACTCTAACCAAACAACTACATTTATAGAAGAGGCTACCAAGCCAAGTCAGCCTTCAGATCCACAATCAATAGAAGGGGTGACTAGATCTAGGTCCACATGCTTCCCAATGATGGATACCAACATTAAATCCTTGACCCAAATTAAATGCACAAATCAGCCTCAAAAGAATTCCAAAATAAACAACTCGGTAAGCAAGGAAACCGAGTGCCAAGGAAAATCACCAAGCGCTAGAGAGATAATCGACCAACACCGGTGAACACAGGAAATCGAGCAACATCAAACCAACTTGGTCAAAGTAGGAACTGAGCAACACAGACAAACTCAAATATGTTTTTGGTGACACAGGATTGCCGAGGACCCGAGATGCTCCTGCATTAGCATCCTACCCTAGTTAGCAACTTGGTTCATGTTTGGAACCTTTAGGGTTACTAACACGTTGTTTTAACATTTATTTAATTAAAAAATTATGGGTGTATTTACCCAACCTTGGAATTTACATTATTTATCAAGTTTAATTCACCTGATTATTTAATTCCTTTTAATTAAATCTCTTGGTTAAACTCGGTTAGGATTTCTTAGAGGCCTAGTTAGGTTTTGAGATAACTAACATAGTTACCATTTAAGGGATGTTGGCAAGGAAACACTTTCCATGATACCTCTTAAGTGATAACTTGTGTTGGGTTATGCAATACATTCTGATTAAGCATAACCTTTAAGTTTCCCTAGTAGACTTTTGTCCTTTTAAAAAAAAATTGTTGGTGTGTTTTGCCCTTAGACTTTGGGCATGATACTATCCATAAGTTCCACTCTTCAAAGTTCAAGAATCCCACTACCATAATTACTTCCCTAATCTCTTTAGTGTCTTTGAACAAAACAATGCTTCATGTTACTTATCCTTCAATTAGTTTGAAATGCTACCTTAATTGATTACTCTAGCCTTGGATTTTGACTTTCTTGCTCAAACTTCACCTGGTCAACCACACCTTGATTTCCACATGAAAACCTCTGATTGGATCTCCAGTCCACCTATGCACAACTTAGACACCAGATCGGCTCCACCTCTTTATCTAGCTAATTTTCCACGTGTTGTGATTTTGTGGTTATTTTCAATCCTCAAGCCTTTAGTTTGTGGGATCATGGGCATTCACCATTTCTCACCCTTGAGCCTACCAACTCACCATTTGGTTGTCAAAAAATTTCATTCTTCAGAGATCATGAATCACACTTCCTTCCTGGATTCTCTGATGGTTGATTTTGTACTTCCAAATCTTCTTTTTGAAATTTTAGGATTTACACTACTCTGCTTTTAATTCTAATTGTTAGCACCCCGTGCATCAATTCTCCACACATAGTGTATCCTTTGAAGTTCAAAATTGTCACCAATCTATCATATTTATTATGATTTGTCCTTTGTATAACTATGAATTTGAAATATGTGCGCCCCAGTCTTCCCTTCAAAATTTTGGGATTCATACTATCTTGCTTCTATTTTTTATCATTGGCATTGTGCCCCAACCTTTCCTACAAAATTTCAAGAAGCATACTACCTCACTTCCATTTCTAATCATTGACACTGGGCCCCAACCTTTCCTTCATAATTTTTGGATTTAAACTACTTTCCTTCCAATCCCGATTATTTGCACCCTGAGAACCAACCTTCTCTTTAGAATTTCAGGATTTCCCTTACACCACTATGTCAAATTTTTGATGATTTTCCTTCCTCTATCTTCTTTGGCACAAATTTTTCTTTGAAATGCAGGGGCCACATCCTTCCCTTTAGAATTTTTGGAATCACACTACTCTTTCATTCCCGATCATCTATACTATAAACATTAATTCTCTACACATAGTACGTGAGCCACGGTCTTCCTTTTAGAATTTTGGGATTTTACTCACTGTGCCTCTATTTCCGATTGCTTTCACCATGAGAAAATATGGAATTAAACTCTTATCACTAAAATTAGTGTCGATGTATCCATCAAGAATCAAACAAACTTGATACACATCCTAATTGCTTTAGCTTTCAAATAACTTATGTATCATTTTTCTTCTTTGGTTGGGTTACTCGACATAGCATTTTACTCAATGCTCGAAGAAAAGAGGCTCCACCATATTTCAAAGAACCTCAACCATCATTACTCAACCATATTTTCTTATTCAAAGTTCCATATTGTTTAATGCTTAGGGAAAAAGGGTCCCAATGGATACTTCCCTTTTCAATTATCTCCACCAATCGATACATCGCATTTAAATCCAGTTCAAAGCTATATTTTGTTCGATAATATATACTGTATCCCACAAGAAAATCCTTTTCACTTATTGAATAAGTGTCTCCTTGCTACCATTCAATTTTTCTTATTCGATAACCTATTTTGTTCAATTTTTTCCCCGCCAATATTTCATTAATATTCTTCACGTCGGGCAATGGTTCATTTCACTAAACCCTCTTTTGACTTATTCAAAATGAATTCATGTTTGACATAAGGACATGAAGGGATAAACACATGCTGGTCAAAGACATCTTCCTTGCAACAATGTATTATTTTCTAGGGTGGTCACCTGTTTCTCTTAGTGTTGCTATCGGTTTGACTCATGTTGCTCTGTTTTATTGGTATAGCATTGCTTTGTTATGTGGATAATTCATGGGTAAAGATAGTCATTTTTAGGGCCTTATCATTATGTAGATCCCAAATTTTTATGGAAATTCTGAGCTCCATCAGAGTCTACTTGATTCGGTTAGCAAGGATTGATTTTATGTTTTGATCTTGTTTTGGTGCGAATTTTGAGCTGGAAGAGTTTATGTTTTGAGGTTATTATCTTATATTTAAGATAGATTTTTTTTTGTGAAGGATAGAGATGTAATTGATGATCATAAGGATGATTAAATATTGTGACAAGACAGTAAGAAGAGACTATGTTGAGGTGCAGATCTATGTTTGGAGATTCATTGGAACTGTATAGGCATTAATAATGCTAATAGTCAGTTTGGTATATGATTGTAAGTCCACTTATTTATGTAATTGGTTGTAAGCCTTGATGTATTTCAGTTGTAACTATTGAGCAGTGAGCTCTAGGTTGTAAGATTGAATTCAAGTGCATTCCCCTCTTTGTAGTTATGCCTTTAATGGGGTACTTATTACTGTAGTAGTGAGATATTTGTGGGTATCATCCCCACCGAGGTTTTTCCCTTAACTAGGTTTTCCTTGAAAATAAATGATGGTGTTGTGATGTTGATGTTATGTGTTCTATTTACTTTAATTGCATTTAATTTAAATTTAAAAGGTTAAAGAATATTGTAGCACTGATTCACCCCCCCTCTTGGTGCTCCCTGATCCTAACAATTTGTATCAGAGCTTAGTTCCTTGGAAGAATCTCAACAACTTGAGGGAGATCTAAATGATTGCACCTAGTCTAGTATTCAGATTAAACTTTTAAATTCACTATAGGACCTAGATAA
The DNA here is from genome assembly GCA_027943335.1 of Chamaecyparis obtusa. NCBI lineage: Eukaryota > Viridiplantae > Streptophyta > Pinopsida > Cupressales > Cupressaceae > Chamaecyparis > Chamaecyparis obtusa. The sequence goes on from BSBK01003187.1 coordinate 107,097, forward strand.
ATCAAATGCTTGGATAATGGTTCCTAACAACTAAGCCCAAGAGTACAAAATGACCAACCAAGTCAATTTGACCTCTTAGCCCACAAGCTAACTATCTTGGGGTGAGCTACATAATTGAAGAAAACTAGTACATTTGTACCTCCCTATTATGTTTCCTCACTAGTACATATATGGTTTCTTCATGGAAATAGATATATCATTACAAATCTTATAATTCTTGTTAGCATGCTTGGATACTATCTTCCTCAACCAAGCCTATGGGCACAAAAATGATCCTCCAATTCATTCAACCCATTTATCCACAAGAAAATATAGAGTGGGGTACTTAATGAGGGAAGATCAATACTATTGCATTTCCATGATAGATTTATAAATAATTATTAAATACAATAATATTGCATACCAATCACTTTCCTTAACATTTTAGATTGCACTTTTTCTATTTTCTATTTAAATTAGACTTTGATCATTTGATTGTTGTTGAATGATTGATTGAATAAATTAATTCATTTGTTTGTCTAATTTGAGGTATTGATGAGTAATGATTAAGTGATTGTTGATTAGATGATTGATGAGTGATGTGATGTAATGAATTTTTTATATGTAGGAAGCACTAAGATGGGGGGGGTGAATCTGTGCATAAAGGTAATGAACAAATTCAACCAAGAATTTGATTGTGCTTATTAACAACTTCCAAGTAATAAAACTATCAAATGTAACTAGCACATAGAAATGACACAATTCAAACATCCACAAAGCATAACACATAACACCACTATTTTTTATTGTAGAAACCTTTGTAAGAGGGAGAAAACCATGGTGGGGATGACACCCATGAATCTCTTCACTGTAGTAATAATATTTTTCATGTTAGGAGCTTACAATACCCTATTGTGGTTTCAACCTATTAGGAGTGACTAGTACCTTGTTAGAAGTGCCAAAAGACCTATAAGGGTTTTGTTAATCTCTATTGAGAATTTAAAGTTGTCATTAGTATCAAAGGATAGTAAACAGGTCAGTTGATTACTTATATTGAGTTGGTCGGTAACCAGAAGTAAGACAGAGCACTCGGTAAAGCCTTTACACCGAGCATCACACAGTTTATTGAGCACCACTAACACCGACACTGATGGTCAGTAAACACTGAGCATCACAGTATACACCGAGCAGATTATACAGTGTTTATCAATGATCATAGAAAATAGCATAGTAATCTGAAATGGAACATTCTTCTATGCAAATAGTTACAATAGATCATAAAATGGTTTACCAAGATCGAGGAGCATTTATTGTAAAAGATACTCATTAAATGTAATGTTTATCTTATTTGTAATAGTTGATCTAGGTTATTTTGCACCGTAGATCTTAGGGTTATGATTATTCTTATAACCTAATTTTTGCTAAGATGGCAAAAATAAAACACTATATATTTTGTATGTTTGCACCATTTTATGAGGCTGGGTGAACTAATATATATGAATCACGAAGCACTTGAAGAAATTGCCTATCTTCAAGACAATCAGTTTACCGAGTAGAACAAAATATAGAAGGATATCAGATTGAGCAGAATCAGAGAAGGCTACCAAGCAGAACAGAGTAGAGAACCATCATAGATAAGGTGATATTTTCATGAGCACTTATAGATCTATTTTAGACAATTGAGTTGTCAACTAGCATATAATTGCCTATTACTTTCTAACAATTGTGATAGAGTTTTTTGATAAATCTCTTAACAGAGTAAACTTAACAGTCTTATGTAAATCTCTTAACCGATTACACACTTCATTAGTGTTGTTTAAATCCTTTAACTAGGTAGATCTAGCTGATCTAACATGTTACTCCTAACAGGGTAAGATCACTAGAAGTGATCAAAACTTGTAGCCTTAACAGGCAAACCTTTTCTATCTGCAGTAGTGAAGAATTTGTGGGTGTCATCCCCACCGCAGTTTTTACCTTCTTACAAGGGTTTCTGTGTTACCAAAATACTTGTGATATGTGATTGTCATATTGATTTCATGTTGTTTACTTTCTTAAGTTAACTAGATGATTGATTTATACAATTTTATTCAAGTTATTTTGATCGGTTATCACAAGTATTTAGTTATAGATCTAAAAGGTTTTGCAAGTAAAGTTTTGAAGGCACTGATTCACCCCTCCCCTCTTAGTACCTATCTCTCCTAATTCCAACAATTGGTATCAGAGCTTAGTTCTCTTGTTGAATAGTCTAACCACTGAAGGGTAAAGATCTAAGTCATGGAGAGATACAAGCTTGACAAAAGTATTGAGAATCAAAAGATACAAATACATATGTTTGTGGAATAGTATAAACAAGCCAAGGAAGAACTAAAGAAATTAATGGTTGAAAGGAAGAACCTTGCAATTTAGTTGAATGAAATCAATTATCATGAAGAACCTATTGATGAAATATTTGATCATATTGAATCAAGCTCTGGAAGCATCTCTGATGGATCTGAAAGCATAATCTTTGATTTATTTGAAAAGAATCGGCATCTATCTGAGCAAGTGAAAGCACTTCAAATCAGTCATGAATCTCAAATGGTGAGAATGGTGGAAATCATGAACAATGCTAGACAAGCTGAACAAGATCAAAATCTGGCTATTGAAGACCGAAGACTGATAACTGAACAACTTCAAGCAAAAGAAAGTGAAATACAGAGACTCACTAATCGTCACTTCCAAGTATCAAATTAGATGATGACAGTTAATCAAGAAATGAATTAAGGAAATGGAGAATTATCAGAAAGACTTGAAGATGTTGCAATACTCAGAGAAGATAATGAAAAATTGAGAAATGAAATAAAGACACAAAAGCAACACAATGAAATGATGAAGATAGCTGAGGATAGTTCTAAAAAGATTGATGATTTCTTGACTAATCAGAGGAGATTCGGAAGTAGAACCGGTATAGGCTACACTAGTGAAGGAGAATCATCACAAAAAGATGAAAAAGTCAACAACAATCAAAGTCTGAAACCTAAAGTGATGACATGTTACCACTATGGAAAACCAGGACATACATCTAATGTGTGTAGAAGCAAAGCACAAGCTAAACATCCTGTCATTCTTAAATTCAATGGATATTGCTATTACTGTGGTAAGTTTGGACATCCAGCTTATGAATGCAGAGCTAAGAAGAATGACATTGCTAATAATACTACTAAGGAGAAAATATGCTATACTTGTAATAAGCATGGACACACTGCACGGGACTACAAGGCAAAAATGAAACAAGTCTGGACACCCAAAGAGAAACTACAACAAAAGCCATATCAACTAAAGAGACAAAGTAGCTCATATGTTTGGGATTATAATACATGGACTAATTATACTGTATGTGGTCGGTATGGACATACTGTAGCAAACTGTTATAGAAAGAATCAGATTGGACAATCAAGAAATTGGACAAATGCAGGAATGGCATGTATGCACTGTCACAAGGTTGGTCATGTAAGCAAGAACTGCAGAGACTGAGCACTAGATGAAAGCCATATATTTGAGAGTGGATATAACATTAAAGATATTACAAAGTTAAGGAACACAATGTGGAAGAAGGCATCTAATGAGAATGTTGAGTCAAGTAACATTGTCGGTGAAACCTCATCCACTGGATTGGGTGACATCGGTACCTCTACTTAAGATGACAAAGGTATGTATGGAACTGACATTTTGAATGATCACATTTTACATACAATTCCTTATATATGATGTACAAATACCAAATTTTCATGAATAAAGATGCACTATGGTTTATGTGTTATAAGTTTACAAATGTCACATAGTCGGTAAAAGAAGAAATGTGAGTTGGTTACTCATCGGTAATCACTATACAAGGTTAACCGACAATAGTGAAAACTGATGAAGAAATTCTATGTGAACCGAGCAAAAGAAATTGTAGACATTACTGAGCTGACAGTTGTTTCATATCAAAAGTTAGGTCATGCATTTAATACACTAAACTTTGAGCGGGAATATCAAAAAACCTATAAATACATGAAAATAGAGTTCATTGTTACATTGTGACTACGAAGAATAGAGATTTTATAGAGAAGAGTTTGAGCTAAAGATTTTCAAAAAAGATTCAAAGCTACTATAGATTGAATCAATGAAAATTCTTCGACGATAACGAGTAAGTTCATCTGCCTACCGAACACTGGTTATCTATTGCTTGCCGAAACCCTAGAAAAAAATTATGGCATCAACATCAACTGTAAGCAAATCACAAAACATTGAGGAGGAAGTAGAATTAATTGTAAGGGCACATTTCGCCAAGGAGAAATTCAAACCTCATCCCAAGGTCACAGCACAAAAAGATGATATGGGTGCATTTTCTAGTATTTCAGATAGGGTTTTGTTAACAGAAGACGTTAGGGCCTATATTCACTACAAAATTAGAGGAGTATGTGATTTTGAGACCATTGCTACTTATCAATAAGTTTGTGGACTGGATGGAAAGATTAAATCTGAATACAAGAAGATTGGGGAATCAAGGTTATCATGTTTTACATACTTCCTGCAATCCTTCCAAAATGACTGGATAAGAATCATGCTAAGCAGATTTCATGATGGAAAATTTTGGTTAGATAAACCTATTGAGGTCACAAAGAAGATTGTCAGTAGGGTTACTGGGTACCCTACAACTGACAAAGCCAAAGCCTTTCAAAGTTCATCTTGTCCCAACATTGAAAAGGACACTAGAGCTCAATGGGATGGTAGGGCACTTAAAATCTCAACTATCAAAGATCTAGTAGTAAAATTTGTAGCTCATGTCATCAGGTACAAGATATTTCAATCTAGCAGACCAAATAGTGTACCTTGCAGCGCCATGGACATGGCATATAAAATTATGAAGAAAGATCACTAGGTAGATCTTTCTGAACTGCTACTACACCAACTGCATGATAATATGAAGACAATAAAAGCAAAGAAGTCCAATACATGTAAGTATGGATCACTGCTTGTCTGTATGTTTTTCTATTTGCAAAAATATGTACGGGGTATCAGTAAAGTAAACTGGCAATTAGACAAACTGATAACTGCACAAATCAGTGAAATGATGAAAAGTCTGGGAGATAATCTGAATAAGGAATTCAATGCATATTTCAAGGAATTTCAAGAAAAAATGCAACAAAGGAGTAGAATTCCAAGAGAATTAGTAAGCAAATTTGAAGATGACATATGTTTTGTAGTCAGCACAGACCACTCAATGATAAAGGCAGTAGAACTAAGAACAAAATGGTTAGCACCGATGGGATACAAAATGAATCATGATTTCACTTTGAAATCTATTAATGCATTGCTGGCATTACCAATAGACATCATTGCCAATAGGTTTGGTGTATATGAGGAAGCTAAGTAACGAATCACTATAGACATAGAGATCGAAAAAATGTCTAAAAGAGCGAAGAAAATGAGAAAAGATCTCACAGCAAAATATGGAAATGCATCTGACTCACCTAAGGAGTTACCGGTTAAAGAAGCAACTGAAGGTCAGTTATAGTTGGCTGACAAGCCCTATGATAGCGAGGAGACCGAGTCAAACAAAGAAAAGGATCATACACCAGTTCCTCCCACAAATGATGAACAAGAAATGTAGCTACCAGAACTTGAAGGAATGAAGACATGTTTGACAACTGCTACACAATCCACCGAGCAAGTAGAAGTAGCAAAAGTAGAAAAAGTAGCAAAAAGAAGACCAGCTACACCGACACAAAAATATGTTAAGAGAAAGACCAAGAAAGTAGTTGAGACACCGAAGAAAAAGAGGAAATACATAAGAAGTAAAGAAGATATAGAGGAGACTGACATCGAAAATGATCCTGATCAATTCAAGTTAATAGAAGAAATAATTGAAGATATAATTGAGAATGGAAATCTCACAGATCCAGGCATAGGCAAATTTGACAAAATGTCAATTAAGGACAAGACAAAGCTAGAACATGCCATCATCCAGATGATGATTAAATTCAAGAGAGTACCAATGGAATTCGCATGTCAATTGCTAAAGGAACTTGATGACAAAATAAGTGAGAGATGGGCTATTGCACTAGATACAGAGAAAAGGAAAAGAGAATGATCATTAAGTCATGCAGCCTCACACTTTAGCTATGCTGTTGTAAGTGAATACATGACAAAGTATCAGGCTAGATTTCTAGTCAAGAATAGAGCTATGCAAATCATGGATGAGAATGTGGATGATATGGATGTCATATGTGATTCTCTATGGACATCAATTTTGAAAGTAGAAGAGAAAGTTGAACAGGAAGCATTTCTGAAACTGTCTAAGAAGAGACACAGTTCAAAAGGTAAAGGTATTTTCATTGATGATGACAAAGGAAAGAAAATAGAGGACATCGGTATATCAATTACCGAGGTAATTGATATCACCGAACAAAAGGAAGAAATCAAAATTTCACAGGATGCACCGGATCAAGTAAAGATCCACTTGTAAAAGAAAACTGATGATGATGCACTCATTGAGGACATCACTAACGGTGATCCTGATGATGAGGATGATGAAGATGTGACAATTGCACCAAACAAACATGAAGCACTAGACACTAATAGTGTGTTCACATCTCTATCGGGTGAACTACATGTACTTGCAAAGGTAGTTGAAATAATTTCACAAGTACAACCCGATGCTTCTCATCCTGAGCCAAATAAAGATACAACTGAGATACAAGCACCTGAGCAACCCACAGATACAAATGAGCCCAATAAAATAGAGGCACAATCTATAGAAATAAAGGAACCAGAAGAAACAAAGTCAACTGAGGTGAACCCACCTGACACTACAACCAAGAATCCTACACCATCTACCGAGGAACAAAAGAAGGATGATACGGTGTCAACTGGGAAAGATACTCCAAAAAGTGGAGAAAAAGCTATTGTTGTAAGTGGGAAGAAGTCACCTCTTGCACAAAAGAAGAAGAAGAAGAAAGCCAAAGGGCCAGTCACCATTGATGAAGCTATCATTATACTAGAATGTGACCCAAGAACCCTAAGCCCCAAGGAACTAAGTAGATATGGGGAATTATGTTCAAGGAAAGTGGCACAAGAGAAGTTAGGCAAGAACACAAATGTAAAGAAGTGTTAACTGATGTGAGGGATATTCTGCAACAGATAGTACTAGAGACAAATATTGATGAGAATACTCCCATCTTAGATCAACTTGCTACACTTGCTGACAAAATCAATGCCCCTGATACAGATGCAGACAAAAGAATAGAAGAACGGGTAGAATCAAAGATTCAAAACAAATTGGTAGAAAGGATTAGCACAGAAGTGGCACTGAACAAGGTAAAATTATCTGAGGTCATTACCGAGGTAAAATCTATTACCTAGATAATTTGTCAATTTCTCATCAAGCTTTGTACTTCAGACACCTTCACTGTAGAAGTCAGTGAAAAGATAAAAGTTTTAGAAGCAAAAATACAGTTGAGTACACAAGCAGCTATCGCTGAGCCAACTACTTTCTTAAAGCATATTAACTGAGTTTAGGAACTCCAGCGGCTGATAGCAGATTTAAGGAAATAAGAAGCACACATCACCGAACAGGTTACAGAGTTACAAAAAGAACTCACTCCTTACCTGAAATTTTTTGAAGCACATATTGTCAAAGCTGAACAACTTGTAGCAACACCAGAGATTTTGGTGTTGGATAATATCTTTGACATGCATGCACAAGTCAGTCTTGAGCATATTGTTCTTACCAACTTGAAAGAGGAATGGGACAACCTCTTGGAGTCTGTAAAGAAAACCCATCAAAACATTTTTGATAAGATGTGAGTATACATTATATATTTTTTTTGCATTTGGCATTATTATCAAAAATGGGGAAACCATGTATATGCCAAATAAGTATACTTTGATATGTATATTACATACTACCCAGAGCATGCATTGAGGGGGAGTACTTTGTACTTAGAAATTTTTGTGGATATGTATATGGTAGAGACATAAGGAATATATAGAAACATTTTGTCTATATACATTCAAAGTTTTGATACTAATGCCAAAGGGGGAGATTGTTAATCTCTATTGAGCATTTAAGGTTGTCATTAGTATCAAAGGATAGTAAACAGGTCAGTCAGTTACTTATATTGAGTTGGTAAGTAACCAGAAGTAAGACAGAGCAGTCGGTAAAGCCTTTACACCGAGCATCACACAGTTTACTGAGCACCAATGACACCAACACCGACGGTCAGTAAACACCGATCATCACAGTATACACCGAGTAGATTATACAATGTCTACCGATGATCACAAAAAATGGCATAGTAATCTGAAATGGCACATTCTTCTATGCAAACGGTTACAATAGATCGTAAAATGGTTTACCAAGATCGAGGAGCATTTATTGTAAAAGATACTCATTAAATGTAATGTTTTTCTTATTTGTAATAGTTGATCTAGGTTATTTTGCACCATAGATCTTAGGGTTATGATTATTCTTGTATCCTACTTTTTTCTAAGGAGGCAAAAACATAACATTATATATTTTTTATGTTCGCACCATTTTATGAGGTTGGGTGAACTAATATATATGAATCACGGAGCACTTGAAGAAATTGCCTATCTTCAACACAATCAGTTTACCGAGTAGAACAGAATATAGAAGGATATCAAATTGAGCAAAATTAGAGAAGGCTACTGAGTAGAACAGAGTAGAGAACCATCACAGATAAGGTGATATTTTGATGAGCACTTATAGATCTATTTTAGACAATTGAGTTTTCAACTAGCAGATAATTGCCTATTACTTTCTGACAATTGTGATAGAGTTTTTTGATAAATCTCTTAACAGAGTAGACTTAACAGTCTTATGTAAATCTCTTAACCGAGTACACACTTCATTAGTGTTTTTTAAATCCTATAACTAGGTAGATCTAGCTGATCTAAAATGTTACTCCTAATAGGGTAAGATCACCAGAAGTGATCAAAACTTGTAGCCTTAACAGGCAAACCTTTTCTATCTACAGTAGTGAAGAATTTGTGGGTGTCATCCCTACCACAGTTTTTACCTTCTTACAAGGGTTTCTGCGTTACCAAAATACTTGTGATATGTGATTATCATATTGATTTCATGTTGTTTACTTTCTTAAGTTAACTAGATGATTGATTTATACAATTTTATTCAAGTTATTTTGATCGGTTATCACAAGTATTTAGTTATAGATCTAAAAGGTTTTGCAAGTAAAGTTTTGAAGGCATTGATTCACCCCTCCCCTCTCAGTACCCATCTCTCCTAATTCCAACAGGTTTACCTCACAAGAGGATTTAGAACTCTAGTTAAGAAGTAACCCTATTAAAGGATTTATATAAAAAAACATGTTAAAGTCCACCTTATTAAAGGATTTAACTTGCTAACCTATCAAGTTATCCTTGAGTACTGAACTCAAATAAATGATCTATAAATGGCGCTACTTTCCTATTAGACCCACTACAATATCTGAACACTGGTGCACTATAATGCCTCTATCTCTGATCAAAATAACCAAACTCATGATAGTAACCCTAAATTATGTGATTTATTTCACCTTTACACTATTGTTCTTAAGTAGGTTAAGAATTGAAAAACATTTTACAAGTCGGTCCACAATATTGACCTAACTTATGAAAAACCTCACCAATCATACTTAACATGTCGGCCCAAAATGTATTACCTAAAACATATTAACATGTCAGCCCAAAAATCAACTGACTTAATCATCTAATCATCAGGAACCAATAAGTAACACAATCAGTTCACACTTATCATATCACCAAAATACTAACTCACCCAAAACATTGAGCTATCGATTACAATTGTAAAAATGTAGTTATCTGACCTTGGTAATCCACTAGGAAAGATCGCACCACCTAAAGTGTCATCTATCTCGACTTCCACACAAAAAATTCTTTGTTACTACCTTCATGTTCACCTATCAAAACACTTATTGTATTTTCTCTTTACCTATCTATCCATTCGATTGGTATCTACAATCTATTCAAAAAATCTGATATAAATGATAGAGTTACCATCAATGAAAAAATCATAACATCAACACTGCATCTCAACCCCAAAATCCATCATAATTCCAACAATCTCCCCCTTTGGAATTGATGGCAAGACTCAATGAAAATAAGACTTAGATTACTAGTCATCACTAAATTGGATCACTTCCTAACATATTTACACTATACCATTTAATCCTCACATTATTTTCACTACTATCTATACACCTACTCCCCTTTTGATGACAATGATAAAAGTACAAAAATAAACTTCAAAAATAAAATCATCTTACCTATCACAATATTTGAAAAACATCTTTGAAATTAGTTTTGGCTGACTCCAAATAACTCTCCCATGATTTCATCAAGTAATCCATAACACAAATCTGCTCACATACAGTGGAAGCTAACTCCTCCATAGCTTCAAGTGTGCTCTTATCAAGTAACTAAAGAGTTAATTAGCTCAGATTATCTAACCTTTTGTTGCATAACATCTACTATAGGTATCAAATAGGTATGCAACTCCAACAATAAAGTTATCCTTTTATATTTTTCTTCTTGTAGAGTCTTTAACTTGTGATTAACTATTTTCACTTGTGATCCATAGGTAATTTATGATTGTGTAATAGGATCAAAATTAGCTATCAATGGCTTAATCTCTTTTTGAGATTCATTCCTTTTTAGGTCTAAATCTTGAGTAAACAATGAAATATCATAAATTTTAGCAAGTAATTTACCAACCTTTTTCAAAAATTTGTTCATCTAGTTCACATGAACTATAAGTTTCCCTTTATTTGATGTAATAGTCTTCATTAACTTATCAGTCCTCTTCTTTTCATAAATCACCTTTTCTCTATTCTCACTAGCTTCCTCCAAACTAGTAACTTCCTCAGAGATAGCACTGATCAAAGTATCCATCTTCTCAATCGATTTAGCATTAGTATCATATCAAACTTTAGGTACAAGATCCATAAGATGTCTCTAGCTGATAGAAGTACTTGTTATTGTTTATTTATAGCTCTGAGTTTGTCCCTTTTAGCTTTTCACTTAAGTATCTCTTATATTCTCATTAATTCACTAGGACCCATTTGGTAACATCAATAAGTCCTTTTATGATCTCAACCTCCTCATTACTAAATTCATCTTCAAGTTCTTCCTTAAGAATATCCATAGCCTTTCTCATTGTCTTGTAGCTTGAACTCCCACCTAGATCCAATTTCCTCTTTACTGAATGTGTTGCAACATCATCTTCATGAGTTTTATCTTTATTTCCAACATCACATGTATTTCCAACTACATCATTTTCACCAGGTATCAACACCTCTCCAGTCTTATCCTTATGCACTTCCTCTTTTCTTTGCACATCTTCACATTCAATAGTAGGAACATGGAGAAGGTATATCACCAATTATTCCTTTAATCCATTTCTTGATAGTGAAAAAATCATCCACTGTTATCTCTAGACCCCGACACTCAAGTGACCATATGTGACATTAGTAAACCTCTCGTACGAAGAAGGCTACTAATCATGCAAGACCTCAATCAAACATCTTCTCCCACTCCCATCCTAGTGAAGAGCTCAATCAAGTACGTAGGTATGGGCGAGGAACATATCTTATTAATTCATTTTAAAACCCCCCATTTAATGTAACATGTTATAACTTTATTAAGTTACTTACAATAAATGATCTTGGCAGCTACTTGTGGCCCCCAACTCTTATTGCAAATTGCTCCCATCTATACACCTAGATAACCTACCCTAAACGCATAAGTCATAAAAATATCTCATAAATCCAAAAGACATGATAAATGAATTTAGTTCCATAAAAGGTACTCGGAACAAAAATTGGTCCTCAAACCATCACATCTCAAATCTAAACTAGTCCTCAAACCATAACTTCATAAAACACCCTCTTAAGGAGTTCACGAAAATAAAGAGTTTAGACAACAAGGTAGGGTAAAAGAAATCAAGACCATTGTCACATTGTAAATACTACAAATACATGTGTCTCAGAATTATTTACACATCAACAAAATTACAAATCTAGAGCCTTTGGTTCAGTTTTCATAAAGGCCAATTAAAACCCCCAAGTAACAATAATGAAACAATAAGGTATAAGAAAAAGTCTATAAAACCATAAATCCAAAACATATAAAAAAAAATATAATTTCCTTCAGAAATTATCCCATTTCGAATAAAATAATATTGGTTCCATCACACATGTTCTCTATATATAATATTTACTTAAACACAATATTTACATACAATATTAGGTGCCTGGCTCATGCGGTATTGGATCTCTTGATCTCGCCTTCTCCATTGGCTCTACCATGTATCCCTGCGGTACCTTCACCATGCAATGTTTTGCCTTCTGATGCTTCGAAGCGGGTCCCTGACCTTAATGTGCCTCTTTCACTCACTCTTTATCTACCGAACCTCCTTCTGCATTGGTTTTTCTTGATGGTTGGGAGTCTGTGACTCTCTTGGCTCCTCCTATGGGTTAGGAGTTGTTGTGGGACCATGTGCAGTGTCCCTCCTATCCTATGGATGAATGTTAACTTTGCACTGAACTAGTTGGATTTTGAGCAATTTTGTTTTTTCCATGATGTATTAGTGATCCCTAACAAAGGGTTTTTTGTGAGAAATATCCGTAATTGACATCCTTTTTGTATCTACCCTGTAAGTGGGTTTTTGTTTGTAAAATCCTTCATGGATTCATGGTTTTCATGATGAAAACCAAATGTAAAGATCAATATCATTACTATACATGTATACGACAATGATTCCATGGTTTCTTCTCGATTCTTCCACGGAGGAGTCCTTGAATTAGTTAATATTAATATAATTATGGTGGCTAGTACACTTTGGCTTTAAAAATAATAATAATAATAATAAGGCATATTTCTACATCTCCTAATCAATCTTTTTATAGGGTCTAGATTTTTTAAAATTTTAATTAATTTAAAAATGCCCAATTTGGTTTATAATTTCCAATATAGTTTAATCTCATCATTTTTCTACAAGGGATTTTAATCAAACCCTAATTGACGGATTCCAAAATTTTCCTATTGTTTTCAACAAAATTACTAGGGTTTCATAGATTCAAAACAACAAGATTTCTATATTCAAACAAGAAACCTAAAAACCTTTTAAAAACAAATATTCATAGAAGAACCACAATATAGACATATCAAAACATCAATCAATCAGGATACACGAAGAAGAAAATCTTTTAAAAGAGAAGAAATTGCAAGAGTTTTCTCAAACCCTACCTCAAGTTCACAAGAGGAACTAAAATAAAAATGACACAAGTCCACAATCCAAACTCCAAAAATTAGTAGCTTTCAATAAAATCCTTCACCCAAAATCTAAGAAAAACCCGTATCTCCAAATCTGTGTGTCCAAAAATGGCTAAAATGATTTCTAATATAGAAAACCTAACCGATAGAACTCAAACATGCAATACCCAATCATGAATTAGAACTCAACTTCCTAACCTTGTTTTTATCAATTTCCTTTTTTATATTTAATTAATTATAATGATAATTATATGCACTTTCACTTAATAAGCCTTAACTCAACTTTCAACGTAAATTTCTAATTTTATTTTATTAAACCGAATGTGCAAATTAAATTGTATATTAATAATTTATTAACAATTAATATTTTAATAACATATTAATAATTATGAAATTGATAATTAAATATCAATTCATTAATTATGCTTTTAATTTCAATTTTAGATTTAATAATTAATTAAAACTTTTATTCACCAGATTGGACTTATTAATTCTTTTTAAGTTAAATAAATATATTTAATTAATTCTCATAAATTAAATACACTCATATTAATACTTCTATATTAAATAGGATTTAATTATTTAATCACTTGATTAACTTTAATTAAATCATTTATCTTTTTTAACAAAAAAATCACATCAAACCTATAGACATGCAAACCTGAAGAAACCGACTACATCAAAATATGAAAATTAAGCACAAAGGAGGGTTCACGAATTCACTTCACTTTGACAAATTCAAAGGGTAGTAAAATAGATACTTGTCCACTATTTTAGGATAATTATTGGCTTAGGATTGGGATTCAAAAATGAATGTTATCTCCCTCTCTTACCATTGAGACATTGTGATAGGGCATGCTCATCCTAACAATTCAGGGAAGTCGATGCCCGGTACCTGTAAACCTATATAAAAGATAAGCATGTACATCCATCCATCTATATATATATATATATATATATATATATATATATATCACTATATCACAAGCAATGGTAGGGATTGGGACATCGTGTGGATCCTACAAGTAGGTAACTACAACTCTGTCCCTCAAGCACATCAAACATGTCAAATAGAAAGATAAAACATACATGATAGCCATACACATGCAAGTATGGGGTAAGTAAAAGAATGAATAAAAAATACATTTTAATCATATAAATAATCATCATCAAAATAACTAAAATTATCTAATTGTAAAGATATGATATCTCACGATTATCCAATATCTAATCATTGTGTTGATAGACTACAACTGATTGAATATCTTAAAGGAGAGATTGATGACTTCAAAAGATAGTGATTGATGATCACTAAGCTACTAAGGTATATGCGAGACATTAAATTAGTTAATGTATTGTCATTGATGTCAACTAATTTTGACTATACTTATCATGATGGTTACAAACATCTTAAGAATGAAATAATGGTGAAGGAATGAGATATCTACATGAAGATGGGATGTATGAGAAAGATATGGATATGGTATTCATTGGGTAACTTACTGATGAGTCTATGACATTATGTTAGTGATTTGATTGTATTACATGATTTTGTTATGGATTAAAGATCAAGAATGAATAAGTTTATGTGGTCAGTAAATGAAGAGCTTAGTATACACTGAGTTGGAATAGTGTACACTGAGCAAGTGTAGTGTATACCAAGTACAATATTAATCGAGTTAGCTATCACCGACACATCATGGTATTGATTGAGCGAAAGAAATAAATGAAACATATGACTGTCGACTAAAGATGATGAGTTGGATAATTATGAATGATTCTGAGGTAAAAGATAATATTTGCTAAGATGATCAAACGAATGACAAAATTCAAGGATGATCAGATGAAGGAGAATGAAACATGTTACTGACACAACTTCCGAGGAAGGTTAACATGACAAAATCAATGGTGAAGATTAAGAGGCAAAATCTATGGATGGAAATAAAATGGTTTATTATGTCTATAAAAGGAGACAAGAGATTCATTATGAATTTTGGAATGCACATGAGGAGATTGCATTCATGCGAAGCTGGTCAAACAGGTTGAAGACAAAACTGATCAATTTTGTAGACAACACCGAGCATTAGAGAAAAGGAATACACTAAGCAGAATAGAGTTGGAGGAAACAAAGAGATTGAATTGAGGATAATGGCTAGAGGTATTTTGAGCTTAGCATATGATGCAGGGGCATTCTTGGTCCTCGATGAATTTGAATGGAGGTGTGTTGTTTTGGTTTTGTGGTACTAAGTTGCAGCTTTAACCGATGGTCTCAATTATTGAAGGAAGCTCGATTACTGAAGGAACTTGATAAAGCTTCTGTGCTCGATGGAACTAGTGCTTGATTATGCCTTTGTTGCTCCGTGTTGCTTGGCTTGGTCGGTTGTTTCATTAGTGCTCGGTTGTTTTTATGGCACTCGGTAGTTCTGATTTACCGACTAGAGTTCTTGGTGATTTGGTTGGTCGACTTGGTGCATTTATTGTTGGTAGATTTTGTTGCATTCTCCTATGTAGATCTAGAGGCTAACATGGATAATTAAATAATTGTAAGGCTATTTGAGAGCTGACTTGTATTGCATTTAATATTTTTTTGTAGGAGTTAATTATTTCATCCAACCAACTTATGGCTGAAGATTAGTATTTAAGGAGTGTTTGGGTAGTTGTTTAGGGTAAGTCTAGGGTGGCAGATGAAAAGTGAAGTGGAAAAGATAGTGTAGATCTAGATCCTGCAAGATCTAGCAGATCAGATTGATTTATGATAGTTTGTAATAGCAGAGCTAGTGGTTTGCATGCTTGGAGACAAGGAGATTTCTTGGTGGCTTGCAAGCACAAGTTCAAATTTGCCTTAGGGTTTCCATCAGTTGCTAATATGTTTCAGAACTGGACTAGCTAGAGGTGGCTTGGATCTTTTTTGATCTTGCAGAACTATTTTTGATTGTAAGTGGCCCTAACTTAGAAGGCCTTACAGCTGGGCATGTTAATGAAAATCTGATATTGAGCATATCTTGTTGTGTTATTCCACTGTGTTGATAATTGGCTACAAGGTTGGACTGTCCTTCATTGGATTCACCATCCTTGACTGCGTCAGGTGGTATCAAAGCTGATTTGATCTTGTGGAGCAAAGGTTGACCTAGCAAGGTTGATCTTGTGAAGTTGATCTTGTTGGCAAAGAGATTGTATGATTTGAGTTGCAGATCTATAGCACTGAACATGTGAAATCTTGACCTGGTTGTTCATGCAAGGTGGCAGGCTGATCTGACTTGCATACAACTTGGAGGTTGTCACAAGGTGGTCAATGTAGGGTTTTGTTGCTTTGAGTCTTCTTATCTTTAAAAATTCCTCTGAGAAGATTGGACCCTAGAGCAATTGCAGATCTTTGTGATCCTGTGGAATCAAAGATTTATGAGAAAGTCAGATCAGATGTCAGATCTGAGATGGAGTTGATGAAGAATGACATGGTCATTGAGATCATGAGAGGTGTGAAAAATGAACAATACTAAGGGGGGAGGGGGTGAATCAGTATTTAAAAAAACTTTAATCAAAGCTTAAAAGAACACACAATCAGGAAGACATGACACAGAGAATTTATCATGTGGAAAACCCAACTAGGTTAAAAAACCATGGCACCATTAACAACAGGGCTACAACCCTTTACACAAGAGCTACAACTCTTTTAGTTACACTTCAGAACAGGCTCCAACCTACCTTGTAAGTCTACAACCTTACCCAAATGAAAGATATTTGGATTACAACACAAAAGAAGTTTCTATGTCCTCACTGGTATGTAAGAACCCAAGATTGTGCTAAAATAAAAGCACTTAGAAGAATTCTAAGTTACTCTTAAGATTGTTATTTCTAAACACACACCATTGTAATTAAGTGTCTGCTGGAACTTGAATTGCATAGTCACTTTAAAGGAAAATCTCCCTTCGTTCCATCTCCCTTTGCGCTCACAACAACTCCTTCCCTATTAAGTAGTTATTTTAGATTGTCTTCCCACACATTCCTTTTACAAAGACTTTTTAATCCCCTTGCATTCAGACTTTCCTTACTACAGACTCCCCCTGACTTTAACGATTTACAACTTCTCACTTACAGTCCACTTTTTACATTTATCTCTATTATCACGATTTTATTATATCCATGCCACAACCCTCATCGCATTTCTGCTAGCCCCACAAAAAAAGTTTCAAAACATTACTCACCGAGTATTTCCTGTGCATCCCTTCTATTTACTGCACTCAACTATATTTCTTGTTACACCACCTCTACACTTTCACATCTATGTCTTCTCATATCGAATGACTTCCTTTTTAGTAAAACAATATGTTTTTTTTAAATACACACCTCTACCTTCACGCTATTATTTGTTTGCACACAACACCCGTGTGTATTGCATACACAACAAGAAAAAAAGTTCAGGACTTTTTCGCAAAAGATGCATTTTGTTCATTTCAAACTCAATTTCCTGGCCATCCATTTTTTTCACTACACGCAATTTTTTTTTAATCTCTGCTAATTAACTTCGGATATGCAGCATACTCCCATTCTCAAAATATTCTCACTGTCGATTTTTCGTATATTTTTCAGCTCTCATTTTTGTTTTTTTGAGAAGGAAGGATACACATCATTTTGTGAGAGCCGTTATAGCTTTGCATCCTTTGCTTTGTACATTCTATAGTCACCTAACATAACTGTTCACACCTATTTTGAGAGGCCATTTTCTTTTCCTCAAAAAAAAATCACACTCTCGAAAAAACATTAGTTTGATGCCTGTCATGTTATTTACGGGCACACATAAAAGTTTTTTCTGTCCGTTCACAATGTGATAAAAAATATTACTATCGGGGCCTGTTGCCCTAATTAAAATGGAATTGATACATTCGTATCTACCTGCAACAATAGGAAGTCTTGTCTTTTTGAGCTACTAATTGATTGACAATGAATTGAATGCCTCTGACAATGGCAAAGCTATTTTTGCTTCTTTGTCTTTTATTTAACTAGCTCTAAATCACCTTAAAAAATGGCTCCCTCACTGAGTAACTTAATGGAACTTGGCTTGCAGACAAAAATGAATGCTTCTACATAGGTTAGGAAAAAAAGATTTTCCAAACAGAGCCAAGACACATGGCCACGTGTTAGAAGAACAACCTTAAGAAGTGCACATGAGGCAGGGATCAAGCTGTTGTAGAAAGAGCCCCAACAAGCAACACTTGTCACACCTACAGGAGATGAAGATGTGAAAACACATAGGGACATACAGTCAATAAGCTCACTGTCAGTAGAGACACACACTAAAATCCAACAACCATGACAATCATCAGTGACAAAAAATACAACAAGATGTTGCCGGTGTACCTCAGAATGTTGGTACTAAGGATGGTTATGAGGAAGCTGCTGAAGATTTTGAAGCTACTGGATCTAGTGGTGATGACCGGAGAGACAAATTTGGTGAAGACAGAACTGGTTAGTTGTATAGATCTAGAGCTCAGTTAAATAATAGTTACTGGATGGAAGTTTCTACTTTCTATGGTACTTTGAAACCCGAGAACTTGATTGACTGGATTGGTGAATTAGAATATTTCTTTGAGCTGGAAGAAATTGAAGATCCTCTTTGAGTGAGGTTGGCACCAACAAAATTGAAAGGACATGCTACTCTTTGGTGGAAAGAATTACAAAGAGATAGAGAAGATGAAGGTGAAATGAAGATCAATCAGTGGAGGTTGATGGTGACAAAGTTGAAAGCTAAGTTCATACCTACTGACTATGATCTTGAATTGTTTAAGAAGTTGTAGTTTCTAAAGCAAAAAGATTTGACTGTTGAAGATTATACTGTTGAGTTATACAAACTTACTATTTGGTCTGGACATAGAGAACTTGGTAAGGAAAAGGTAGCTCGGTATGTGAATGGTTTGAGATTCAATATTTAGGATAATCTTGGTATGCTGAAGATTGATTCAGTTGAAGATGCTTATCAGTATGCTCTGAAGGAAGAAGATAAGTTGAAGAGGAAACAACATGGTAATCCCTGAGGGAAGGAAAAGATTGATCACTCGGTGAATGAGAAACTGACTATAGAAGATGAATAGAAACATGTAGAGCTGAAGAAGAAGACATGTGGAGTTATCTTTAAGGGTACTTTCTATAATTGTGGTGAAGGACACCATTCTTTTGAGTGTACATAGAAGAAGCTTGGTGACTGACAAACTATTGTGGTGAATGAAAATGTTGAGAATGAACCTGAATCTGAGAACTTGCTGGTTCAGTGAACATTACTCGGTACAAAGGAGGAACCTTATAAGAGGAGCAACTTGTTCAGAACTCAGTGCAAGTCCAAAGGTAAACTTTGTGATGTTATTGTTGATAGTGGTAGTACTGATAACCTTGTTGCTGAGGACATGGTTTAGAAACTTGGTTTGAATAAGATGAGACATCCACATCCTTATAGGATTGGCTGGTTACAAGATGATCATGCTCTAGAAGTAAGAGAACAATGCTTTGTTCATATTCAGATTGGCCAGTATAAGGATCTTATGCTGTGTGATATTGTAGAGATTAATAGTTGTCATATATTGCTCGGTAGACCTTGGAAATATGGTTGCATATCTATGTATGATTGTGTCAAGAATGTGTTTACTATTGAGAAGGATGATAGGAAGTTTTACCTGATGCCTTTGTTGGATAAAACACTCGGTAGGAGAAGTTTGAGTATTGGTAGCTAAGTTGAGTTGGTGGATCCTGAAGGTATGGATGATCAGTATGGAGAAAAAACCTGTGTATTATCAAGGAAAGACTCAAAGAGACAGAGGAAGTAGAAGTGGAAGAGTATGCAAGCTGAAAAGTTGGAGGACTTGTATGTGAAGAACTAGTTCAAGGTTTATGTGCTGAATCCTGGAAGATGTTCTTCTCACATATGAGCATCTTTTCAAACCTGGGGTGTCTGATGCAGGGGCATTCTTGGTCCTCGGTGAATCTGCATGGAGATGTGTTGTTTTAGTTTTGTGGTACTTAGTTGTAGCTTTAACAAATGGTCTTGGTTATTGAAGGAAGCTCAGTTGCTGAAGGAACTCGGTAAAGCTTCTGTGCTTGGTGGAATTGGTGATTGGTGATGCCTTTGTTTCTTGGTGTTTCTTGGCTTGGTCAATTTTTTCACTGGTGCTCAGTTATTTCTAAGGCACTCGGTAGTTTTGGTTTATCGACTGGAGTTCTTGGCGATTTGGTTAGCAGACTTGGTGCATTTATTGTTGGTAGCTTTTGTTGCATTCTCCTATGTAGATCTAGAGGCTGAAATAGAGAATTAAATAACTATAAGGCTATTTGAGAGCCAACTTGTATTGCATTTATTATTTGTTTGTAGGAGTTAATTATTTCATCCAGCTAACTTGTGGTTGAAGATTAGTATTTAAGGAGTGTTTGGTTAGTTATTTAGGGTATGGGGTAGTAGATGAAAAGTGAAGTTGTGGAAAAGATAGTGTAGATTTGGATCCTTCGAGATCTAGTAGATCAGATTGATTTCTGATGGTTTGTAATAATAGAGCTAGTGGTTTGCATGCTTGGAGATAAGGAGATTTCTTGGTGGCTTGCGAGCACAAGTTCAGATCTACCTTAGGGTTTCCATCAGTTCCTAATCTATTTCAGAACTAGACTAGCTAGAGGTGGCTTGGATATTTGTTGATCTTGTAGAACTGTTTCTGATTGTAAGTGGCCCTAACCTGGAAGGCCTTATAGCCAGGTATGTTAATGAAAATATTATATTGAGCATATCTTGTTGTGTTATTCCGCTATGTTGGTAATTGGCTGCAAGGTTGGACTGTCCTTCATTGGATTCACCATCCTTGACTGCATCAACATAGATCTAAAAATGTGAAAAATAAGTTGCATTTGAATCAGATCATTACTATAACATTCTAACCAGTGCTAAAGATAAATCTCTTAACCGAATGGGACTTAACAATATTTATATTTCAATATGAAATTCAAGAATGTTGATTATTTTCTTGTTGACCCCATAGTGAATGTTTGGTCACAAAGAACTGTTAGTGATAAATCCTCTAACAAGGTCACACCTTATAGTGTTCTTTGTAACCTTTAATAGGGTTGACTCTTAACCGAGCTCACTTTAGAAGAGTGAAATTATTTTGGGTTACCGGTCCCATGTGGTTTTTCCACTAATAAGCTTTCCATGTTAAAAATAAAAGTGTTATATGTGTATGGATGTGGTGAACTGTTATTTTACTTTACACATTACTATATCTGGATTGATTAGTAAATACACTAGTTAATTTACTGTTATTTGGTAGATGAACAGAAAGGTATAGTTAAATTTTTACCAAGTTGATTATATTGTTTGAAAGAATTGTTTTATACATTAGGGAGAGTTTGGGACTATAGGATAACTTGGATTAACTGATTCATCCCCACTCTCAGTTATCTAAAAATTGGTATTAGAGCATAGAGTGACCAAAGGAAAGTTTTGAAGGACTTAAGCAAAAGATCACAAGATGTATAAGAGAGAGGTTCCAAAGCTAAACAAAGACAACTTCTCGACATGGGAAAGCATAATGAAATTTTATCTATTAGGGATTGGTGAGTCTACAACATAATACTTGTAAAATGAGTTTATCTTACCCACTAGACCTTTGACTATTGATTAGATGAGAGAAAGACATGAACCAAATGCTATGATGATTGAGATTTCTTCTTCCTTATCAGATATCAAATTTGAAGATGTTAAGATATTTACAACTGCTAGACAGATGTGGGAAAAGATTGCACTAGTTCATGGAGGAGATATTGTGAATGTGCTAAGGGATAAAGATGAGAGTCTAAGAGGAAAGTTTGATGGCATGAAAGTGAAAGAAGGTGATAACATATATCAGTATAGAAATGGAGTCAAGGAGGTTGTGAATGCTATCTAAGGAGTAGGAGGAATTATTAATGAAGACATTGTGGTAAGAAAAATTCTCATAACCTTTTTACCTACCTATGATATTAGAGCTTCTACCATTCATGAGATGAGAGCAGCTCCTGGTAATAATGTTACACTTGATAGTCTAATCGATAGATTGACTGCATTTGAGTTGAACAACTTTGACAATAGCATTGTTCCTACTATTGAATCTGCATTTATGTCATCTCTGAAAATTGGTAAACCAAGTAGCAAACATAAGATAATAAATGAAAGTGATATCGAAAGTGAAGAGAATGAACTTAATGAACATGAAGCATTAATGGCTAGAAGATTACAAAAAGGTAAAGAAAGATATAGAGGTAAACTACCATTGGTAAAAGAGATTGGTCATATTGCTGCTAGATGTCTTGATAGGAAAGAAGATGAGAAAAAAATGAAAGATCTAATGAAAGGAAGTATGAGATAAGAGATAACCGAGATCACAAAGGAAAATGACAGTATGGAAAGAGAGAAAACTAAGATTATAAAGATAAATGCAAGAAGGCATGTTATCTAGTTGATGATGATGATGACACCGACACCGAAACTGATGAAGACATAAAAGTGGTATTATGGCTTTAAAAGAAGATTCTGAAGAAGAAGAAGAAAGGTATGTTGAAACAATAATTATTTATAAAGTTAGCAAGAATAATACTTGGATTATAGATAGTGGTTTTACACATCATATGACTAGTGATGAAGATAAATTCAAATACCTTGAACACTGTAATGGTGGATCTGTGAAAATGGGAAATGATACACCTTGTCTAGTAAAAGGAAAAGGGTCTATATTTTTGAACAATAAGATCAGATGTGAGAATGCATATTGGGTGAAAGGACTTAATTATAATATTTTGAGTGTAGCACAACTAAATAATACAGGTCACTAAGTTGCATTTGAGAAAAGAAATGTGAAAATCTATGATGAGACTGGAAATTTGGTCAGTACTAGTGAACAATCAAAAGGTAATTTATTCTATCTTGACAATGTTGAAACTTCTTGTTTACTGGCTAAAAATGAAGATGTATAGTTGTGGCACAAGAGGTTATGTCATGTAAATTTTGACAATATGGTTAAGATCAGTAAGAAAAGAAAACTTAGAGGTTTAATGAGCATATCTAAACTTGACCATGTTATGTGCAAAAAATGTCAAATGGGAAAAATGTCAAAATCTGGTTTTAAGAGAAAACACTTTTCATTGATTACTATTTTGGAGTTAGTTCATATTGACTTGTGTGGTCCTATGAGAAATCAGAGCTATTATGGAGACATATATTTTATCTTGTTTGCTGATGACTTCTCTAGAATGATGGCTGCCATGTTCTTGAAAGAAAAATCTGAAGCTTTCAAAATGTTTAAATGGTATAAAGAAAAAGTGGAGAAAGAGGCTGGTAAAGAACTAAAATGCTTTAGGTCAGATAGAGGTGGTGAATTTATTTCTGATGAGTTCACTAATTTTTGTAATGATCATGGAATTAAGAGACAAGTTTTTTCACTGAGAACACCCTAGCATAATGGGATTGCTGAATGGAGAAATAGATCAATTGTGGATTTTACTAGAACACCGATGATTGAAAAGGATGTTGCACAAATGTACTGGAGAGAAGTTGTTAGTATTGTTGTTTAGACATTGAACTGAGTTCAACTAAAGAAATAATCAAACAAGAAACCTTATGAATTATGGTATGGTTACACACCTAATGTGAGTTATTTTAGAATATTTGGAAATAGATGTTACATTTAGAAAGATGATAAAAATGGGAAATTTGATTCAAAAGGTGATGAAGGAATATTTATAGGATATTATACTAAAAGAAAAGCTTATAAATGTTTTAACAAGGCTACTAACAAGATGATTGAAAATAAAAATGTGAGAATTGATGAATTTTATGAAAAGAATGATGAAGAAAGAAAAAAGGAATCGAAAGACTATGGTAGATTTGTTTACATTGAATAACCTAACACTCTACCTGAGCAACAACCTGGCATTACTAAGAAAAAGGGTAATGCTACCAAGCAAAAGTCTATATAGATCGAGAATCAACAAACTGTTAACAATGAAGATCATGATCATGCACTAAGTGGAGAACACATTGAAGAACAAAGAACTAAACTTGTACTTGCTAGATATGTAAGGAGACATCATCCACAAGATCAGATAATTGGAGATAAGAAAGATGACATTATGAAATGAAGTAAGTTGAGAAAAAACACATGCTTAGTTTGTGAATTTGAGCCTAAAATTGTTAGAGATGCATTAGAAAATGATGAATGGATCAAGGCAATGAATGAAGAGATTGAGAAAATATAGAAAAACTAGACATGGACATTGGTACCGAGACCAAAAGACAAGAATGTGATTAGAACCAAATAGATATTCAGAAACAAATTGAATGAGATCGGGGATGTCACTAGGAAAAAAGAAGGACTAGTATGCAAAGGTTGTGCACAAGAAGAAGGAATTGATTATGGAGAGAAATTTTGCACCAATTTCTAGACTTGAAGGAGTAAGAATATTGCTTGCTTATGCTTCTTATAAAGGATTTAAATTTTATCAGATGGATGTTAAATCTACATTTTTGAATGAGATACTTGAGGAAAAGGTCTAAATTGAACAACCTAGAGGTTTTGTTGATCCTAATCAGAGGAATATGGTATGTAAGTTGCACAAAAAAATATATGGATTGAAACAAGAACCAAGAGCATAGTATGAAAGAATGCATTCCTATCAAATCAGTATTGAATTTTTTAGAACAAGTGACAATAGCAATTTGTATTTGAAAAGTGAAATTGATGACAAGATTCTTATTGCTGAAATTTTTGTTGATGATATCCCATTTGGAGGACATGATAACTTATTGCTCAAATTTTTGTTGATGATATCATATTTGGAGGACATGATAAGTTTCATATTTGGAGGACATGATAACTTATGCAAATCATTTTCTGATGACATGAGGAAAGAATTTGAAATGTCAATGTTTAGAGAGATTAAATTTTTTCTTGGCTTGCAAATATTACAATAGACTGAAGGCATATACATCACACAATCAAAGTACATCAAAGAAGTACTAAAGACATTCAGTATGGAGGAATAAAAAATAGTCGGTACACCTATGGTCATTAGATGCAAATTGACAAAGGATGACAAGTCAACTGAGGTAAATCAAAACCTGTATAGATCTATGATTGGAAAATTGATGTATGTTGTGCATAGTAGACTAGATATTGCACATGCGGTTGGAATTGTAGCAAGATTCTCTACTAATCCTAAAGAATCACACATGACTGCTATGAAAAGAATTTTGAGATACTTGAATAACACTAAAAACTATGGTTTATGGTATAAGAAAGAAGATAATTTTGAACTGAAAGTTTACACTAATGCAGACTGGGTTGGAAATATTGATGATAGAAAGAGCACTACTAGTGGAGCATTCTTTTTGGGAGAAAGATTGGTTACTTGGATAATTAAGAAACAAGGATGCATTTCTCAATCCACTGTAGAAGAAAAATATGTTGTTGTTGTTGCTAATTGTTTGAATATTGTATGTATTAAACAACTATTGGAAGGTATGAATAAGGAGATCACTGACCTAGTGATAATCTATTGTGATAATACAAGCGTAATTAATATTTCTAAGAATCCAGTGATGCATGAAAAGAAAAAGAATATTTATATTAAGTATCACTACTTGAGGGAACAAGTACAAGAAAAGTAATTAAGATTGGAGTATGTGAAATCACAAGAGCAACTTGCTGATATATTTACTAAACCCTTACCGAAGGGCACATTTGAATACTTGAGAAGTAGACTACGAGTCCATCCCCCATATAATAGTCACTAAGGTGATTAGGAGGTTGCATCAACCTGTACTTTATCAGAATATCAAATGATGTTGATGCATAGTTTTCACACTTGGGTTTCCTAAGGTTGTGAAAGATGGAAGACAAAATGAAATTGAATATCAGTACATGCAAGGTACTAGATCTGAACCGAACAATAGAGATATTGATTTGTTTATTGAAGAGCTGATTATTTTCTTTTTGGCATTATTGTCAAAGGGAGAGATGATTCAATGAAATATCTATCTACAAGAGAGAATAATTAAAGAAAGGGAGAGAACACAAAAGAGAGAAAACCGAAAGGGAGAGTATTGATGTTGTGTAGTGATTAAACATTTTAAATGTATAAGCTAGGGAGAGCTTCCTGAGCTACAACATTTACACACAGGGTTGTAGAGAAGATGTTTGGTATTTTATGGCATATTTCATACTATGTTGCCATCAATGCCAAAGTGAGAAATTGATAGACTACAACTGATTGAATATCTTAAAGGAGAGATTGATGACTTCAAAAGATAGTGATTGATGATCACCAAGCTACTAAGGTATATGTGAGACATTAATTAGTTAATGTATTGTCATTGATGTCAACTAGTTTTGACTGTACTTATCATGATGGTTGCAAACATCTTAAGAAGGAAATAATGGTGAAGGAATGAGATATCTACATGAAGATGAGATGTATGAGAAAGATATGGATATGGTATTCATTGCGTAATTGATTGATGAGTCTATGAAATTATGTTAGTGATTTGATTGTATTACATGCTTCTATTATAGATTGAAGATCAAGAATGAACAAGTTTATGTGGTCGGTAAATGAAGAACTTAGTATATATCAAGTTGGAATAGTGTACATCAAGAAAGTGTAGTGTATACCGAGTACAGTATTAACCGAGTTAGTTATCACTGACACATCACTATATTGACCGAGTGAAAGAAATAAATGAAACATATGACTGCCGACTAAAGATGATGAGATGGAAAATTAAAAATGATTTCGAGGTGAAAGATAATGTTTTTTATAATGATCAAATGATTGAAAAAATTCAAGGATGATCAGATGAAGGAGAATGAAACATGTTACTAACACAACTGCCGAGGAAGGTTAAAGCGAGAAAATCAATGGTGAAGATTAAGAGGCAAAATCTATGGATGGAAATAAAATGGTTTATTATGTCTATAAAAGGAGACAAGAGATTCATTATGAATTTTGGAATCTGTGTGAGGATATTGCATTCATGCAAAGCTGGTCAAATAGGTTGAAGATGGAGCCGAGCAATTCTACAGACAACACCAAATGTCAGAGAAAAGGAATACACCAAACAAAATAGACTTGGAGGAAAAAAAGAAATTGAATTGAGTATAATGGCCAAAGGTATTTTGAGCTTAGCATAGATCAAAAAATCTACAAAAAAAGTTTTATTTGAATTAGATCATTACTGTAACATTCTAACCATTGCTATAGATAAATCTCTTAACCAAGTGGGACTTAACAATCTTTATATTTCAATAGGACATTCAATGAATGTTGCTTTTTTTCTTGTTGACCCCATAGTGAATTTTTGGTCACATAGAACTGATAGTGATAAATCCTCTAACCAGGTTACACCTTACAGTGTGCTTTGTAACCTTTAACAGGGTTGGCTCTTAACCGAGCTCACTTTAGAAGAGTGAAATTATTTTTGGTTATTGGTCCCAGGTGGTTTTTCCCCTAATAGTGTTTCCACATTAAAAATCAAATTATTATATTTGTATGGATGTGGTGAATTATTATTTTACTTTACACATTACTATAATTGGATTGATCGGTAAATACACTAGTTAATTTAGTACTATTTGGTAGATGAACAGAAAGCCACAGTTAAAGTTTTACCAATTTGATTATATTGTTTGAAATAATTTTTTTATACATTAGGGAGAGTTTGGGACTGTAGGATAAATGGACTTAACTGATTCGCCCCCTCTCCCCTAGTTATCTAACATGTGTAATGTCATACATCCATAACCACATAATAAATTTGAAACAATCAACATGCATATGAAAGTTTCCTAAAAGAGTTTGGCAATATAAAAATGAAAAAGAAAACTATGGGCAGGCACTACATCCACCTCCCATATAATTAGGCTTATTCCTCAAATCTTACAAACAACTAGGGATATAAATATCATAATCTTGATGGATCCTATCAAGTCATAAAAGACTTAATGTGTCAGTCCCATTGGACACTTTCATGCTCCATGATATGAACTATGAGGATAAATCCCTACTACAAACACCCTGTGAGATCTACCAAAATCCCTAATTATAGGCTCAGAGGCTACTAGCCTCTATCTTGAAAAATGTGTTATACGCTTGGGACAATTTTCCACTTTGTGACAAAACTATCCACAAGAAAAAAAAATCATTACCTCTACCAAAACCTCCCCCAATGGAGGGTGCACTAGACTGTTGAAAGCTATCTTTAATAAAACCTTGATGGATACTTTGTGTAGGCTGACTAGACTAATTTCACCTAAAGCATTGTGTTACCTATTTAGTTTGCATACTAAATTGGTAAGTTGATTTCACTTTTTCTTTGAATTATGGATTGGATAGTTGCTGTCCTAAGTTGCAGAATTGCTTGGATACAAAAAATGAAGTATACAATGTAGAATGACAACTATAAACATCAAAAGAGTGCATAAAGGTACACCTCTTCAAAATTACTATTCAGCTTATGAAGATGAAATACATTGCAGTGCATTCATATTATTAGATTATGTACTATAAGTATTGATCATGCTCAAATTTGCAAATTCATAGTGATCATTACATTGTGCATTCAAAATGAATGTATTGGACAAGTGTTCCTTTAAGGTTACATCTTGCATACTGAAACTTAGAGAACATATGCAGAAAATAAAGTAAGAAAGAAACATGATGAAGTCTAGGGATCTATGTATTGCCTTTAAGAGGTCTTCTAGTTTCTGTAGTTATTCATCTGCATCATCTGAAGTCTTCATGTCTTGGTCTTGTCTCTGTATGTCCTGCATCCTAGGTCTTCTTCTAGTCCTATCCTGCATCATGGGAAAGATGTTAGATCCAATTGGATCTAAGCAATACATGAAAACCTAAAAGCACCATACATCAATCAAACTTCCAGGACTGCATATTTACTGATAACAACAATGCAATGGAAAGATATGCATTTGCATTAATAGAATAATAACATCAAAGAGACATATCTTTATGAAATCCTTACTATATTTGAAGCATGCATTATTAAAAGAGAAAAAGAGATGAAGTTCATAATAGTTGGTACAAGGTTGTTACGTGTTGTTATGAGTTTAATGGCATTAGTATCAAATAACAGAGTGCAAATGCAACAATGAAGGTAATAAATATTGTTGAAGGTATGTTCAAATACTATAAAAGATGCCAAACTGAAAGGAATGAGACATCAGTATTATAACAGTGAATGTTATAGCTGAATAGAAATGAGAAATCATGATGAACATTAGCAAGGTTAATGTAGAATGAAGTCTTCTTGTATTAGTTCAAAAAAATGCTGACTCCAAGTGATCAAGCTGTGTTTCTAACTATAAGTTGAATTCAGAGTAAACAGAGTCCTCATTTTATGATTAGACCCAAGTCTCAAATGAAGGTTCATACAAATTGGAAGAATGAGATATCAAAACCGAGAGCTTCTACATCAAGCTCAAATTCAATGAATCAACAACACAGCCCGTGTGACAACAAGCTAAATCCATTTGAAGATGGCACATTTTTAAGGATAAGATCTTTGCTCAAGCATCTACAATGAGCCTCACTAATCACAACACATTATTCATTCATAACTTGAAACAGAGGAAAAGTGCCTTAAGATTTTTGTAAGATGAAGGTTTCCAACAAGCAATAGAGGTAAATGCCCATAAGTCTCCAGCCAATTTGAGTCAATGCAAATATATAGCCCGTACTTTAGGAAAGCAAAGTTTGAGTTTGAGCTCACTGTTAAAACCCAAGTGATACTTTCAGTTAGGCATAAAACTCCCAAAACCAAGTGCCAAAGAAAATAAAATCCAAATCTCAGCTCTCGGTAATCACAGTCTAATATAAGTCAAGTTTCAAAAGCAATAAACTTGAGTCTCAACAGCCCAGGTGGTGATAAATGCAAAGTTATTGACAGAGTAAATAAAGCTTAGCTAGCAATGGTCATGGTCACCATGAATGATGGAAACAAAATTCATGGTGCATAAAGCCTGGTTAATGTATAATGAAAGCATCATGAACAAATATAGCATTCAAAAGAAAGGTTAGAGTGTAAACACAAGAAAAGAAGAGATACTTATCTCAAGGTTAGCTTCTAGTTTTGAATCAATTGAGCTTCACGAAGAGGAACCCACTTCTAGATCAAGGCCCAAAATCTGCTGAGTGTTCTAGTCAAGGCCAACTCTTCAAACAGTTACTGCCCATAAGATCTCAATCGAGCTGGGTTTAAAGCTATGAAGAAGAGTGAAAGCTCTCGGTTTCATGAAATAGTCACAATAAAAATGCCTGGGTACCCTCACATAAAAACAAGTATCACAACTCGTAAGCTTTCGGTTCATATTCAAAGCCAAGCCATCAAGCCCGTGATCAAGCAATGTTCCAGCAGTTCAAACAAGCACTTGTAGTGGAGGCCGAGTTACATTTTCAGCATGGCGACAACCATAGTTTGGAGCCTCGAAACCATAACCAAGCCTGAGCTTCATACAGAGAAAGCTCCACAAGATTTCATTTACCAAAGATCACTACTAGAAATCAAGGGCTCAAGCAACACAGAGCAGACAAATCAAATACATAAAGAATTCTTGCAGATGGTGGTAGCAAAGCCCTAGGTTTTTTCTCCAAAAGATGCAGAAAAACCTAATATGATAGAGCTAAATGATGTGAAATGAAATCCTTTGCAAAATTTGATATAATTTGGAGTCCAAATTGTACAGTAGTATACAAAACCTTTTCAACATGACATGCACCCTTAGTCACATGCATTTTTTAAAAAGAAGGCAGAGATATTTTCAAAGGTCATGTTTACCATGACATAAGTTAAGAATTTGGCATGTTTAGGGTTTTTTGAGGTTGTTTAGGTTTATGATTTATAATTATTTATTAACTAAACATTATATGATAATACTTATATATATTTGATTCTTAAAACAAATAATCTTGATTATTTGTTAAAGTATTATTATACAATAACTAATAAATAAGTAATTATTAGATTTTTTGGAGAATTTTCTTTTATGCTTAAATTGTGAGTAATATTAATTATTTATCATAATTATAAGACAAATAATTATTAATTATTCTTAAATTGCAATTTGTGGGAAGGTCTTTTGAGTGTTGGACTTAGTTAAGTCTCACCTCTTTAGTGTTGACTGTTTGTTAACCACTCGGTCTTTGCTCATTTAGAAGAGGAATTCTTCCAGTTCTAAATTAGTTGATGGGGCAGTTACAACATCTTGGAGCTACTTAGAGATGATTTTTGAGTTCTCCATCGGTTATTATCAGTTGGGAATCCTTTTGGAGTAGTTTACTCTCGGTTTCTAGCAGTTACACTCCTAATTTGGTGGGCTTTTTGTTCGGATCCGACCCTCATCATGCATGCCTTAAATTTAGAGTTTTCTTTTTGTTTAGAGGCTTTTTGAAGGAAGGGTTTGATTTTCAAGATTGGCCTTAGAGGCTATATATTTGGGCTCGATATTCATTTGTAAGGGTTTGGAGTTTGAGGAAAAATAGGTGTTAAGTGAGCATATTGTTCCTTCACTCTTTTTCTCATATTTTATAGCCATTTTTGCAGATTTTGAAGATAATAAAGCTAGCCTCTATTATTCCTATATTTTTTTCTGAGTTTTTCTATCAATCCTTCCAATTTTTCTGCATTTAAGTGTTTTGTTTCTTGCAAGCATAGATTAGTAAATTATTTCAAATTCCTATTCTGAAGTTTTATAGAATAAACCTTTTGCATAAATTACCTGTCTATTGGCTGATTCATTACCATTAGCGGCGAGAACCCCAGTAATGAATTCTAGGTCATCCTAGGTGTTGTGAAGTGAATGTTATTGCAAAATTTAGTAGTGTGTGTTTGATAGATATAGATTTGTGATTCTGAGAAATCTACATTCATTTTGGATGTAGGAGCATCATAGGATTCTTGGCAATCTTGTATCAACCAAAAATATGTTTGTC
Organism: Chamaecyparis obtusa; assembly: GCA_027943335.1. Taxonomy (NCBI): domain Eukaryota; kingdom Viridiplantae; phylum Streptophyta; class Pinopsida; order Cupressales; family Cupressaceae; genus Chamaecyparis; species Chamaecyparis obtusa. The sequence continues at coordinate 139,419 of BSBK01003187.1, forward strand.
TTTGAAGGTAGGTTGTTAGTTTTGATCTTGGTTTGGTAGAGTTATTGCTCGGTTTGGGAGACTGGTTGCTCAATTTATGTGGTTACCGTGGTGCTCGGTCTCTGAAGAATGCTCGGTAACTGAAGGTGTTAGTTTATTGGCACTTGATAGTAACCATGTTCCTCAGTCATGCCTAGCATGGTCAGTCGACTGGTGTTCAGTTATTTCTTCTGTTGCTCAGTGTTCTTGCTTATTGACTGGTTTGTTTTGTTAGATTGGCTTGGCCAACTGGTGCATTTAATTTGGGTCGTGCTCCTTGTGTTATTGATAGACCGTTGGATGTGTGGGGACCTAGATCTAGCATGTTGCATTATATTATGTGGATCTAATGACCATTTGGGGCCATCTTTGAGAGTTTATTTATTTTGTAAGGCTATGTGAGAGCCGACTGATGTTTTAGCATTTAATATTTGTTTGTAAGGGTTAATTGTTTCATCAACTGACTTGTGGCTGGGAATCAATATTTATAGGATGCTTGGGTAGTTGTTTAGGGCATCAGATTGTGGGGAAGGAAGGTTAGTAGCTTACGAGCTTAGGAGTAGGAAGATTACTTGGAATTTTGAGTACAAGTTTAAATCTTTCCTGGGTGCCTACCAATGTGTTGCCTATTGTAGACTAGGACTAGCTGGATGCTGATGTTGGGGAAGAGATTTAGATCCTATGAGATCTTGTAGACTATTAGTTGCATTATAATTGGTCGTAACCGGGAAGGCCTTACAGCCTGACACATTGCATGTAATTGGTGTTTTCATGAATAAAGACTTCTATTTCATATCAAATCTTCTATTTGTATTGTGTATTTCCACTACATATTGGTTGGGTTGCAAGGTCAGGCCATCCTTAATTGAATCCACTGAGCTTGACTGCATTAAATGGTATTAGAGTGAAGTTTGTTCCTATTTGAGAAAAGTCTATTCCTGTTGGAGCTGAGTGGATCTTGTGTGTTCGTGTCTAGATCTTGATTTGAAGATGCCTCCAAGGAGAAACCGTGAGATCTCTGAAGAAGAGGAAGCTATTGGTGAATTCAGTATTGATGATTTTAGGGCCTTGCAGAAACAAGTGCAATATTTGCAAGAAGAGTTGAGAAAGAAGAAGCCTACCTTGAAAGAGGATAGTGATGATGAATTAGAGGAAGATCATTTTGAAGAAGCCATCAGAGAAGCTAGAGATCCTGAGGAGAATCAAATTCTGAAAGCTATGTCTAAGATTGGGAAAAGACCTAAGATTGAAGTTTCTGCATTTTCTAGAAGCCTTAGGCTGGAAGAATTGATTGATTGGATCAATGAGATTGATGAGTACTTTGAGTATGAAGAAATAGAAGATCTTGATAGGGTTAGATTTGCAAAGACTAAATTGAAGGGTTATGCAAATATTTCGTGGAGAGAAGTTCAATTGGAAAGAGGTAGAAGAGGAAAAGAAAAGATCACTAAGTGGAACTGAATGGTTGGAAAGTTGAAGAAAAAATTCATTCCAGTGGATTATGAATTGGACATGTTTAAGAAGATGCAAGCTTTGAAGAAGACTAACAAATCGGTACAGGAGTATACTAAGGAGTTTTATAGAATCCTGATTAGGACTGGTCATTCTGAAGCTGATAAAGAAAAGGTTGCTAGGTATGTCTATGGTTTGAGACCTAGTATTCAAGAAGAGTTACTTACTATGCGGATGACAACAATCGGTGATGCTTATTAGATGGCATTAAAGATTGAAGAGAAGCTGAATAAGAAGTATGAAGGAAAATAGAACAATAGGAACCAAGGTGGTAAAACTAGCGAGATAGTTGTTGGGAGTAATGTCACAGAGAATCCTAAGACTGATGTGGGATCTAGCAATGGTCAAGTTACTAAGAATACTAGATAGAGAGGGAAGTGGAAGAATGAGTTCACCAGCACTTGTTATAACTATGGTGAAGCTGGTCATAGAAGTTGGTAGCATCCTAAGAAAAGAGTTGCATTAGTTGCTGAAGAAGACATTGAGAATGTTCCTAAGAAAGGTGAATGTCTTGTCACTAGGAGATTAGCTGCATGTGTTCATGAACTAGTGCAAAGGAGAAATTTGTTCAGAACCAGATGTAAGTGCAAGGATAAGGTATGTAATGTCATAGTTGATGGTGGCAGTTCTAAGAACTTTGTTTCAGATGAAATGGTTAGTAAATTGAAGTTGGAAAGAAGGAAACATCCTAGTCCTTATTAGATTATTTGGATACAAGATGTTTCTAAGGTTAGAGTTGAATAACAATGCTTGGTTAAGTTTTAGATTGGATCTTACCATGATGACATATTATGTGATATATTGCCTATGGATTCTTGTCATTTGTTGCTCGGTAGACCTTGGTAGTTTGACATAAATGTTTTGTTTGTTGGTCGTGCTAATACCTATGTGGTGAGGCATGGAGGAGCTCGACATAAGCTGATACCTTTATAGGAGACAGGGGTTAAAGGATGTGGAGTTATCAGGTGTTGTCCTTATGAAAAACCTCAGGAGCATAAGGTTGATGAACCTATTCCTGTTAAGTCTAGTTTGAAGGAGAAGGAGAATGATATCTCTAAAGAGTTTGTTGAGATTAAGATAGATGGTTTTGCTAGAAGAGATGGTTCAATAGATGGTGACATTTATGACATAGAAAGATGCAGGTGATACTGAGTTGATTAAGGAGTTTGGAAGGGATGAACCTTACTGAGGCACTAAAGTGATCAGTAGTGGTTAGAGTTGGTTGTTATCAATTACCGACTGGAGGGGTAAAAAAAGTGGAAGATAGAAGGACTTTTTGTATGAGACAATGAATGAATTGAAGACTACTTGGGATGAAGGACAAGAAGAGATGTGGGTGAAGAATAGATTCGGCATACCTGTTTTGATTCCCTTGAGGTGTTCCTGATTTCCTTATGAGAAAATATTTCTTACTTGGGGTGTCTGATGCAGGAGCATCCTAGGATTCTTGGCAATCCTGTATCAACCAAAAATATGTTTTTCTTTGAAGGTAGGTTGTTAGTTTTGATCTTGGTTTGATAGAGTTCTTGCTCGGTTTGGGAGACTGGTTACTCAATTTATGTGGTTACCATGGTGCTCGGTCTTTGAAGAACGCTTGGTAATTGAAGGCATCAGTTTATTGGTGCTCAATAGTAATTGTGTTCCTCGATCATGCCTGGCATGGTCAATCGATTGGTGCTTGGTTATTTCTTCTATTGCTCAGTGTTCTTTCTTACCAACTGGTTTGTTTTGTTAGATCAACTTGGCCGACTGGTGCATTTAAGTTGGGTCACCCTCCTCATGTTATGGATTGACCGTTGGACATGTGGGGACCTAGATCTGGCATGTTGCATTATCTTATGCAGATCTGATGACTGTTTGGGGCCATCTTTGAGAGTTTATTTATTTTTTAAGGCTATGTGAGAGTTGACTAATGTTTTAGCATTTAATATTTCTTTGTAAGGGTTAATTTTTCATCAGCTGACTTGTGCCTAGGAATCAATATTTATAGGATGCTTGGGTAGTTGTTTAGGGCATCAGATTGTGGGGAAGGAAGGTTAGTAGCCTATGAGCTTAGGGGCAGGAAGATTGCTTGGAAGTTTGAGTACAAGTTTAGATCTTTCCTGGGTGCCTACCAGTGTGCTGCCTGTTGTAGACCTAGACTAGCTGGATGATGATGTTGGGGAAAAGATTTAGATCCTATGAGATCTTGTAGACTGTTACTTGCATTGTAATTGGCCATAATCGGGAAGGCCTTACAGCCTGGCATATTGCATGCAATCAGTGTTTTCATGAATAAAGACTTCTATTTCATATCAGATCTACTATTTGTATGGTATATTTCCACTGCATATTGGTTGGGTTGCAAGGTCGGTCAATCCTTAATTAGATCCACTGAGCTTGACTACATTAATTTTGGTGTATCACCTATTAGTTAAGTTTTATTTTTTAGCAATCCTTCTACCTTTTTCCCAAAATTTTAAAAAGTTAGGATTAGGTGATATTCCAAATCTACAAGAACTGGCCTAGAATCTGGAGATTCATTCTCTTTCCCACAAAGAGTTCATTTCCATGTTTCAACAGGAAGGCTAGATTTTCAATCAAGCTAGAGGCACATTCCTAATTGACAACAATTTTTGGCACGCCCGGTGGGACTCAAATTGTTTCATAGTTTGGTCGAGATTTTTATCATTGTTATTTTGGTGTGGACAATAGTATTATAGCCTTTGGAGGTAGGATTCAAACACATACCTGGTGACTCTGTACCAAGGATCTGCTAGTTTCAAAAGGTCAAGTGTTGGTATTTTTTAGATCATTTTTTATATTCAAATTTCTAGCTTATTACATGAATAGAAATGTCATATTATTGTGGGTGGCAAGAATACCCACCACCTTACCATGAATGTAATGCTCAATGGGCTAATTATCAGCCATATGAAAGTCATCCTAAGCCTATTTTCAGTCCAAATTACCATACCTTAGGAGGCTATCAATATGTTCAATATGCCCCTAATCAATACATCCCTGCACATGCTTATGAGCAGGCCCTCCAACAAGTGGGATCATGGGCACAAAAGCTCAAACAGGAGTAGTTAGATTGTCAGGCATATCATGAAGGTCAATCTGAAGAACTTTAACTTCAGCAAGAATTGCTAAACCATAGGAAGGAACAAGAAAGTATAAAATTTTTACTACAGGATTTAGGCAAGCAGATTGATGATGTCAAAAGAGAGTGTGAGATTCAATCACAGCTAGAAGAATGCTCATATCAAGCTTATATACATGAGTGAGAGAGTTTAGATCAGCAAGCTTATCTTCATGAGCAGGAGCTTGCAAGACAGTTGAAAGCCCAAAAGAAGAGGTACGAAGAAAAATTAGCAGCTACAAAGGAAGAGACTTATCCACCTGGTACTTTCCCGAATCCATTGTTTGAAATGGGAATTAATATGTTTAACACAATGGATTTTGTGGAAGATGCTTTTGTACTTAATAAAGGTCAGCCAATTGTATCTCAGGAATGGCCTTCTTATTTTCAAGGAAATGCATAGATTGCGCAAGTTTTTCTTACAGGTTCCCTTGAAACTCAAAATGTTGGTTCCCAAGAGCAAGATAAGGGGTTTTATGAGCCCAACAATCTTGTTTCACCAAATCAAGAGCAAGGAAATGTAGATCAACGGTATAAAAAACAACTAAGGCAGTTTAAACAAAATTTATAGCAGTAGAATGTTGTTCAAGAGGTAGAAATAAAGTTAAAACATGCTGAACAAAAGTTTGTTAAGCACAAGATACCAAGCTTCATGAATTTTGTGCAAGGTGATTCTCCTAAATCTATTGAATGTGAAATTCCAAGTTGGAGAACTCCCATGTTTAGAGAACCTATAAATAAAGAGCCAGTTAAGCCTTCATTCCCAAGTTTTAGTGATATCCTTCTAGCACAAACACCTGTTATAGAGAAATTGCAGCCTTATGAAGAATTGAAGCCTATCCTCATACAAGAGCATGAAGGTAAATCATATATAGCTGATTATGAAATAGTCAAGGTGGTTCTATATGAGTCATCTCCAAATTAGGGAGCTAAGAGGGAGGTTATTGTTTCAAGTTTGATAGAAAAAGCATCAAAGGCTCAAGATCAAGGAGACTGTTTTAACCAGCAAGAGATGGTTGTACTTCTCTTTGGTGAGTTACCCTCTTTTTTTGATCAAGAGAAGGAAGATGATATTCTGGTCACTTTAGCACAATAAGGTGTTCAAGATCAAGGGGTTGACCAAAGCTTAGAAGAGTGTTTTGGAAACTTTATTGTAGATTTCTATGAGAAGCATGCTATTGAGATGTCAGAATATGTGCCTTTTCAAGGGTGCTCTATTATGGAGGACATTATTTTTAAAGATTATGTGTAGGAATGCAAACTGGAACCAAGTGATCCTAATTACCAGTGGATCAATAGTTTTGATGAACTCCTAGCTTGCTTAACAGAGGATGATGGTACTTTGACCATGGAGGAGGATCTCACATGGCTGTTAATGATGCAGGACAACCATGAGGAACAAGAGGAAAGTAAAGAAAGTAGTAAGGAGAGCCCCAAGTTTATACTTTCAAGAGGTTGTCCAATCTGGTATCTGACCCTTTTGGAGAGAACATAAGAGACCTCATTTGCATCAACTCCTAATTGTGAGGAGGTTGATAAGGAAGATAAAGGGAAGCATGTTGATTCAGATTTCTTCCACCAGCAAAGTGAAGTAAGTCAAAATACTTCCTCTCTTATTGAAATATTACATGAGTTGGTTAAATATGATTCATTGTTTAGTTATCTTGCATTTGCCAATAAGCATGTTCATCATTGCAATTTGAGGAGGAAGGGAAAATATTTCAACGAACCAATAAATGGTTTTGTTTAGCAAATTTTTGTGGCTGGTTAGGTTAGGGTAGGTTAGTTTTCCAGTTTTCCCTAAGTGTTGTCAAGCACAGTTAGGTTAGTTTTAGTTGTTTTGTCCAAGTGCTGAGCACAATAGTTTTAGTTTAGCATCAGTTTTCAATTTGTAGTTTTGTGTTTAGTTTGAGAAGGTTCATTTTTTGTTCCTAAAATCCAAGACTCTGTGCCCAGTGGATTTGCAAAGGCAACTGGTCTATTTTGATCAACAACCAAACACCCCTGAGAGGTTGCCAAAAATGTTACCCATTTAGTTTGCATACTAAATTGGTAAGTTGATTTCACTTTTTCTTTGAATTATGGATTGGATAGTTGCTGTCCTAAGTTGCAGAATTGCTTGGATACAAAAAATGAAGTATACAATGTAGAATGATAACTATAAACATCACAAGAGTGCATAAAGGTACACCTCTTCAAAATTACTATTCAGCTTATGAAGATGAAATACATTGTAGTGCATTCATATTATTAGATTATGTACTCTAAGTATTGATCATGCTCAAATTTGCAAATTCATAGTGATCATTACATTGTGCATTCGAATTGAATGTATTGGACAAGTGTTCCTTTAAGGTTACATCTTGCATACTGAAACTTAGAGAACATATGCAGAAAATAAAGTAAGAAAGAAACATGATGAAGTCTAGGGATCTATGTATTGCCTTTAAGAGGTCTTCTAGTTTCTGTAGTTATTCATTTGGATCATCTGAAGTCTTCCTGTCTTGGTCTTGTCTTTGTATGTCCTGCATCCTAGGTCTTCTTCTAGTCCTATCCTGCATCATGGGAAAGATGTTAGATCCAATTGGATCTAAGAAATACATGAAAACCTAAAAGCACCATACATCAATCAAACTTCCAGGACTGCATATTTACTAATAACATCAATGCAATGGAAAGATATGCATATGTATTAATAGAATAATAACATCAAAGAGACATATCTTTATGAAATCCTTACTATATTTGAAGCATGCATTATTAAAAGAGAAAAAGAGATGAAGTTCATAACAGTTGGTACAAGGTTGTTACATGATGTTATGAGTTTAATGACATTAGTATCAAATAACAGAGTGCAAATGCAAGAATAAAGGTAATAAATGATGTTGGAGGTATGTTCAAATACTATAAAAGATGCCAAACTAAAAGGAATGAGACAATAGTATTATAATAGTCAATGTTATAGCTGAATAGAAATGAGAAATCATGATGAACATTAGCAAGGCTAATGTAGAATGAAGTCTTCTTGTATCAGTTCAAACAAATGCTGACTCCAAGTGATCAAGCCGTGTTTCCAACTATAAGTTGAATCTAGAGTAAACAAAGTCCTCATTTTATGATTAGACCTAGGTCTCAAATGAAGGTTCATACAAATTGGAAGAATGAGATATCAAAACTGAGAGCTTCTACATCAAGCTCAAATTCAATGAATCAACAACACAGCCTGTGCGACAACAAGCTAAATCAAGTTGAAGATGGCACATTTTTAAGGATAAGATCTTTGCTCAAGAATCTATAGCAAGGCTCACTAATCACAACACATTATTCATTCATAACTTCAAATAGAGGAAAAGTGCCTTAAGATTTTTGTAAGATGAAGGTTTCCAGTAGGCAATAGAGGTAAATACCCGTAATTCTCCAGCCAATTTGAGTCAATGCAAATATATAGCCCGTACTTTAGGGAAGAAAAGTTTGAGTTTGAGCTCACTATTAAAACCCAAGTGATACTTTCAGTTAGGCACGAAACTCCCAAAACCAAGTGCTAGAGCAAATAAAATCCAAATCTCAGCTCTTGGTAATCACAGTCTAATATAAGTCGGGTTTCAAAAGCAATAAAATTGAGTCTCAATAGCCCAGGTGGTGATAAATGAAAAGTTATTGACAAAGTAAATAAAGCTTAGCTAGCAGTGGTCATGGTCACTGTGAACGATGGACACAAAATTCATGGTGCCTAAAGACTGGTTATAGTGTAATGAAAGCATCATGAACAAATCCAACATCCAAAAGAAAGGTTAGAGTGTAAACGCAAGAAAAGAAGAGATACTTATCTCAAGGTTAGCTTCTAGTTTTGAATCAGTTGAGCTTCACGTAGAGGAACCCACTTCTAGATCAAGGCCCAAAATCTGCTAAGTGTTCCAGTCAAGGCCAAGTCTTCAAACAATTACGACCCATAAGATCTCAATCGAGCGCGGTTTAAAGCTATGAAGAAGAGTGCAAGATCTGAGTTTCATGAAATAGTCACAATAAAAATGCCTAGGTACCATCACATAAAAATAAGTATCACAGCTCGTAAGCTTTTGGTTCATATTCAAAGCCAAGCCATCAAGCCCATGATCAAGCAATGTTCCAGCAGTTCAAACAAGCACTTCCAGTGGAGGCCGAGTTACATTTTCAGCATGGCGACAACCATAGTTTGGAGCCTCAAAACCATAACCAAGCCTGAGCTTCATACAGAGAAAGCTCCACAAGATTTCATTTACCAGAGATCACTACTAGAAATCAAGGGCTCAAGCAACATAGAGCAGACAAATCAAATATAGAAAGAATTTCTGCAGATGGTGGCAGCAAAGCCCTAGGTTTTTTCTCCAAAAGATGGGAAAATACCTAATATGATAGAGCTAAATGATTTGAAATGAAATCCTTTGCAAAATTTGATAGAATTTGGAGTCTGAAATGTATAGTAGTATACGAAACCTTTTCAACATGCCACACACCCTTAGTCACATGCATTTTTTAAAAAGAAGGTTGAGATATTTTCAAAGGTCATGTTGACCATTCGATAGGTTAAGAATTAGGCATGTTTAGGGTTTTTTGAGGTTATTTAGGTTTATGATTTATAAATATTTATTAACTAAAAATTGTATGATAATACTTATATATATTTGATTCTTAAAACAAATAATCTTGATTATTTGTTAAAGTATTATTATACAATAATTAATAAATAAGTAATTATTAGATTTTTTGGAGGATTTTCTTTTATGCTTAAATTATGAGTAATATTAATTATTTTTCATAATTATAAGACAAATAATTATTAATTATTCTTAAAGAAAAATTTGTGGGAAGGTCTTTTGAGTGTTGGACTTAGTTAAGTCTCACCTCTTTAGTGTTGACTTTTTGTTAACCACTCATTCTTTGCTCATTCAGAAGAGGAATTCTTCCAGTTCTAAATCAGTTGATGGGGCAGTTACAACATCTTGGAGTTACTTAGAGATGATTTTCGAGTTCTCCATCGGTTATTATTAGTTGAGAAGCCTTTTGGAGCAGTTTACTCTCGATTTCTAGCAGTTACAGTCCTGATTTGGTGGGATTTTTGTTCAAATCCTACCCTCATCATGCATGCCTTAAATTTAGAGTTTTCTTTTTGTTTAGAGGCTATTTTAAGGAAGGGTTTGATTTTCAAGATTGGCCATAGAGGCTATATATTTGGGCTCGATATTCATTTTTAAGGGTTTGGAGTTTGAGGAAAAATAGGTGTTAAGTGAGCATATTGTTCCTTCACTCTTTTTCTCATATTTTGTAGCCATTTTTGTAGATTCTGAAGATAATAAAGATGGCCTCTATTATTCCTATATTTTTTTTTCTGAGTTTTTCTTTCAATCCTTCCAATTTTTTTGCATTTAAGTGTTTTGTTTCTTGCAAGCATAGATTAGTAAATTATTTCAAATTCCTATTCTGAAGTTTTATAGAATAAACCTTTTGCATAAATTACCTGTTTGTTGGCTGATTCATTACCATTAGTGGTGCAAACCCTAGTAATGAATTCTAGGTCATCCTAGGTGTTGTGAAGTGAATGTTATTGCAAAATTTAATAGTGTGTGTTTGATAGATACAGATTTGTGATTCTGAGAAATCTGCATTCATTTTGGTGTATCGCTTGTTAGTTAAGTTTCATTTTTTAGCAATCCTTCTACCTTTTTCCCAAAAGTTTAAAAAGTCAGGATTAGGTGAGATTCCAAATCTATAGGAACTGACCTAGAATTTGGAGATTCATTCTCTTTCCCACAAAGAGTTCATTTCCATGTTTCAATAGGAAGGCTAGATTTTCAATCAAGCTAGAGGTGCATTCCTAATTGAGAACACATTGATTGTTACGGAAGTTCCTAGATTATGAACCACCATCATGGGTAGGAGGAGAATTTCCTTTCTTTTCTTGGTTCTTATTACCTCGAGAGAAGGTAGAAGGATTCCTCAAGTTCCTAGCTCCCTAAGACTGATTACTCTTAGCTCCTGAAATAGGACCACTACACTGAACACCAATCTTCCCACCATGACTTCTAACCAAGTTTTCCTTCACCAAAGTAGCCTTAATGATCGCTTCCCTGAGAGTCTTAGGCTCAAAAAATGTATCACCCCCAATGATGTGAGCATTAATTCCTCTGATGAAATGTTATACCATCAATTGTCACTTATCACTATAACATGCATATGGCTTGATCTTGAAAAAATAATGCTCATACTCCTAGATAGTCATAGTTAATTGATGTAAATTATGGAACTCATCTGCACGTTGTTGCTACCACTAGTCATATAAAAATTATTCCAGAAAGTTCTCGAGAAACAACTCTAAGTGATAGTCTCCATGCTAAGCTCAAGTTTGTATTCCTCTATCTTCCACCAAGTAGCTATAAAACCTTCAATATGCATGATAGCACACCTCGCCCTAACATTGGTATCAAATTGTTGTATAGAAAAACATCGATCTGATGATATAAGACATGTCTCTACCTCAAAATCCCTACCAAGACCATCAAAGGGAGGAGGTCATGATCTAAGGACATCTCTCATCTGGTTATCCTTAACGACCCCCTAATCAACTACAATTTCCCTCCTCCTAGGAATCTTGGATCTTTGTCTCTCTTCATTCTCAGAATGGTATGAGTCTTCTTGCTCAAACCTATTATGAATAGGTAGACATTCTGGAATAGTCTAAAGTATCTTGCTAGTATTAGGCTCATGTGACTCACCATGTTGTTCTCCATTATCCTCTCCCCTATTTCCCTCACGCACATTCTCAACTCTATGAATCATATGAGAGTTTTGAATCCTACAACTTCCATGTCCTCTACCACGACCTCTACTATAGCCTCTACCAACAGATATATTCTTAGTAACTATATTTCCTACAACATCAAAATGAAAGAACGATATTTCAAAACAAGCTATAAATAATAAAGACATTGTACACACTAAAATGGTGCACTTCTATGAACCATTACATGCAAGGTTGCTCAAGAATGAGGCCTCACAAAGCGGCTCATAGCTCTTTATGCATGGAGTTGCAAGGGACTATGATGTGTTTTCTCTTAGATAGAGCTACAAGCTTGTGACCTTGCTAGTCAACCACACAATGAGAGATTCAAGTGAGGACAAGGGCAAGAGTGCCAATATCTTCAAGAATCAAGTATGAAAATGCAATGCAAGCTATATGATAATGTAATCTAAGCTATGAAAGGAAAGTACAATGCAACTAATCTATGAAAGGAAATAACAAGTGTTACAATGCCTCCTATTTAGACTATGTGAGCTTATTCTATTACACAAAAGAAAATCTATACTATGAATGCCATGATTATGCAACTAAGAAAGCAAGTATGCAACTAAATGATGAAATGAAGCAAGTCTTCAATGTCTTCAAAAGCTCCAAATGTACCTAGAAAACCTGCAGCATAACAATAGCATGAAAGAGATGGATATGCAAATGAAGGAGACAACTCTCTTTTTATAAGAAATGAGATGAAATGGACCATGGAGATTAAGAGGCAAAAAGTCTTAATCAGCGGTGGAGCTTGAAAGAGGAGCAATCCATATGCACAAGTATCCTCCAATAGGAAAATAAGAGTTGACTTTATGTCCATATGAGACAAAAAGTGCTTTTCTCCTTTTTATAAAATATGAATAATACTTTATTTGTGCAACTTAGGATAAGAGGAAAGTGGGGGCTTTTTATTTAATCAAAAGGGGAGGAAATATTTCTTTTAATCAAATAAAGACTTAGGATAAATGGTTAGCCCAAGGATAAAAATCTAATATATGATCGAAATTAAGATTTGATCAAGAAATTAATAATGTTGAAAATATTTATTATTGATAAAAATGATTCAGGATTGATAAATCAAATAAATGGGGCCCAAAGTCTAGGCGACCATTTTTGGGTGCATACATTTGCCCCTCTTTGACTAATGTGTGATCGATTTGGGAACACATGTAGTCAAAGAATGAAGTTGCAATGTGAGATCGATTTGGGATCACAAAACAACTTAGATGTGAGGTTGATTCAGGATCACACCTGGACAAACATAAACAAAAGGCCTTTGAACATGAGGTCGATTCAGGATCACATTCAAAGTAGGAGATAAGAATCTTAAATTTGAGCGATAGCTCACAAAAGATGTCTGAATCAAGCAATTAGGGATGAGAATCTCATAGGTACTGCCCCCTCAGAATCGAAATTGAAATCAAGTAAAGAGGAGAATAGCGAATTGATAAGGATTTGATCAAAGCAGAATGAAATCATAATCGAAGGTAAAGGTAAAAAATAGGTTAACCATTAGGCAATGAAACATGCCCCAGCCTGACTGAAAAGATGTAGTCAAACATGAGAAATGAAGGAATGGAATGAATATGAATGAAAGACTAGAAGTGTGGAAGACATGGAAATGAAGAAATGATGATGCCCCAACAAAGATCGAAGGATTAGGCCTTAAAAAGATTAGTCAACTGCACAGAAGGGGGGAAAGATTTTGAACCATGATTTTGACTATCAAGATGACCTTGAATTTCAATTTTGAGTCTGAAAATAGATCCAGGACATCGAACTTAGCTAGGGGTGCAATTTTCATGCAATTTCGAGGTGTTTTGAAAATGAGGTCAAAAAGTCAAAAGGCTATAAAAGGGGTCAAAATGTCATTTTCAAAAATCATTTGTCTTGTAGCGATTTGAGAATTTTCAGAGCTTAAAGAGAGAAAATGGCTCAGCAAGCAGGAGTTCCCGTCCACAGGCATCGATTTGAGCGCGCCTGGTTGCACAATTGGCCACCACACTATCCTGCCCCGGTATGTTTTCGAAAAACTTGAGCTTTTGAGACTTTTTTTTGCATTTAATAGCTTATTTTAGCATGTTTTTCAAATTTTGAAATTTTAAAATTTTTTTGCTAGGTGAAATATCGCGCGATACTTTAGAAGTATCACGTGCTTTGAGGAGAAGTATCGTGCGATACTTCGCGGGTCCCCAAAGTATCGCGCGACCTAAGGCACCAGTATCGCACGATACTAGGCGAAAGATTGCACGATACTGGGTGAAGTATCGCGCGGTATAAGGTCTATCACCCCGCTGTAGGGAGAAGTATCGCGCGATACTTCTCCAAAAAAAAAATATCGCCCAATATAAAATTTTAATTTTTAGTGCATTTTTGAGCAAAAATGACATGGGTCTAGACAATGTTACATTTTTGAGATGTTTTATACTGAGTTTTTGGACATCCATCATGATATGTGCTAACAAATGGCTTGGTTTTGGCTTGCAGGAGGTTTTTTCGGCACTCATCATCAGAGCACCGAAGGTGACTGGGTTGCAGTGTGTCCGGGATCTAGACGATCTGGGCAATGCCGACATCAGAGCGATGGAATTCTGGTATCTGCTGAGGTATCCATACATCAGAGTGGACCACAGGTTGTTGACTACTCTTGCCGAGAGATGGCATAGTGAGCACAACACCTTCCACCTACCGACTGGAGAGGTGTCGATCACTCTGGAGGACGTCTACAGGATCTTACGAGTGTCATGTCATGGCGAGCCAGTGAGTATAATCATGTTTTAATATCTAATCATAAATATAATGTTTCCATATGATGAAAACTGACATGATTCATTTATTGCCACAGGTGTACTATGATCAAGATGCCACTGAGGGGCACCGACTGGTTCAGGAGATGTTCCAGGATGTCACTATTCTGGATAGGCATATCAACTGGGAGAGGCTGATAGATGATTTTGATAGAGACTACCCAGTGCCATGCATAGTGGCATCTATCATTTCTCAGATCTTGATGACTGATCGCAGTCAGAAGGGTTTCCCACTCAGATGGGCTCAACTTTTGGTTGACTTGGTCAGCAAGCCGCGACGGATGGCATGGGGTCCTGCCATACTGGCAGAGATGTACCATGAGCTGCACAAGATCATCTACAGAGACGGTCGGACATGGGCATGCGGTGCCATCCTGGCACAGGTATGGGCGTGGGAGCACATCGTTGTGGTGCACCCCAGGGTTCAACCGAGGGAGAGGAGGTACCCCTATATCTACAGGTACCTCGGGTTCATATCACATGCCCATTCTGGGGATGTGACCTACTAACGGCAGATTTTGGATGAGATAGCCTCATTCACATGGAGGCCATACAAGGAGGCTGAGGTTTGGGGAGATGCAGCCGATGAGTTGAGTTATATGCTATGCAGTCGGCCACTGATAGGTCGGTATGCAAAGACAGTAGAGAGATTTTGCATCACTCGGGTATGGCGGTAGTTCGGGAGGTAGCAGCGAGTCTCAACAGAGACTACCACATATGCTAGGGCAAGAGACAAGGAGGGTCATGGGTGGCTACCCATGTTGGATTATTAGTAAGTTGTCGTAGAGACAGCAGGTATCAAGAGCGAGCCTTGGGATTATTTCTCAGATGTGGCAAATGCAGGGGCTAATGGAGCCTACAAAGCAGAGCGGCGGAGGGTGCCATTCCCTCAATTTATAGTACCAGATGCACAGGTACCAGCACCGGGAGGAGACGGAGGGGATGACAGGGGAGAGGGAGGAGACGGAGGGGATGGAGGGGAGGGAGGAGATGGCGGGAGGGGGAGAGGGAGGAGGATGGAGAGAGGAGAGGGGTCGAGATCAAGTGGCCGAAAATGGTCACGGGGATAGAGATCAGTGACACCTGAGGAGGAGGCGAGACCAGCTCACCGACAGGCAGAGGCACAGCAGGATCAGCCTGCGGGGGGAGAGGATCTGAGAGCCCAGATACAGGCTCAAGAGGCAGAGATTCAGCAGCTCTGGACTACTATAACCGTGAGAGATCAGTAGCTACTAGATCTGAGGGTAGAGCGAGATCAGTAGATAGCTGATCTCAGGGCAGAGATAGCATGCCGTGAGGCGATGGCACAAGTTGAGGCACTGGAGCTACGATGGGAGTCAGTGAGAGCAGCCTACTATCATGGACTCTATCTGCAGGCTATCCCAGAGGGTGAGAGAGCACCATCATACTCTCAGCGGGTAGGGGTATCAGATGTGGTACTCGATAGGAGAGCTATGCCTCCTCCACCACCATGAGCTCCTCATGAGGGTGGTAGCGAGTCTTAGGGTTAGGTCTTAGGTTGTTTTGAACATATCTTGAGACTTTTGATCCAGATTTTGGGATCTCATATTGTATTGTATATCATGTCATTGTATATAGATTTATGAGATTACTGGATGTTCGATGTGTCATGTGTATTTGTCTCTCTTGTGATAGATGTATCAATTTATATATATTATCTTGTCATTTTGCTCAGAATGCTTATGTATGTGCTTATATATGTTCTCTCTCATAGATGTATGTTTAATTCTCATGTGTATGATATAAACTCATGTTTGTTGAAAATGACAGTTTTGATATAGATATGATGATATGATTAACCCCTTGTGATGAACAAGAATAGGTTCGAGATGAAAAAAACAAGGAGTGAAAGACATGATCGAGAAGAGGAAAAGGTGAGCGCAGTCGACTAACAGGTCCACATTTCTGGCGCCCACCATGAGGCCGAGTAGATTAGCTTTGTCCCTTTAATTCTGCATTTTCCGTCAAAATTTTCATCAATTTTATGCTTGATTTTCAGTCTCTAGTTTTTTTCTAAAAGTATCGCACGATACTTCTTAGAAATATCGCGCGATATACCTTTGTATAGCGGTGCGACACTTCGCGTGAAAGAAGAATCGCCCGCCAGTACTGAGAAATATCACCTGTTATCGGATGAAGTATCACCCACCCATAGTGAGAAGTATCGCCTAGACTGAGAAATATCACGCGACTGTAGGAAACTGTGTCGCGCGATACTGGTGAAGTCTGAGAAATATCGCCTGGTCTGACAGAGACTTGCATTTCTAGTTTTTTCATCTGAATTTGATTATTTTAGCTTGCTATTTTGTTTTGCTATGTCTAGATAGGTCTAACCTGCATCTTTTACCTTAAGTTTATCAGTTTATTGCATGTTTTCATTTGGATTTGAATTTTGCTAACCTTGTGGGTCTAACAAGTTGTGTTTGTAGGTGCTCTCCTTTGCTTTAAAATTGCTAAAAACGCATGTCAAAGAGGGCTACTAATAGTTTTTGCAAGGCTGCCCAAGCATAAAAACAAATTTTTTTATTTTTTTTTGCTTATTTGTTTGCTTTCTTTTCAAGTGTGGCATTCACTAATTGTAGTAGGAATCTTAATACCTTGTGAAAGGGATCTTGAGGTGGTAGGAGAAGTATGCTCTTCACCTTTAGGTGAACCAGAAAATCTTGACCCATCTTAAGGTTTTGGAAGCAAGGGAGTAATTGAACCTCTTTGCTTGGTGTGTTTGGGAGAGATTCTTGAGATAGGGGAGTATGCTCTTCACCCTTGTGGTAAACCAAAAACCTTGAACCTCAAGAGTTGATCTATTCTTTGTTTAGTTTAGGATCTTTTAGCGGGCCTGCTCTTGAGCAATCAAGAGGAATGACTCAAGTGGGGACAACCTTGTCATCATTTTCCTTGGTGGCAAGTGATTCCAACTCACTATAATCTCAAGGCTATCAAGGACACCAAAAACCTTGGTAGACATAACACTTATCTTCGTTTGATGTGAGTAGCTCATGGGATTGTGACCATAGGGAAAACATTGAACAAGAATGCTTAAGGTACTCTTGAGGCCGCGAGGTCCTAGTCTTTTATGAGGAGCAAGAGGGGTGTTGTGAACAAAAATCCTTATTAAGAACCATTAGATAGAAGCCACCTTATTTTAGCCGCTTATCTTCTTAGTGCAAGGATTGATCCAAGTGGTTTACCCGGATCACCTTAAGATACTCACCATATGTGTCCCTTTGGTTGTGTCATTTGACATTTCCACAACAAAGCCAACATCTCTTGTGGGTAACCACTTGGTGTGAGGTGAGGGGGCATCAAGTTATGGGCTAAGTTGGTAAGTATTGAGCCTTGATCTTTTTAGGATAGATTTGCTTGAATTATCTTCGGTTGTGCGATGCTAGTGTAAACGTTCTCAACATACAAACAATCGGTAGCATTCATAGGGTGCAATTTTATTTTTGATATCACAAGTGTTTGTCTTTGCAAGGTTGCTTTTGCCCTTGTTTCAAGTGTTTGAGACCATGTTTTGATCCCTTACTGTTTGCAAACCTGTCAAAATTCTGCTGACATTGTGACTGAAATCAAAAACATCAATCCTCAGACTGAAAATTTTGACCAAACAGACCCAAAAATGTAAATTTTACATAATTCTGGTCAAGAGTTAAACAAATCTGCAACAGTATCGCACACTGTAAAGTGAAGTATCGCGTGATACTTCACGCTTGCTAGAAATATCACCTTCTTTAAAGAGAAATATCACACGATAGTTCACCCCTGACGGACTATCACCCAACCTGCTTGGAGTATATCGCCCGCCAGCACTAAGAAGTATCGCCTGGCTTCAGGCGAAGTATCACGCGGTTATAGGTTTATTGCCCCAGTAGCCTGGAGTATATCGCCTGGTTTATTTCTGTCGTGCTTAAATTTTGGTCAGTTTCAGTTGCTGTCAATCAGGTTAGGTCTTAGAGTAGGCTTCTCACCCTGACGTTTGAGACCTGTCTTGATTCCAAATTTTTAGTTTTTAGTCCTCTGGGATAGCATCCTTCGATTTACAAAATCACTTTGAAATAATCGTCAAGTTAGAAGGCCATTCTTGGTGCCAAGGTTCATCTTTAAGATTGTTAGCTACATTCTTAGAAAATTTTAGTATTCTTATTGTCCAAATCGCTTTCCATTTAAATCTCAATTTCAATTATCTTTTGGCCTAGTCCAACCTCCTGATTCAAAAGTGCAAGGGTAGTCACCCTTTGATTTGAAGCACCTCTTTGACAATGTTGGTAAAGCCCTTTTTTTTCTTTTCATTTCTCTTTGGACAATAGAGGACTTTAATTATCCTAGTTTGGCGTTGACACTTTGAGAGGTCACCTTCTCATTGAGAGTATCTTTCTTTCCTGTCAGTTACGACAAGGTATCAAGTCAATCAAGGGAAGCGACCCCCTGTTGCCTTTAGCCAGTTACCACCTGTCAAGACTCGTCGACAACCTAAGGGAAAATGACCCCTTTTTTATCAATCTCCTAAGAGTGAATCTGAGGTTTGTTTTAATCCGGGAGCTAATCCTAGTGAAGTGAGCACCTCTTTCATACCACTTTCATCAAGCATGGACATGAGTTACACTTTTACCCGACAACAAAGGGAAGCCATGAATCAAACTCTTGAGGACATCTTCCAACGACATAGAAGGGAGTATGGTGGTTCTTCTCATGCTAGTCCACTTGGGTCACCTCCCAACAACACGAGGTATTTTGATGCTCACCAACGAGCTGAAAGACATCATAAGCAAGCTCACTCAGATTTAGGGTCACAACACGAAGACCAGAATAATGAATCTAGTGATCACCACATAAACGCAGCTAATGCAATAAGGCATTCGAGACAAACCTCCCCACTTAAAGACACCTCTTGATATGCAAATACAAGATTGAGAAGCATTGAGAGAGAGAAGCAAGCCTACTTAGATGAACAGGCTGCTAAAAAGAAAAAATTTAGATAACTAGAGGAAGAGGAACGTGCATTGTTGGATATACAGAAAAGAGTCACCCAAGAAGAAGAAGATAGACTCTATGCACAACAACTCCAAAGTCAATTTAACGGGAGGGGAGCCAATAGTGGGACCAACTCACCCCCATCTACCCCTTCCCCTAGCCCTAAAAGAAGATCAAGGACACCCTCACGTTCCCTGAGTCCTAGAGGAAGAAGGGCTTCAAGATATGACCATCATAGGAGACAGTCGTCTCATAGACATTCAAAGCAACCCTCCCAATGAGCACATCATGGCTCACAACATGGAGGAAGTTATGCTAAATTTGATCATATGGACTTCATGACTATGCAACAAGAACCATCCTTTCAAGCATATGTGGAGCAATATGTGGAACAAAACAAAGACCAATTCTTGGAAAGTCTTATCAACAAAGGCGCTAAAGTTCCATATAATTTTTATGTTCACCAAAAGATCAAGAAACAGAGCCCTTCAACTGATGAGGTGATCTTACAAATGCAAAAGGATATAGACAGGATGAAGGCTCCCAAGAGCACGTTTCATTTGAACTCCATATGTCCTAACCCCATTGACAAAAGTGTGGTGATGGTAGAATTTCCTAAGAAAGTCAAGTTCCCAACATATGACAAATATGACGGCACTGGTGACCCTCATGACCATGTTCGATAGTTCTACATAATGAGCTTTTCCTTTCACCATGAAGACTCCTCCTTGATGAGATTATTCCCAAGGAGTTTGAAAGGTCAAGCCATGGAGTGGTTCACTAATCTTTCCCCTCCAGTAAAGACATTTAAAGAACTTGTCCAAAGGTTTGTTCAGCATTTTGCTTACAACCTATCAAGGTCGGTCATAATGCTTGATTTGTGCAAACTCAAGCAAAATCAAGGGGAATCTTTTGTCACATTTTTACAACGATGGAGGTGATTGTGTTCAAAATACCCAAGGACAATTCCTGAAGAGGAGAGAATTGATATCCTTGTGAGCAATCTAATACCCAAACTAAGATATGAAGTCAAAAAAATCCCATTTAATTCCTTTGATACTATGGTAGAGGTGGCATGTTGCATTGAGGATGTCTTGAAAGAACAAGGAATTTTGGCTAAACCAACAAATAACAACAATAGCCAAAATAACAATACTAATGGTAACAAGGACAAAAAGAACTCTTATTGGAACAAAAACAAGCAAGTGGTCAACGACGGAGTTGTTGACTCATCTCAAGTCAAAAATGAAGGAGTTCTTAACCTCTTTCATGCAGTTCAAGCTATGAAGCTGCAAACATCTTCAACACAACAAGATAAACCTAAGTATCAAAGGAGGTCTAAAACGGAGAAAAGACAATTTACTAAATTGGGAGAATCTTATGCAGATGTTTTCAAGACATTAGTTGCTCATAATTTGGTGCACCCATAGGATCCTACAAAACATCGTATACCGGATCCTTTACCTCATTGGTGGGATGCGAAGGCCTTCTGCATTTTTCATAATGGGATTGGACATGACATAGAAAATTGTTTTAAACTCAAGCATCTTGTCCAAGACCTTATTGAGAAAGGACAATTACAAGTGGATGGGTTAACCACTAATGCGGATCATAAAGCCTTTAAAGAGCCCTTGCCTAAATATGAAAAAGGAGAGAATTCTAACAATAAGAATGGCAAGGCAGCTATTAACTATACATACACACATGCTGACAATGTGATTAACATGCTTGAAGTGGCTGACGACAACATCAACATGGTGAGAAAGAAAGATCCTTATGGACATAATGTGGACTCAACTCCTATGACTGATGAAAGACCCGTTGTGGTGATAAGAGGTCCTTACTCCCAAAGGATGCCCCAGTCTCTCAATGCTGTCACTAGGGGTCAGGCCCAAGCACCTATTATCATTAAAGGTCCTAGCACTAGCAAGTCCAAGCAGCCCATGTCCAAAGGTGCTCCTCCCAAATCTGTCATTGGTCCTGATTCCAATTATAATCTTATTGACCAGCTACAATGTAAACCCACGCAGATTTCCATTTTTGAGCTTTTAGAATTGTCTCCTAAGCACAAGCGCATCCTTGAGGATGCTTTGCGAGCAGCCAACGTCCCTAACAACTTAGATATTGATCAATTCCAGAACATGGTCAACCATTTGGCTAGCCCTCATTACCTCACCTTCTCAGAAGAAGATGACAAATCCATCAGCCACCCACATAACTTGGCCTTACACATCGAAGTCATGATTCATAAAACCCGTGTTAGGCGTGTATTGATAGATGGGGGTGCGGGGCTCAATATTTGTACCCTAAGTTTGTTGCTGGCTCTAGGATATTCTGAGAACGTCATTGACACAAGAAAAAGGATCACAATCAAAGCATATGACGAAGCAGAAAGAAGTTCTAAGGGATTGGCTATTTTGCCTATTCGCATTGGTCCAGTAGAAAAAGATATATTATTCCAAATTGTTGATGTTGGACCTCTAGCCTACAACATTTTGCTAGGTAGGCCATGGATTCACGAAATGCAAGCCATCCCATCAACATATCACCAGTGTGTTAAGTTTCCCCATAACGGTGTAGAAATTTGCATCCCTGGAGATAGTGCTTTATCAATTAATAACATTTCTGCAGGATCACATGTACCTTTGAATAGGGAAGCTGACAGTCCTAATAGTTCACTTGAACAATGCAAGCAGAAGTTCAAGACCGTAGATCTTGGGATGGGAGATTATAAAATAGATTCTTTTACAAACATGCCAATCTCTCCTAGGTCTTATGGAAGACCATCACCAAGTATGAAGCCTTCATCATCGGCAATGACATTATTTGGGAAATTTGTTGAGTCTTCGGTCCCCATTTAGGAAGAACTAGAGGAAGTTTCCATAAGGGACTAGATCTATCACAAGGAAAAATACACGCACAACGAGAATTTTGCTCCTCCACCTGAAACTTATGGGAAAGGGTACACAATGGTTAAGAATATGGGGTATCCTGGATATGGTCCCCTTAGCCATAGGCTAGATGCTAAAGTTGAGCCTCTTGATCATGCTCTTTTCAGACGAAAGAATAAGTCCACGGTTGGCTTAGGTTTTGAGAATAAGAAGAAGAAAGGTGTCCCTGTCCCAGCTGCGACGGACAGTGACAGTGACTCAGATTATACGCCTGATCTTTCCAATCAACAAGATGTGTCTGATGATTGGGTGCCCTCAATGAATCTCCTTTGGGGAGATTCCACAGATTTGATGCTTGACAGTCCTACTATCCTAGCTGTGATGGATAGTGACTGTATGACTGCTAGATCGACAAAGGAAAGTGTTACTGTCCTAGTTACGATGGATAGTACCTATACTAGCACTAGAGAGGGGGAAACCCTTCCTAACCTTGAGGCTTCTACATCACGAGGCCCAAATGATGACTCAGACACAGATTCCCATGAATATGAGTGGGACTCACTTTCAGATGCAACAGTTGATCTGGACATGGATATTATCCATGCCTATAGTACCCAACCCGATGCGGCTAACGATCCTAGTATAGGACTAGAGGATTGCACTCCTCAAATTGCCTTAGTGGACAATGCTTCGTTTGGTAGGATGAGTCCTAATTCGGGTATCTTAGGAGAAGACTTGATGAACTCTGATTATATGGTCACCAGAGATGACACCTTTTGCATAAACAACATTGAACCAGTCATCGACCTACCCCTTGTTCACTTCGACCTAATTGACTGGTCTCAGCGCCATCAAGAGCCCACATTCCTCACCTTCCAGAATGACTACGAAATCACTTGCTATCTAAATGCTCTTGAACCCGTGGTTTCTTCCACCAGTGAACCAACAACCAGCATGACAGAGCCTGATATTAAGTACCTCAGTCTCAAAATAAAAGAGAAAAAGAAAAATAGGTCTGATGGCGAAAACCACTTTGTGGCAGTGTCAGAACCAAAAATAGTAAAAAGAAATGACGCATCCGAGGGTGAAAACCTCTTTGAGGCACCTAAGGATGGGGTACTTAATAACTTGCCAAGTTATTTCCAGGATAGATCATCAGTATTGATTGAGCCAACAAAGCTAGTCAATTTAAACACAGAAGAAAGTCCTCAGATAGTCCATCTTGCTCAATCTTTATCAGAAGAAGAGACCAAGGCATATGTACAGTTTTTACAGAAAAAAAATAATAATTTTGCATGGACCTACTCAGACATGCCAGGGCTTGACACAAATCTTATAATGCATCACTTATCCATAGCTCCAGGAGTCAAGCCAGTCAAACAGAGACTCTAAAAAATGCATCCACATGTAGCTCTACTTGTCAAAGGGGAATTAGAAAAACTTTTGAGAGCTGGATTCATTAGAGCCATCGATTATGCAGAATGGATCTCAAACATAGTACCAGTTTCCAAACATGATGGGTCCATTCATGTATGTACAGATTTTAGAGACTTAAACAAAGCATGCCCAAAGGATGATTTTCCACTTCCAAACATTGACATGATAGTGGACATGATAGCGGGCTATGACATATACTCTCTAATGGATGGTTTCTTAGGGTATAATCAAATCAAAATAGCTCCTGAAGACCAAGAGAAAATAGCATTCACATGTGCATGGGGAACCTATTGCTGGAACTTCCATTTGGATTAAAGAATGCGGGAGCAACCTACCAAAGAGCTATGACCACTATCTTTCATGATATGATGCACCAAAACATGGAAGATTATGTGGATGATACCCTAGCAAAATCAAGAAAATGGGACACACACCTTGATGATCTAGAAGTAATTTTAGATCACATGGAACAGTTTCAACTCAGATTGAATCCAAAGAAGTGCGCATTTGGCGTCACCTCAGGCAAACTTTTAGGATTCATAATATCAGCAAAAGGTATCGAGGTTGACCCCGAAAAGGTCCAAGCAATTCTAGATATGCCACCTCCTTGAAATATCAGCCAAATGAGAAGTCTTCAGGGACGTCTTCAATCAATTAGAAGGTTTATTTCTCAACTTGCAAATAGAGCACAACCCTTCAACAAGACATTGCATAAGGGTGCTTCTTGTGTTTGGAACGAGGATTGTCAAAAGAGCCTAGATTAGATCAAACAATACTTGGCTAATCCTCTGATCCTAATGCCTCGTATTCCAGGGAAACCATTGATCCTATATATTTCAGCTACAAACACTTCCCTGGGGGCATTATTGGCTCAAACAAATGATACTAGGAAAGAACGGGCCATATACTATATCAGCCATACTCTAGTCTCCTATGAGATCAATTACAGTAATATTGAGAAGTCTTGTCTGGCGGTGGTGTTTGCTTCTCAAAAGTTGTGCCACTACATGCTTGCTCATACCATACATTTGGTTGCCAAAATTGATCCTCTTAAATACTTGCTTAGTAAGGCTGCCCTCATGGGTAGACTTGCTAAATGGATGATGGTCCTCACTAAATTTGACATAGAGTACGTTGAAAGGAAGGCAATAAAAGGACAAGCTATCCCTGACCAATTATCTGATTTCCTAGTTCAGGATAGTATGCCAGTCCAAGTGGAATTCCCAGATGAACACATCTTGTATATGACTACTCGCACTTGGACAATGTTCTTTGATGGCTCCTGCATGCAAAATGGATCAGGTGCTGGAGTGCTATTTGTTTCTCCACATGGGTACAATATTCCAAAGTCTTACAAACTTTTATTCTCATGTACCAATAATATTGTAGAATATGAAGCTTTAACTAATGGCTTGAGGATGGCTATAGAAGGGAACATAATAGAATTACATGTCTTTGGGGATTCCTAGTTAATCATCAACCAAGTCAATGAAGAGTATCAAACCAAGGATGACAAATTGATACCCTACAAAAAGATGGTTGATTCTTTGAGACGCTACTTCACTTTTGTGACGTTTCAACAGATCCCTAGGACAGAGAACAAGGCTGCAAATGCCATGGCCACATTAGCTTCACTTCTTCAGTTGGAGACACATGAATCCAGATTTGAATTCCTGGTAGAAGAGCTACACCATCCCATCTTTGACTCATCTGAAAGCCATGTCATTTGTGCCATTATCACACATGAGTCTTCTCGATATGGTGCTATCTATTCATATCTTCATGATGGCATCATCCCTGACACATTCAACCACTCTGAACGCCGAAACCTCATCCGTAACACCTCTCACCACACCCTCATATCTGGTGATTTATATAGGAGGGGTTTAGATGGGACGCTCCTTAGGTGCTTGGAAAAGGAGGAATCCAACCAAGCGTTAGCTGACATCCACGAGGGCATTTGTGGTGGACATTCTAATGGTCTTGCCATGGCCCGAAGGTTGCTTAGGGCGGGATATTATTGGCCCACAATGCAGATAGATGCAGTCACCTTTGCTAAGTTATTTGAAAAATGTTAGAAACATGGCAACCTAATTCATGCTTCAGGTAGGGAGCTGATCCCTTCTGTTTCTCATTGGCCATTTCAGCGCTGGGCCTTTGATCTGGTTGGGCAGTGTAGACATGGAAAATTGGCAAAGGCTTAAATCAATCAAAAGGTGCATCAAATCATCAAAATAGCACTAAAAATTGATAAATGGAACAAAGGCAATTCAAATCAAAGGAAAATTCAATTAAATGATTAAATAATTAAATAAAGCTTGAAAAGGGGAAAAACACTAAGAAGTTGATTAAATTCAATTAATGACATAGTTGTTGAAATGAAAAATCAAAATGAACCTCTTACCCTTCATGGCTAAATTTAATTACTTTAATTATTTAATAAATATGAAATTCCCTCAACAAAGGAAAAAGGAGACAAAATGGACACAAATCACTCACTTTTGTTGAAATGGTCCAGCCTTTTGAAACCATTTAAATGTTTGTCCCCCCATTTAGGGACAAAGCAAAGCCAATTGACCTTACCCAAGCATAACCATGGTTATCTCACTCTACCCCCTACCCTTGGGAAAATCCTATAAATAGAAGGCATTTTGAGGCATTATTCATCCACTCCATATCTTTGAATTGCAGCAAAGCTCTTGCAATTTGCATCCACACCACTCACTTAGCATTTTCATTGATATTTAGCTTAAATTGTTGATCATTTTAGAGATTTTCTTATCAAATAGAGCTAGAATTTGATAATTAGATCTATTTTGCATATCATTCTTAGTTCAATTCTCATAATTAGAGTGTCACTAGTGAGGATTTGCAGCTGAGAGCCTCATTTACCACTTCAATTTAGAGAACCATGAGATATTTAGATTAATTGTGCATTATTTAGATTAGTTTGCTTTGAATAGTGTAAATTCTCTTTAAATCTTGTTATTTCATGAAGGTGTAAATCACTCACACACAAATGGCACCCACCGTGGGGCACTAGGCCTCAAATTTATCAAAATTTCCACGTTATTTGCAAATTTAGGCTAGAATTGCATGATTTTGCTCACTGTTTGCAGGTTACAGGAAAGAAATCACGCCTACCAGTAAAGAAATCACGCCTACAGTAAAGAGATGTCACTCGCGCAAATTTAGATGTCGCCTGGAGTCTGAACGCTCACGCTTCTTACCAGCAGAATCACGCTTCTGGATAAAGAAATCATGCCTGCGGACATTAGATTATCGCCTGACGCACAAAGATATGATGCCTTTGGCTATTTGGATGTTGCCTACAAATAATTAAAAGCCGCGGCCGACGAATTAATTCACGCCTGGTGTAAAGGGAGTTTACTGCACTTTGCTTTTGATTTGTCGCTCTTATTACTTTAAATGTCGCTTTCATTTAATAAGATGTCGCTTATCTGAATTAGTTTGTCGCTTTTGGATAAATAGTTTGCGCGTTCATTTAATTTGATATCGCACATAATCACTTTAATCTCGCTTGAGCCCCTTTTGGTGACGCTCGCGGTTAAAGTAATTACGTCTTTGTTAAATTAGATATCGCCTTTAACAGAAGAAATGTCGCCGGGTATAGCATCTATTTTCTATTAGAGTAATTGCTGTTGTCGCCTGTAATAAAGATTTCACGCGTTTCCTAAATTTAATATCGCACTTGATTATTTTGATCTCGCTTGAGCCCCTTTTGGTGACGCTCGCGGTTAAAGTAGTCACGTCTTCATTAAATTTGATCTCGCCTGTAGTCTGGACAATGTCGCCTGACAGTATTTTCACTATTTTATCAAAATAAGGACTGTATGCTAACTTTACTGTCAATTTTTTTTATCTCAGGAGCATGGTCTGTCATAAGAAAGTGCAAAAACCAGAGAGAAGATACAACTTAGAGGAGAAATTGATCTCTAAGAGGATAAGGAAAGAAAATCGGGTACATTCTACCTTTGTTCTCAATAATAATTTAGAGAAAGAAGTAGAATTACATGCCAAATACATTGCTGTTGTAGATGCTTACAAACGAAAATATGTCTCATTGAATTGGGAATTTAGTCCTTAAATTTGTAAGAATTTTGCAAGTATTTTGGTAAAAAAAGAATCAAAAGCATAATCAATTATATCATTTTTAGCTTTGATTTTAGTTTCCCCTCACTTTGTTTGTATTGTGCTGACTAACTTGTTGGTGGAGGGAACATTTTGCCAAGGTAAGAGAAGGATTTGGAGAGAAAAATGAAAAATCTACTACTTAAAAATGCGCCTAGCCTTTGCTAGCATCGTTTGAGGTATTTTTCTTATCAAGCTTGCACTTCCCTTAAATTGTGGCATTTTCAAAGTTCAAAAACATAGTTTAATCATAAAAGGAAAAAAATAAACACTTCAATTCTAAGAACCCCTTTGTCACGGGGTTGAAAAAGAACCAAATTTGATTGTGAGTGTTTGGGATAAGGGAAAAGCAATAGGGATATGCTCTTCACTCTTTGAGTGAATCAAATTCCCAAACTTGCTCTACCAAATCCATTTTTCATGCTTTTCAATGAATATGTTTAAAACTTAGTGGGCTCGCCTCCCGAGATTGCCTTAGAAGGGCCGGTGAGAGGGACAGCCCAAAGTGGGATACACTTGCTTTTGCCGCGAGAATCCGACCCACTATAAAATGAAATGCGGGTATCCTTAATGGGGTACACGACAAAAGGATTTTAGCTCTTTCGAACTTCCTCTAGTAGTCCTAACGGATTGCGCAAAATCATGCTTTTGTGCGTGTGGGAAGCCCCTTAACATAGTTGGGGGATGAAAAGCTAAGATCTCTTTTGAACGGAAAACTTACTACATAACGGTAAAATAGCAAAACTACCTATTAGAGCCATGTTTACGAACCAATTATGTGCTAGGTAGATTGTGTGGAAGCTATTCTTGTGTTAAACCTGTGAAAACGTTCAAAAATATACACATTAGAGCATTCTAGGGATATGGTACCCAATTGATATGTGTGTTGAGATTGTTTTTATTTTCAAACAAGATATTCCAAAGTTATTGATCAAAACACCATTAAAATTTTAAACCATTTAAAATTGATCAAAAACTTTTACCTTATTCCAAAAATAGCTTATCAAGAGAAGAAAGTCAACATACCCTTAAAGTTTGTTCATGCCTATTATTACAAGGTCACTCTCTATAAGGAAAGCATTACAAACAGACGGGACCTACAACGGAGAAGAGCTCCCATTTCCAAAGAACACTTTCATTACTTCACGAGTGATTGAAAATCCCACTAAGGCAAAGGACATTAACAACATGTTTAGTGGTACCCTAGGAAATATCGATCCCACTAACCAAGGGAACAACATGAATGGGGGCATAGATCCCAATAACAACCAAGGGAACAACATGAATGGAGGTATGGATCTTAACAACAATCAAGGAAATTCTAATAATGGAGGAAGAGACCCTAATTCTCAAGAGGCAAATTCACAAGGCAACAACTTATTGCCTCCTCATAATACAAACTTACCCCCAACTGCAGAAGAAGCCACGATTGAAAGAGCATTAGAGGCAAGACAATGTCCTTATTTCATAGAACTAATGAAAAAGACCATGCTTATGGATAAAGAAAAACACTTCATGGACTTAATACAAACGGGGGTAAAGCTACCTAAAGATTTTGACATAGAACAATTGAAGCCCAAGGAAATAGAAGACCCTATGGAAGCAATGAGGAAACAATTCAAGGCATTACAAATGGAAATTGACAATTTGAAACAAAATGGGGCTCCTAAGCCTTTCTCTATTGAAACATTATGTCCTTTTCCATTTGATAAGAGTTTGGTCATGGTGCCTTTTCCCATTAATGTAACATTTCCTAAATATGAGAGATATGAAGGAACATCTGACCCACATGATCATCTTCGGGGGTTTTGTGCATTGAGTCTTGAATTCATGCATGAATCAACCTATTTAATGAGACTATTCCCAAGAAGCTTGGGAGGAACAGCCATGGATTGGTTTTCAAAACTACCATCCGGCATAAAATCCTTTGAAGAGTTAGCATCTAAATTCGTGACTCATTACTCTTATAACATCAAACATGAGGTCACCATGATAACGTTATGTAACACGAAGCAACAAGATGGAGAAGCCTTTCTCACATTCTTGCAAAGATGGAGGACTGCATTTGCTAGATATCCAAGAAGTGTACCGGAGAAAGAAAAAATGGATATCTTTATTAACGGTTTGAGAAGCGAGCTGAATTATAGACTAAGGATGCAATGTCCCAAAACTTTTCAAGATCTAATTGATAACAGAATTACAACGGAAGAAGTGTTGATTAAGAGTGGAGAGTTGAAATTACACAAGGAAAATAAGAATAACTCTAACTCCAACAACAACAATACCAACAATAACAACAATCCAAATAAAAGTTGGTACAACAACAATAGCCGTTATGCTGCAAGGAATAACAACAAAGGTATTGTTAATGATGGTGTAGTGGAATCCAGCAACTTGAAGGTGATTCCATTTGCCCTTACAAAGACACCAAATCAAGTGAATAATGCTAATCAAGCATATAATGCACCTTCCAACAACAACAACAATGCCAATAAGAATAATCAAGGAAACAAGGATCAAAACAACAAGTATGATAAGTATTTGAAACCCACTCCTGCAAGACACTTTACACCCTTGGGAGAATCACTTGAAACTGCATTAAAGACTCTCATAGCTAACAATGTTATTACATTACCCGCTATTAAACCTTATGAACCAGACCACAAGCCGGGTTGGTGGGATGCTAAGCATCATTGTGAATATCATAGGATTCGGGGGCACCCTACAAATGAATGTTTACAATTAAAGAATGTGGTGCAAGACTTGATAGATAATAACATAATCACTGTTGATGGACCCCAAAATAATGAAGATCATACGGCCTTCAAACAACCTTTTTACAAACATGATAAAGGTGAGTAATCAAATGGCAAGAAACAAAGCGCCAATAATCTCAACTTTGCGCCATCATATGATCATATTGTTAATGCTATCATCATTAATGAACAGCCTCAAAAGGAAGCAACAAATGTCATTACAAGAGGGCAGAATTCTAGAATGACTTTACAAGGGATAGTCCCTCAAAACACCAATATCCCACCATCCAACATTATGGTCAAACAATCTCCTACAGCAGCAATACCTTATAGTTTGGTAGACCAATTGCAACGTACTCCAGCACAAATCTCAATCTTAGAGTTATTGAAGTTGTCACCAAATCATAAAGAGATTTTGGAAAAAGCTTTGGAAGAAACACATGTTTCTACTACCTTAGGGGAAGAAAAGTTTCAAAATATGGTAGGACATCTTGTGGCTCCTCATTGTCTTTCATTTTCAGATCAAGATGACATGTCTATAACTCATCCTCAAAATTTTCCATTACATATAGAGGTTTTGATCGAAAGGCATAGAGTCAAAAGAGCCCTTATTGATGGAGGGGCTGGCCTTAACATATGCACATTGAGTCTTGTAAAATCCCTAGGTTTCTCCGAGTCTTGCATTGACCCTACAAAGAAAATCACCATAAAAGCTTATGATGAGGCTGAAAGAGCTTCTAAAGGCATGATTGTGTTGCCCATCCAAGTGGGACCAGTTAAGAAGGAAACCAAATGTCAAGTGTTGGACATGAAATTAACCTATAACATTTTATTGGGAAGACCTTGGATTCATGAGATGCAAGCTGTCCCCTCCACATACCACCAATGCATCAAGTTCCCATACATGGGTGAAGAAATCACAATTGGAGGAGACTCAAATCCATTTCAATATTGTAATGCACTCAAACCCTTGCATGAATTATACATTCCACATAATCGTGAAGGAGTTGTTCCAAGAATCACCAATGAAGATGCACAAAATCCTCTTCAAGCTAGCTCAACTACATCAACTAAGGGCAAGGAAAAAGTGAGCTACGAGGGTCCAAATGTGATGGAAAGTCCATGTGTGGCACCTAAATTGGAAACAGTGATCTACAAACCTACTAAAGAGGAAAAAGAACAAGCTAAAGCAGATCATTACCAATACATGAGTGAGATGATGAACAAATTTGACAAACAATGCAAGATTAGTTCAAAAGGGGTAGGAGAATATTCAGTTTCTCTATTTGACATGCCCATGTCTCCTAAATCACATGGAAAACCCTCAAAAGAACATCTTCCACATAAGTATAATTCTTATTTTGTGAGGGAAGATAGCAAAGCAACATGGGATAAGGAAGAGGATGATGTCCTTCAATGGCTTTATCATGATGAGGATGGTACCCTAGACACTCCCATGGAAAGAATTCAGCATGTTAATATACAAACAGAACAATATGGGAAAGGATTTGATATTATGCAAAAGATGGGATACAAAGGAAGAGGACCCCTAGGCCAAAGAAATAGAGGATTATTAGAACCTATTGAACCTGTTTGGAGGGCAAGTCATGAAAAATCTGGAGTAGGTTTTCAACATAAGGGAGAAAGTTCAAGTCCAATGCATGATTTTCATCCTCAAATAAATGCATTAGAATCCGAAGGAGATAGTGATGATTCTAGGGATTATGAATGGGATACTTTATCAGATGAGTCATGTCAAGATAAAGAAGTCATTGTTATACATACTTATGCAAAAATCCCAAAACAAGATGCTCCAATTAATGAAGAATCTTCTATTCAAAGGCCTAATATAGAACAAGCATCTAGTAGTGGAGCATGGATAGAAACATTTTGGACACCTTCGGAGGAGGGAAATTCAAACGTTAGTTTTAACCCGCTTGTGGCTTTTCCCACATTGTTTCCCGTAGAGGTCGACGAGGATTCAAGCGAAGGGGACTTTGACCCTGCTTCCATGGATCATCTTGAGGAAGCACACATCATAGACCTAAACGATACAATGTATGAACCCTCAAACGAAGTCATGTCCATAAATCCTATTGATGATACCTTACCCAATAATTCCTTAATTTTGATACATCCAGACCTCATTGATTGGGATCAAACTGAACCACATGACTTACTTTACTTCCCAAATGACCAAGCCACAAACCAATACCTCAATGCGGTTGAACCCTCTTTCACCAACGAACTCAATACGGACATGATGACAATAGCAAGGGTCCAATCTCTTAGTAAAAAAAAAGAAAAAATAAAAAAAAATAAAAAAATGAAAAGTTCTATTGGTGAAAACCCAACTGTGGCACCATTAGAACCAAAAACAATGAAAATAAAAGACGTTTCTTTTGGTGAAAACCCAACTATGGCACCATTAGAAGAGAGATTGGATACTTTGCCTGAACATGAAGAAGAACGGTCATCTATTCTTATAGAACCGACAGAAAAAGTTAACATTGGCACGGAACTAGAGCCAAAGGTTGTACACTTGGCTGCATCACTTACATCTATTGAAAGAAAGGACTTTATAAAATTCTTCCAAGAACAACAAGTAAATTTTGCATGGTCATATGCCGATATGCCTGGATTGGATCCTGATTTCATAATACAACATCTGAATCTTAGACCCGGAGTTAAACCTGTGAAGCAAAAACTAAGGAAAATGCACCCACATGTGGCTCTTCTAGTCAAGGCAGAATTGGAAAAATTGTTAAAGGTGGGATTCATAAGAACAATAGCATATGCTGATTGGATCTCTAACATTGTGCCAGTTACTAAACATGATAAATCTATCCGTGTGTGTACGGATTTCAGAGATTTAAACCTTGCATGTCCCAAAGATGACTTCCCATTGCCAAGCATTGATACCATAGTGGATTTGACAGCAGGTCACGCAATGTACTCATTAATGGATGGATTTAGTGGCTACAACCAAATCAAGATTGCTCCCGAAGACCAAGAAAAGATAGCATTTACTTGCCCTTGGGGTACTTTTTGTTGGAATGTTATGCCCTTCGGTTTAAAAAATGCTGGAGCTACATATCAAAGGGCCATGACAACTATTTTCCATGACATGATGCATACTTTTTTAGAAGATTATGTGGATGACATTCTAGCAAAATCCCACAATAGAGAAGAGCATTTACAAATCCTAAGAAAAATATTCATTCGGTTAGAACAATTCAAAGTTAGACTAAACCCAAAGAAGTGTGCCTTTGGTGTCCAATCTGGCAAGTTATTGGGTTATATAGTGTCAGCAAAAGGCATTGAAGTTGATCCTGAAAAAGTACAAGCAATTCTAGAAATGGAGATTCCAAGAAATATTAGCCAAATGAGGTCACTACAAGGAAAGATTCAATCAATAAGGAGATTTATCTCTCAATTAGCAGAAAAGTGTCACTCCTTCACCAGATTGTTACACAAGGACACTACATTTATGTGGGATGAGGAATGTGATAAGGCCTTTGCTACTTTGAAGACTTATTTGATAAACCCACCTATTCTTATGTCACCTATCAAAGGTAAAGAACTGTTGTTATACATATCAGCCACAGAAAGGTCTCTAGGCATATTGTTGGCACAAGAAGATGAGCAAGGAAAAGAAAGGGCAATCTACTATCTTAGTAGAACCTTAATAAAATATGAACTCAATTATTCATTCATGGAAAGAGCATGTCTAGCAGTGGTTTTTGCATCTCAAAAACTAAGACATTATATGTTGATGCATAAGATCAAATTAATTGCCAAGATTGATCCTCTCAAATACTTACTAAGTAAAACTGCCTTAACAGGTAGAATAGCAAAATGGGTCATGATCCTAAGTGAATTTGACATTGAATATGTTGATAGAAGAGCAATTAAAGGACAAGTGATAGCAGATCACTTAGCAGATAACCCAATGGAGTCTACACAAACCATGCAAATTGAATTTCCAGATGCAGAAATTGTCAACATAGAAGCAAAGACATGGAAGCTATATTTTGATGGATCTTACACACAAGGAGGTTCTGGAGCAGGTATATTATTGGTTACCCCTCAAGGATACACCATTCCAAAGTCTTATAAACTCTTATTTCCATGCACCAATAATATAGCGGAATATGAGGCATTAGTCATTGGCATCAAAATGGCTTTAGAATAGAGTATTGCAGAATTACAAGTGTATGGAGATTCCCAACTCATAATCAATCAGGTTAATAATGAATACAATACCAAAGACATCACATTGATGAAATATAAAACCTTGATTGATGGATGGAAGAAGTACTTTGCTTTGATCACATTTGAATAGATTCCAAGAGAAAAGAATAGAGCAGCAGATGCCATGGCTACCTTGGCTTCCTTGTTACAAAAACCAGATCAACATGAGAAGTATGAGTTCTTGGTGGAAGAGTTGGTAAAACCGGCATTTAACCTTCCTGACACCCAAATTGTTGCTCTTTTACATGGACATGACTCTCCTTGGTATGGACCCATCTATACTTACCTTAAAGACCAAGTACTCCCCATAGACCAAACTCGTGCCCAAAAACGTAACTTCATACGCCAAGCCGCCCGTTACCTAATCCTTTCAGACACATTGTATCGTAAGGGTCTTGATGGGACGTTACTTAGATGTCTAGAGGAAGAAGAGTCTAAGTTAGCTTTACGCGAGGTCCACGAAGGCATTTGCGGGTCACACTCAAGCGGTTTTAATCTAGCTAAGAAAATCCTTCGTCTAGGGTACTTTTGGACAACATTAGAAAAGGATGCTTGTCAATTTGTGAAGACATGCAGCAAATGTCAATATCATGGTAATATGATACATGCACCGGCTCAAGAATTACACCCATTCATTACACCATGGCCTTTTTATCAATGGGGTTTTGACTTGATTGGGATCATATATCCTTGATCTTCAAACGGACACAAGTATATCATCACAGCAACAGAATACTTCACCAAATGGGTGGAAGCAGTTCCATTAATAACAGCAACCGGCAAACAAATTTCAATGTTCATTTTGAACCACATAATTTGCCGCTATGGTATTCCACATGCCATTATCACGGATAATGGGAAACAATTCAAAAATCAGGATATTGATGAACTTTGCATGACATTTCACATTACACATCATTCATCATCCATTTATTATCCACAAGGCAATGGACAAGCTGAGGCAACAAACAAAAATATCCTCAAAATATTAAAAAGATCAGTTAACAAATCAGGAAGAGATTGGCACGTGCAAATAAATCCTGCACTATGGGCTTACAGAACTAGTATCAGAACACCTACAGGAGCTACCCCATTCTCTTTAGTCTATGGAACTGAAGTAGTTCTACCATTAGAAGTTGAAATTCCATCTCTACGGGTTTCATTAAGAGGATTGATCACTGATGAGGATTATAGGATTGCCAGACTACAACAATTGGAATTGTTAGAGGAACATCAGACTCAAGCTTATGAGCATTTAAAAGGTTATCAAAACAGGATTGCACACAATTACAACAAACACATCAAACCAAGAACTTTTCAAGTAGGAGACTTGGTATTAAGAGAAAATCCCAAAAATCAAGTTGAAAGGGAAAAGAAAGGAAAGTGGGAAGCTAATTGGATAGGCCCATTTATGATAGCATCATCTTTTGGAACTGGAACATATAAGTTATCAGATTGTAATGGTGAAGAATTACAAGAACCCATAAATAGCATTCATTTGAAGAGATTCTACACCTAAAACAGATGAAAGAATATAAAGAGTATCAGATGAGAGAGCATCATAATTATTGTACATAATTGAAAATGGAAAATACCAAAAACATTTGAAAATGGAAAATCCAAAAACATTGGAAAAGAAGAAAGATCAAAAACAGTGGAAAATTGAGCCTGAAGAAAGCAAAAACATTTGAAAAACTATCTCTTGGTGAAAACCTAGCAAATAGGCGCCAAGGTGATAATGAAAAAAGAAAAAAAAATGAAAAAAATGAAAAAAATGAAAAAAATGAAAAAAGAGAAAAAGTGCCTTGGTGAAAACCTAGCAAATAGGCGCCTTGGTAGCAAAAAAAAAAGAGAATACCCAAAAGTGAAAACTTGGTAACAAGCGCTTTTGGTTCCCTTAAGTCATTTCCTTCCTAGTCACATGTGTATATAATGCATCTCATCATCCCATTTGTCTAAACCTTCATTGCATCCGTCATTTGTACATAGTCATAATAACAGTTTGTAGCACCATCCTTTGCATTGCCTAAAGTTGTCAAAGTTGATACATCAAATACTTGGGGGCAGCATAAACGGATTGGAAAGTGGGTACCTCAAAAAGGATTCATATGAACAACATTCAGTCACAAGCAGAAAGAGATCAACATTTTCAGAAGAGAGATCAGATTTTTGTAAACCTTTGATTGATAACAAAAAAAGTTGACTACCACAACAAAATTCTTGAAGCCTAAATTGACTTATTATTCAGGATTAAAAATCAAAAATCATGTCATGATCAAACACTTGGAAATATATTTTGTTGAAAATCAGAAAACAATGCAAAACACTTAGATAGATTCTTTTGGAAAAGTTGGTTAAAAATCTGTTTACTTACATTCATTCAATTTGTATCAAGTCTTTTTAGCTCATCAATGATGTTTCGACTAGATTGGCAATGATGGAGACATGATATTTTTCTTGACTATGACGTGACTGTTTGGAGGAAAATTCATTGCCTTATGAGAATTCATCTAAAGACATGGTCATCAAAGAACCATCGAGGATTATCTTATAAAACAATGAGTTAACCTTTGTTTGTTTACGCAACCGGATACCTTGGATATTTAGATTCTTCATATCTAAATGACAAAATCCACTTGCAACATAGAATCCGACAAAATCGGTATTCGTACTCTCATGATTTTTTTGAAATCAGTGATAGTCGTATCGATGAGACCGATGGGAAAGAAAAACGGAGGTTACCATATGAGCAGTAAATAAAAAGCGATATTCATATCATCATGTCAGTGGGCAGTGGTGATTGTATCGACTTTCCGGTCCCAAGTGCTCAATGATGAAAATATATCCTCAAGGCGTTTATTTGCTAAAAGCTAGTGACACTTAGCTGCATTCATAAAAAGGTTAAATGCATTCTCATGTTAGATTAATTGCATGTGCATTTTTTATTTTTATTTTTTCCCAAGGGTTTTATTTTCGCATCAAAAAGGGGGTACATGACATCATTAACAGGGTTAAATCAACAAGGACAACATCATTTCAACATCATCTTTTCTACAAAAACAAAAATATATGAGATTATACTTTTTGCATTCATTCCATATCATTAATCATTACATAGATATTATCAAAGAAAAGAAGGTAATAATCATTTACATTTGCATACATGTGCATACATATAGATTGCATACATGAGAAATAACATATCAAAACTGCATCCATACATGAAGAAGAAATGCATCCATTTATCTATATCATACATAAGATACGATGCATCCATAGCCAATATCCATCCAAAAACAAATGCATTAGATAAACACATATAACAGCATCTAAAGGAAATCTCATATATCATCAAGTAAAAGCAGGAAAGATCATAAATGTTCTCATATCACACGTCTACTCATAACTCAATATATCAAGTATAACAATGATGTCATAAAACTCAACTCTATAATCGCCCATCAATAGGGGCATCAATGTCAAATAAGTGTCAAAATACAACTGGAAAGGTGACACCAAGGTCACAAGACTATGGTACAATATCAAGTATCTCAGCATCAGTACATAAATGATCAATAAGAGCACTCATAGCTCATCTCTCATCACCACTGGGAGGAGGTCCTGGAGGAGGCTGTGGAGGAGGCTGTGATGGAGGCTGCTGAGGAGGTGTCTGACCAACCATAGCAACAAGGAGAGGAACCAAGGGAGCCAAACCCGATACCAACTGCTGAATCATAGACGACATCTGTGACACCTCTGTCCGTAATGCTCCCACATCTGCTCGTAGCTGGGTAGTACTAGAACTCTCTCCAACCTCATAGGTACTCTGAGGATCACCTGTATCTATAGGAGCTTTTCCCCGATCACGGGAAAAAGCTGCTGGCATCTGCTGTGCACCTGTATCCTGACCATCCACAGTAGCCTGCTGTAATCCTGCTCTCGTATCCTGTCCTACCCCTGGATCCTGTCTAGCAGCCCTCACATGATCCTGACGATCTATCCTCTGTCTCTGTGCTACTGCAGGATGAGGAGGAGGAGGAGGTGCCTGTACCGGTGCATCTCTCGCTCGTCCTCTGAGCCTAATCACTGCCCTACCTCGGGGTCTACCTCTGCATCTCCTCCCACCACCAACATCATCACCATCATCATCTCGCCCAGGTATTGGCTCTGCAGGGTCTGTAAAGCGAGGCATCGGATGCTCCATCAACCAAGCTAGATACTCCTGTGTGACTCCGGCATCTCTGATATGTAACCTCATGTCCCAATCCATATAACCCAGTAATGATATCTGCTCTATAGCGTCATCATATGAAGGCATGTGACCCCAAGTAGCACGCTCTGCACTAGAACGAGCATATACTGCAGATCCCTGAGGCATAGGTTGAATCCGCCCAAACTGTCGTAGTACTCTCCCTGCCAAGAATCTCTCAAGAACAGAGTCGATCCTGCCGATCATCCATCGAGGAGCAAACATATATGGTAACTCCAAGCTATCCTCTCTCCAATCCTCCACCTCAACATATGGTCTCCAATAGACCTCATCCATGTCATCCATCTGCCGTCGCCAATACTCCAAGTGACCCAAGTGATGCTGTGTCACCATACCAGTATACTGCCATGCGAAAGGATATCCTAGAGGATGATCTCGATCTGATATAGGACGACTGACTGGTAAGTGCTCCCATATCCACAACTGTAAAATAT
This sequence comes from Chamaecyparis obtusa, assembly GCA_027943335.1. NCBI lineage: Eukaryota > Viridiplantae > Streptophyta > Pinopsida > Cupressales > Cupressaceae > Chamaecyparis > Chamaecyparis obtusa. Next base: position 178,886 of record BSBK01003187.1, read on the forward strand.
GAATCCCAGCAGATAATGAGGCTGATCTCCTGTAAACCACCTCATGCAGATCGTGATAAAGCTGTGCCAGCACACAAGATCCCCAGTCAAAGCGTCGAGGATGATGTAGCAAATCCTCGATAATCCTGCCCCATCCCACTGAAAATCCGTGACCTCGCCGATCAGGTAATAAAACACCACCAATGATAGCACCTAATAAGGCTGGTAAAATAGGAAATGAGGCAAACTGAGGCCATAAGATACAATAATCACCAATAGAAGGATCTCTGAATACTCGTCGACAATATGTCCCGTCATAGACTGCGTCATAATATACTATCTCTCCATGAGTCGGGATCCGTAGCAATCTGTAAACATCCTCAGGTGTAATAGTCATCTCGCCCTGTGGTAGCCAAAATGTGTTTGTCTCAGAGTGCCAACGCTCTGCGACAGCAGTAATCAAACCTCGGTTCCAGAGGAACCGAGGAAGCTCTAGTACGCATAGTAAACCGCAGCGCCTAATCACTCGCCTCTCGGTGTCAGTCAATTGGGTCCTAAGCTCCATCACCCAGTGTGGTACAGTCTGAAGGTACAGCATAGGGACATCCTCCTGTTTAATCAAAACAAGGGAATCACATGAGTAACTTACTATCAGGAAATCAAACAATCAATCATGGTCATCAATTTAAATATACCTATCAGACTTACCAATCCTAACTCTAAGCATTGAGGAAGGACGATCCTAATTTTATGTCTCTAAGCATTTGAGCATAAAATGAATGGACATTTAGATCCATGATCTATCATTCGTGATGAAGATTGATTAACCTTATTCTTCGATATTATAGTTACCTATGTCCTAATTCGTTGTTGAAATCAAACAAAGGGAATACCCTAACTAAACATTCGATTGAATTCATTGACGTGATCGATATCAATCAAGTTGACGCAATCGAGCAATCAGACGTCTTAGAAAAGTTTGAAATAAACAAATTTTTTTTTTTCTTCTTACGCGACTTTTCTTTCTGGCGTCATTTCTTTTACCAGAGGCGACATTTCTTTGCTCAAACGCGTGATTTTATTCATCCGCGTGACTTAATTTCACGGAGGCGGTATAAGATTTTCTGTAGGCGACATCTTATTATCACGCGACACCTGATTAAAATGATTAAAATCCTACGCGACATTAAATTTTCCTTAGGCGACACAAGATTTTCTAAATGCGTGAAAATACCTAAGGGAGGCGACATAAAATTTACTAAAGGCGACATTTAAAATTTTCAGGCGATATTAAAATGCACGGAGGCGACATTTCTTTTCACGCAAGCAGAATTAAAATTTTTAAAAGCATTAAATAAGGTCATAAATGCAACTTTAAAGACATGAGAAAAATTTGAATGACATACCGGAGGACCATCGGTCGCTCTCCGACTGAACCGGCGCGCTCTCTCAAACCGATGCTCGCGATGTGGGACCACCATCGTCTCCAAAAGGCTAAAATCAGAGCTCAAATCTCAAGAAGGAATGGTGCAAATGAATAGTAAAATGAGGGGTTTTACCCTATTTAAGGTGAAATTGGTTCTCATAAACACTTAAAAAAACTGCACTTTGAACCTATCATAGGACATTTTCATTAATCGGGGCATAAATCAAACTTGATTATTTCTTTCAAACGGTATCAGAAATCAAAACATATTCCAACTACTTAAAAATCTTTCAAATCAAGGACTCAATATGTTTTATTTCTGAGGGGGCATCAGAGTATCAAATGGGCATCACATCAAAAACATTTATCAGTGGGGCATATCATATCATATCATAGCAGTATCATATCAAGATATCAGTATCATATCATATCATATCAAGTATCATATCAGGAGGCACATCAATTGCATATTAGTATCATATCAAATCTGTCATCATATCAAATCTGTCATCATATCAAACCTATCAACATATCAGCAATCAATTAACCCAGGACCTTTATCAGTGAACCCAGGACCTATCATCATATCAGGACCCATATCATATCAGAGGCATCAGAATCATATCAGCACCATCATCAGAGGCACATCATCGTCATCAGGAAGTACATCAATCAGAACGATCAGAGGCATATCAGAACCAGGACCAGAATCAGATCATCATACTAAGGGAATCTTTGAATCGGTGTTCTTCGCACATCGACTCAAAGAGGGGCATTTGTAGACATGGAAAATTGGCAAAGGCTTAAATCAATCAAAAGGTGCATCAAATCATCAAAATAGCACTAAAAATTGATAAATGGAACAAAGGCAATTCAAATCAAAGGAAAATTCAATTAAATGATTAAATAATTAAATAAAGCTTGAAAAGGGGAAAAACACTAAGAAATTGATTAAATTCAATTAATGACATAGTTGTTGAAATGAAAAATCAAAATGAACCTCTTACCTTTCATGGCTAAATTTAATTACTTTAATTATTTAATAAATATGAAATTCCCTCAACAAAGGAAAAAGGAGACAAAATGGACACAAATCACTCACTTTTGTTGAAATGGTCCAGCTTTTTGAAACCATTTAAATGTTTGTCCCCCCATTTAAGGACAAAGCAAAGCCAATTGACCTTACCCAAGCATAACCATGGTTATCTCACTCTACCCCCTACCCTTGGGAAAATCTTATAAATAGAAGGCATTTTGAGACATTATTCATCCACTCCATATCTTTGAATTGCAGCAAAGCTCTTGCAATTTGCATCCACACCACTCACTTAGCATTTTCATTGATATTTAGCTTAAATTGTTGATCATTTTAGAGATTTTCTTATCAAATAGAGCTAGAATTTGATAATTAGATCTATTTTGCATATCATTCTTAGTTCAATTCTCATAATTAGAGTGTCACTAGTGAGGATTTGCAGCTGAGAGCCTCATTTACCACTTCAATTTAGAGAACCATGAGATATTTAGATTAATTGTGCATTATTTAGATTAGTTTGCTTTGAATAGTGTAAATTCTCTTTAAATCTTGTTATTTCATGAAGGTGTAAATCACTCACACACAGGCAGATTCATCCCAACTCATCAGGTGGACACAAGTTCATTATTACTGCCACTGACTATTTCACAAAATGGGTGGAAGCTGTGCCACTTTCTGTTGTTTCAGGGAGGACCATTTCTTTATTCATCTTGAATCATATCATTTGCCGATTTGGAGTACCTTCTGAGATCATTACTGACAATGGAGGTCAATTTAAGAATAAGGACCTAAAGCACCTATGCAAAAAGTTTAAAATCAAGCAACATTGGTCCTCCATCTATTTTCCATAGGGAAACGGATAGATAGAACCCTCTAACAAAACCATTCTTAAAATTCTTCATAGGACAGTACACAAGAATGGTAGGGATTGGCACTTACAAATTAATCCAGCACTATGGGCTTACAGAACAAGCATTCGCACACCTACAGGAGCCACTCTTTTTTCTCTCACCTATGGTGCTGAAGTAATATTTCCTTTAGAAGTCGAGATACCATCACTTAGAGTCTCACTCAAAGGTTTGATTACAGATGAGGATTACCACGCCATGAGGTTACAGGAGTTAGAACTTCTAGATGAGAAGCGTAAAGCTTCCTTTGATCATATGAGAGTGTATCAGAAGCGTATGTCCAAGGCATTCAACAAAAAGGTTCGCCCTAGAGAATTTCAAATAGGTGATCTCGTTTTGCGAGAGAACCCTAAGAACCAACAAAACAGAGAACAAAAGGGGAAGTTTGAACCTAACTGGCTTGGACCATATGTCATCACAGCTGCTTTTGGTACCGGTGTGTATTTACTATCAGATCTCGATGGAGAACAGCTCCCTGATCCCATCAACATTGTGCACCTCAAGAAGTTCTATCCTTGATGCCCGTTCTGTCTGGGGGCATCCTTTGTATATATTTTATTGATCCTGAAAAAATACCAAAAAAAAAATTGATATATGATGCTGAAAAAATCCTAAAAAGCATAAAAAGTCTTGAAAAAAATACAAAAAAATCAAAAAATTCAAAAATTTAAAAAAAAAATAAATAGAAAAAGTGCCTTGGTGAAAACCTAGCAATAGGCGCCTTGGTAGCAAAAATCCCCAAAAAAAATCAAAAAATGAAAAAAGATTCCAAGTGGTGAAAACCTGGAAATAGGCGCTACTTGAGGCCTTTGCACTCCTATTTGTTAAGCATGCATCCTCGACACTTAGCCACTTCCCATCATGCCTTGACCTTATTTGGCTTAGTCTGGAATTGGTCTTTGTCTTTGTCTAGGGGGCATAACTGTTAGCATTGGTCTTTTAGGTGCGTTTGTCTCTTGGGCATTTCACAACAGGTGTTTTTCAACACCACCCCAAATAGTGTTTTTTTTAACACTACCCTTGTGTCAAGTGTTTCTTAACACTTATCAGATGTCTTACCCAATAGTCTAAGTATGATGCAATATTTCTCACTAAGTAGATATGATACTCAGAGTTTGACTCTATGACCAACACACACACACTTAAACAATCAACTCACTTGAGATATGTTGACTTTATTTTTCTTTATGTGTTGTCTATGCGGATTTCTTTGATGAGTGATCTCTCCCTGAGAAGTTTTTCGATGATGCATAGCTAGAAGACTGAGGGTATGGGAACATGTTTTCTTTCTTTATCTACTTGTGGGTATATTTTGTTGATCCTAATTGTCATGAGCATTTATGCTGGTCTTACTTGACCCTATGGATTAACAAGGTATTATCCTTGACTATTTTGCAAGTGCATGCTTCTAGTTATCCTGACTTTTATGTGTCTTGATACAAGCATAATCTCCCCATATCAAAATTTAGGTAATCTCACTACATTAGTCATCTTGACCTCCATGTCTTTGATGCCTAGGTGAGATTTCCACATTTCTCTCTGATAAAGATCATATTCATATCCACATAGTTATGCTAGTGTGCATTGTATGATCTGATGACGCTACCAATAACGTTCGATGATGATAATTAGATGTCTATAAGCATTGTGACCTTGCAAGTTAACCACTTTCATAGTAGCTTGCATTCTTAGGTTCATGATAGTTTAGTTTTTGCATCTTGCATATGGAGAGAGCTCTCCTTTTTATCATCTACAGACTAGTTGGTCAACTGTGCTCATTTTCTGATTCTTCTTGATCATATCTTTCATTTTTGGTCTTTCATATCACATCATTTTCTATCCATTTTCGGACTCAAAATTGAAATCTGAGTCGCGTTTCCAAATTTTCCCTTTCTTCTGGGCAGTTGACTGACTTTTTGAGGCATAATTTGATTTTTGGTGGAATTTCTTCCTTTCTATGTCTCTCAATTTTCTAGTCTTTCATTTGCTCTATTTCTAGTCTTCTATTTCTAGTCTACTTCATCACTGGGGCATGTTTCATTGCCTAATGGTTAACCTATTGACCCTTTACCTTTGATTGTGATTTCATTCTAATTTGATCAAATCTTTATCGATTTGTTGTTCTCCTCTCTCTGATTTTTATTTCGACTCCGAGGGGGCAGTACCTATGGGATTCTCATCCCTGATCATCTTGATGCTCTTGATTCAGACATCTTTTGTGAGCTTTTGCTCAAATTTGAGATCCTTATCTCTTACTTTGAATGTGATCCCGAATCGACCTCATGTTCAAAGGCCTTTGTCTATGTTTGTCCGGATATGATCCCGAATCGACCTCATATTTGAGTTGTTTTGTGATCCCAAATCGATCTCACATTTCAACTTCATTCTTTGACTACATGTGTTCCTAAATCGATCACACATTAGTCAAAGAGGGGCAAATGTATACACCCAAAAATGGTCGCCTAGACTTTGGGCCCCATTTATTTGATTTATCAATCCTGAATCATTTTTATCAATAATCAATATTTTCAACATTATCAATCTCTTGATCAAGTCTTAAATTCGATCATATATTGGATTTTTATCCTTGGGCTAACCATCTTATCCTAAGTCTTTATTTATTTAAAAGGAATATTTCCTCCCCTTTTGTTTAAATAAAAAGCCCCACTTTCCTCTTATCCTAAGTTGCACAAATAAAGCATTATTCATATTTTATAAAAAGGAGAAAAGCACTTTTTGTCTCATATGGACATAAAGTCAACTCTTATTTTCCTATTGGAGGATACTTGTGCACATGGATTGCTCCTCTTTCAACCTCCATCGCTGATTAAGACTTTTTGCCTCTTAATCTCCATGGTCCATTTCACCTCATTTCTTATAAAAGGAGAGCTCTCTCCTCCATTTGCATATACCATGTTTTTATGCTATTGTTATGCTGCAGGTTTTAGGTGCATTTGGAGCTTTTGAAAACATTGAAGACTTGTTGCTTTCATCATCTAGTTCATATTTGCTTTCATAGTTGCATAGTAATGGCATTCTTAGTATAGATTTCTTTTTATGCAATAGAATAAGCTCACATAGTCTAAATAGGAAGGATTTGTAATCCATTGCTATTTCCATTTCATAGCTTAGTTTGTACTTCTATTTTCATAGCATAGCTTGCACATTTGCATCTTCATTTTAGTTGCATTGCATTGCATTTCATAGTGATTCTTGGAGATATTGGCATTGTTGCCCTTGTCTTCATTGGAATCTCTCATTGTGTGGTTGACTAGCAAGGTCATGAGTTTATAGCTCTAGCTGAGAGCAATTTTCAATCTTGCAACTCCATACATAGAGAGCTATGAGCCGCTTTGTGAGGCCTCATTCTTGAGCAACCTTGCATGTAATGGTTCATAGAAGTGCACCATTTTAGTGTGTACACTATGCTCTTCTGCATTCATTCCACCATCTCCTAAGCAAGATCAAGCTACTACTTACACCATTGAGCTTATTGACAATCAAAATAACCTTACTACACTTGCATTTTCCAAAGATGATACTTCTATTAAGGTTATTAAAAATGGTGTTGTTACTTCCAATGTTGAGCCTATTGAAAATCAAGAAAAAAATGATGCGCTTATGCTATCCAAAGATCCTTGTCAAGATCAAAGTATTCCATCTTCTTGTTCTACCACTCCATGTTCATTTCCACTTTCTTCTCTTCCTAAGTCTTCGCAAGCTTTGAATGATCCTATCAAAGAAGGTGCTCCTATTCAAGATGTGCATGATCCTGTTGCAAATCCTAATGCTCACTCTAAAGATGCTGATATCCTTGGTTGTCATATATATGCTAATGAACTTATTGATTATCCTTTTTCATCTTCCACTTCCATCCTTGGACCTCCTCCACCAATACTAAGGGCTTCACGTCTTCCTTCCATCTTGGGCCCTTATGTCCCTTTACTTTCCCCTCCTAATTCTCCTAATTCATCATCCATCTTGGGTCCTTATGTCCCTCCATCTCCTATCTTTCCTCAAGATCAACATAGATGCATAACCTTGAATCCTTTTCATCCATCCACCCATCTAAACCAATCGTATTTTTCTTCTTCTTCCACAAGTCCCAAGTCTTTTGGAAGTAAGTTGAATGTTCAAAATAAGAAAAAGAAGCAATACAAGAATCCATCAAAAAAAGAAGGTCACCATGTCTCCTCTAATCGACATGGGGGCATAAAGTCAAAAGAGATATCTAAGAAGAAAACTACAAGACAAGTATGGGTTCCAAAATCCATCATTGAAGATATTCTCTCTAACACATCAACAGAAAATAAAATGCTTAAAGCTATATGGATTCCAAAGTCTCTCTTGAAAAAGTCTCATGCTAAGCAAAAAGTGAAGTTGACATTCAAGCTTCCAAAGGCTTCCACTTCATCTTTTTTCCAAAAACATTCTTCCATTCCATGCACCTGAACCACAACCTCTGCTAAAAATTTTCCATATTCTTTCTCATATTCCTCCATTCACATTTGAGAATTATAACAAGCACACCAATCCTCTTTTCGAAGAGTCAGATAGCAATAATGAACCAGAATATGGTTCGCACTTGGACTAGAACATGGTTCATGTTTCCTCCATCCTCTCACCACCCTTCAAGGTGTATATTGACGTTGATCTTACCTTTCTTTCCATCTACCTTTTCACATTCCTTCCATTCATTATCCTTTTACCTTCTCTCATTTTTCCTCATTTGCCTATTCCTCATGCGTTTTCCTTTCCCTATCAGCATCTTTGAGCATATCATTTTGGATCCTTGGTATATCATGGTTTATCCTTTCAAGGAGCATTACCTAAAAATCTTTCCTTCTTCCAAAAAATTCAAAAAATTCAAAAAAATAGGAAAAAATTGAAAAAAAATTGAAAATGTGCCATGGTGAAAACTTGGAAACAGGCACCTTGGTAGCAAAAATAAAAAGAAATAAATTCATCCTATGGTGAAAACCACTCCCTTGTGGCACCTTGGATAATTACCATGATGAAAACCTGGCAATCAGGCATCATGCGTAGTTCTTCTACATATTTCATCCATTCCATCTTCTCTCTTTGATCTTGACAATGTTGATCTATACACGAACATTTGGCTATTTTGTGAGCTATCTTACGATGATCTTGCTTTCATTCCATTCATGTTTAGCCTTCATATTCATTTTCCTTCATTCATTCTAGCCTTTCACTATTTTTTTCCCCTCTGGTCTTGATCTAATTTAAAAAAAAAGTAAAACACGATGCTATGAAGCCTCTTGACATGTCTACTCCTTTGGACTGCATCCTTCCTTCTTTTGCAATGTGCTTTTGTGACTTATCCTATGCTAGCCTCTCATTGCTTGTCTAAATATTCTTTTCATGACATTTTTTTCCCTAGCTTGGGTACTCTTGAGGAGTTTGACCTTGAGGATTTCTTCCCTCCATTATGCCTTCACTCTTCTTCATTCTCATGTCTTCCATCTCTTCCACCAGCTTGCTCATCCATCTTGTCCTCCACATTGCTAGATATTGAGACTACATGATGTGATCTTGCTCATGAGTTTAATGCACATTCTGTCTGGGGGAATCCTTTGTATATATTTTATGATCTTGAAAAAATACCAAAAAAATTGATATATGATGCTGAAAAAATCCTAAAAAGTATAAAAAGTCCTGAAAAAATACAACAAAATCAAAAAAATTCAAAAATTCAAAAAAAAAATAGAAAAAGTGCCTTGGTGAAAACCTAGAAATAGGCGCCTTGGTAGCAAAAAATTAAAAAAATGAAAAAATGAAAAAAGATTCCAAGTGGTGAAAACCTGGAAACATGCGTTACTTGAGGCCTTTGCACTCCTATTTGTTAGCATGCATCCTCGACACTAAACCTTTCTCCATCATACCCTGACCTTATTTGGCTTAGTCTGGAATTGGTCTTTGTCTTTGTCTAAGGGGCATAACTATTAGCATAGGTCTTTTAGGTGCGTTTGTCTCTTGGGGCATTTCACAAACTAGTGTTTTTCAACACCTCCCCAAACATGTTTTCCAACACTACCCTTGCGTCGAGTGTTTCTTAACACTTATCAGATTTCTTACCTAATAGTCCAAGTGTAATGTGATATTTCTCACTAAGCAGATGTGATACTCAGAGTTTGACTCTATGACCAACACACACACACTTAAACAATCAACTCGCTTGAGCTATGCTTGGCTTTATTTTTCTTTGTGTGCTGTCTATGAGGATTTCTTTGATGAGTGCTCTCTCCCTAAGAATTTTTTGATGATGCATAGCTAGAAGACTGAGGGTATGAGAACATGTTTTATTTCTTTATCTGCTTGTGGGTATATTTTGTTGGTCCTAATTGTCATGAGCATTTTATGCTGGTCTTACTTGACATTATGGATTGACAAGGTATTATCCTTGACTATTTTGTGAGTGCATGCTTCTAGTTATCATGACTTTCATGTGTCTTGATACAAGCATAATCTCGCCATATCAAACTTAGGTAATCTCACTGCATTAGTCATCTTGACCTCCATGTCTTTGATGCCTAGGTGGGATTTCCACATTTCTATCTGATAAAGATCATATTCATATCCACATAGCTATGCTAGTGTGCATTGTATGATCTTACGATGCTACCAATAATACTCGATGATGATAATTAGATGTCTATAGGCGTTGTGACCTTGCAAGTCAACCACTTTTCATAGTAGCTTGCATTTCTAGGTTCATGTTAGTTTAGTTTCTGCATCTTGCATATGGAGAGAGCTCTCCTTTTTATCATCTACGGACTAGTTGGTCAACTGTGCTCATTTTCTGATTCTTCTTGATCATATCTTTCATTTCTGGTCTTTCATATCACATCATTTTCTATCCATTTTCGGACTCAAAATTGAAATCCGAGGTCATCTTGATAGTCAAAATCGCATTTCAATTTTCACCTTCTTCTGCGCAGTTGGCTAAATCTTTTGAAGCCTAATCCTTCGATCTTTGTTGGGGCATCATCATTTCTTCATTTCCATGTCTCTCAATTTTCTAGTCTTTCATTCACCCTATCTCTTTTCTTCTAGCTCATCGCTGGGGCATGTTTCATTGCCTAATGGTTATCCTGTTATCATTTATCTTCGATTATGATTTCATTTTGATTTGATCAAATCTTTATCAATTTTCTGTCTCTCCTCTACCTGATTTCAATTTCGATTCCGAGGGGGCAGTATTTATGGGATCTTTATCCCCAACATCTTGATGCTCTTGATTCAGACATCTTTTGTGAGCTTTTGCTCAAATTTGAGATTCTTATCTCTTACTTTGAATGTGATCCCAAATCAACCTCATGTTCAAAGGCCTTTGTTTATGCTTTGTCCTGATATGATCCTGAATCAACCTCATATCTAAGTTGTTTTGTGATCCCAAATCGATCTCACATTGCAACTTCATTCTTTGACTACATGTGTTCCCAAATCAATCACACATTAGTCAAAGAGGGGCAAATGTATGCACCCAAAAATGGTCGCCTAGACTTTGGGCCCCATTTATTCAATTTATCAATCCTGAATCAATTTTATCAATAATCAATATTTTCAACAATATCAATCTCTTGATCAAGTCTTAATTTTGATCATATATTGGATTTTTATCCTATGGGATAATCATTTATCCTAAGTCTTTATTTGATTAAAAGGAATATTTCCTCCCCTTTTGATTAAATAAAAAGCCCCCTTTTTCATCTTATCCTAAGTTGCACAAATAAAGCACTATTCCTATTTTATAAAAAGGAGAAAAACACTTTTCGTCTCATATGGACATAAAGTCAACTCCTATTTTCCTATTGGAGGATACTTGTGCACATGGATTTCTCCTCTTTCAACCTCCACCACCGATTAAGACTTTTTGCCTCTTAATCTCAATGGTCCATTTCTTTGCATTTCTTATAAAAGGAAAGCTCTCTCCTCCATTTGCATACCATGTTTTTATGCTATTGTTATGCTACAAGTTTTCTAGGTGCATTTGGAGCTTTTGGAGATCATTGCTACATCAAGCTTTTCTTGGATTTCCTCATTGCTTCATAGTTTAGACTTCATTTCTTGCATTATCATAGCATCCATAGCTTCATTTCATAGCTTAGTTTCTTTTATGTAATAGATTTAACTCACATAGCTTAATAGGAGGGATTTGTAACACTTGTTATTTCCTTTCATAGATTAGTTGCATTGTACTTTCCTTTCATGGCTTAGATTGCATCCTTATTTAGATTTGCATTGCATTGCATATTTGATTCTTGGAGATATTGGCATTGTTGCCCTTGTCTTCACTTGAATCTATCATTGTATGGTTGACTAGCAAGGTCACAAGTTTGTAGCTCTAGTTGAGAGCAAATTTATCAGTCCTTTGCAACTCCATGCATAAAGAGCTATGAGCCGCTTTGTGAGGCCTCATTCTTGAGCAACCTTGCATGTAATGGTTCATATAAGTGCACCATTTTAGTGTGTACAATCTCCTCGGTGGTTGGTTGTTTCACTGGTGCTCGATGATGCTTGTCTATTGCTCGGTCATCCTTGCTTACCGAGTAGTTTATTTTGAGTTTCTATTGAGGCCGACTTGTGCATTGATTATGGGTCATGGATTTAATGCTAGTATCCATCATTGGGAAGCATGTGGTCCTAGATCTAACCATTCCTTCCATTGATTATGGATTTGAAGGCTGACTTAGTTTGGTAGCCTCTTGTATAAGTATAGATGTTTGGTTAGATTTTAAGGGGTCAGTTTTGATAGAAGAAAGAAGATAGAAGATTAGAGATTATCTATAGATCCTCACATGTTTGAGGACTTATGTAATTCATTGTAATATTTGGCTGAAATCGGGAAGGCCTTATAGCCCAGAATGTATGAGTCAATTTGAATGATAATATATGAATGATCCTACTTTCTCTCTCTCACTATGTTGTTATTGCTTCCGCATGTTGTTGAGCAAGGGAGATTAGGTAGGGTGTGCCATTCTTTTGGCCCCTCCTGCCCTCTCTTGCGTCAGTCTCTCTCTCATTGTGTTGTTATTGCGTCCGCATGTTGTTGAGCAAGGTAGATTAGGTAGGGTGTGCCATTCTTTTGGCCCCTCCTACCCTCTCTTGGGTCAATATGAGCTCATCTTTTTGGTATCATTGTACATGTCATTTATTGCTTTCATGTTGATGCTTTATGAGATATTTCCTATATGATTAGATGTATCGAACATGTATGAGATGTACATGGTTCCTTTATGAATATGAAAATGTATGTGCACATGTTTTATTGGTATATATGTATGCAATGTGAAATGCAATGATAGATAAATGCAATGTATGATTTGATTTATGCTTATGTAGATGCACATGTATATGAATATGTAGGCGTAGAATGTATGCATATGAGTTTATGGTAATGCACTTTGTGAATGCAATGGAAATGTAATGTATATGGTACTAATCATATATTGCAGGATGTTGCAATATTTGACAAGTACTAACCAAAAGAATGTTGTGAAGATCGAGAGTGAGGATAAGAGACTTGTGTAGCCAAGATGAACCCAGGATGTAAGATGAGAACCCTTGGTGAATAAATCCAAAAGGATATAATAAAGTGAGCATCGAACACTATCGCTATGCAAGTCTAGAATGAAAATGCAAGCCTAAGCTATATGCAATCCCTAGGACTTGGTTGCTGGACCCATTAGATAATTATCATCACAAAGTTTTTAGTATCGGATGAGCATAGGATGTCATACAACCCTCACTGACATTGTAATCATGAGAATATGAATATAAAATTAGTATTAGATTTGTTGGAATGAGGTGTAAGCATTAAGGCACAAGAAGCCAGAATGACCTGAACACTTATTCCTTTTGATTTAGCAAGTTAACATAAGCATCCAAGCACAGTTGCTAGAATGACCTGAATTTTCCTTGCGTACAAATGCACCAAAAACATGAGAGTTTTTCCTTTTGCTAAGTGATTAATGAGTATTTCTAAGAATGCTCGTAGTGACCCTTACGTTCACTTCATAGGATGAGCATCAAAATTTTCACTTGTAGTAGAAATAAGTCACTCAAATAGACAAGGAGAAGAACCAACCTCACCAAATTTTCTATATAAAAGGATTCAAGGTACACATGGCCATCCAACATGAGATGAAGGCTCTCATAGTGGACACCCCTCTTATATAGATTCATTGGATCATTGGAACTAAACTAGAAAATAGAAAACAAAGAAAAGATTATGCCCCCAGTCTTCACTTCTCTCTATCAAGATAGACTTCTTTGAGTCGCTCGAGGAGGAATGATAAAGCGAACAAAACAAGCACACAAATGAAAATCTCAGTGAATCTCATAGAATATTACAAATCCAGTTTGAGTTTTAAGCGGATTGATGTCAAATCGGAAGTGTATAGCATGAGAAGTCTCAACAAGATGACGACAATAGGCAGACACAGTGAGGATCACTGGTGACTGATGTGAGAAATTGTCTCAAGGAGAAATCAAAGTGCTAAATGAAGTATCAGTAGATAGACGCAGTGAGAACCACTGGTGACTGATACAAGGAAGATCCTTAAGGGGAGAGATCTGAGAGCTAAGAATTAGTAGGCAGACGCAGTGAGAACCACTGGTGACTGATGCGAGGAAGCTCCTTTGAAAGTGATAGGACAATGCCCCTAGACTAGGAAGGTGCCCCCAAGTATGACTAGTTTCAATCCATGTAGAGTCGAGCATAATCACAAAGATAATTGAGAGCAAGTGCATGAGCTAGTACACTAAAATAGGAAAGACGAGAAAGTAAACTAAAGAAGGAAAGACGGGAAAGCAAACTAAAGCAGAAAAGCAAGGAGCAGTTGTATAGAGCCAAGTGGTGCTAAAATAGGTGTAGATTTGTGGAACAAGAGGTGCCTATTTACTAGGTTTTCACCATCTTGGTAGAAATTCTATTTTTGCTACCATGACACCTGTTTGCCAGGTTTTCATCAATGGCACATTTTTTTCTTTTTCAATTTTTTTGTATTTTCATTTTTCAGAATTAAGTATGTACAGGAGCATTCTAAAGATGTCTTAGCTGTAGAATCATTTTAGATGTAGAGTGTTGATCGACTCTTTGAGCTATTCTCCTTCAGTAGTAGAGAGCTGATAGGCACCAGACCCAAATGCTGTAGTAATAATATATGGACCAAGCCAATTTGGTTCAAACTTTCCCTCCTGGATCCGTTGATGTTGGTTCTTGGGATTCTCCCTCAGGATGAGATCACCCACTTGGAATTCTCTTGGTCTGACCTTCTTATTATAGCTCTTAGACATCCTCTTCTGATATGCTTGGAGGTGATCGAATGCCACTTGTTGATGTTTAGCTAGTAGTTCTATCTCTTGTAGCTGAGATATTCTAATGTTATCATCGGTAATGAGAGACTCGCAAAGTAGGAATCTCAACCTCAATTGGTAGTACACCATCTACTCTGTAAACCAAAGCAAAGGGCATAGCCCTTGTTGATGTTCTTATACTTGTGTGGTAAGCCCATAGAGCTGGATTAATTTGGAGGTGCCAGTCTCATCCAGATTTGTGGATTGTACTATGTAGGATCTTGAGAATCATCTTGTTGGATGCTTCCGCCTGTCCATTACCCTAAGGATAATAGATGGAAGACCAGTGCTGAATGATTTTGAACATAATGCATAACTCCTTCATATCTTTGTTCTTGAACTACCCCCCATTGTCAATGATTATTGAGGAGGGTACACCATACTTGCAGATGATGTAATGCAGTATAAACTTGGCTACAGTTTTTCCATAGGTTATAGTCAGAGGGACTACCTTGACCCATTTTGTAAAATAATCTTTAGTAGTGATAATGAACTTGTGTCCTTTAGAGGAAGATGGATGAATCTGACCCACCAAATCAAAGGCCCATTGCTGAAACAGCTAGAAACTAATGAAGGGAATGAGCTCCTTGGCAGGAGCATGAATTAGATTTTTGTGTAGCTAACACTGTTTGCAATATTTGGCATATTGTGTAGCTTCCTTTTCCATGTAGTAACTAGCTCTAATAAGCTTACGAGTCAATGTCAGGCCACTCAAATGGGAACCACAGATGCCTTCATGCACCTCAGCTAATGCATGTTTAGACTCGTTAGGTTCTAAACACCTAAGGAGGGTACCTTCTAGACCTTACCTAATATAATTTGTTAGCTACAATAACATAGCATGAAGCACTATGGATTAGGTGAGGTTTATCATTTTAGGTGTAAGTATCTAGAATAATCTAGTCACGGAGGTAGGAGTAGATATGATGGTAGTGGGATGAGTCGTGCCCAATGACTGAAGAGGTCATCCTAGATTTAGGGGTATTGTAGGCTGGGTAGCGTAATGTTTCCACCAGGAATTCATGTCGAAAGTCATTTTCAGGCATCTATATCATAGAGGTAAGAGTAGCAATTGCATCATCTACTTTATTATTTGCTCTTGGAATCTGCTAGAAAGTGATATGTGCAAATTACTTTCTTAGATCATCCACCATCTATTTATAAGGCACCAACTTTTCATCCTTTGTCTAATAGATGTCATTGACCTGATTGATGACCAATTATGAGTCTCCAAAGACTTTAAGTTCATCTACACGCCATTCAACAACTATCTTCATGCCACTGATCAGAACTTCGTATTTAGTGATATTGTTCATGCAAGAAAACAACATCTTGTATGCTTTAGATAAAGAATATCTTTGTGGTGTGATGAATAATATCCCGATACCTGACCCCTGTTGGGTGAATGACCCATCAAAGAACATATTCCATGTTTGATATGTAAGAAGGCATTATGGACTCATCTAGAAACTCAATGTTCAATGGTTGATGATCCTTGAGAGGAGCTTCCGCTAACTGATCTGCAATTTCTTGTCCTTTGATGGCCTTTCTCTCTACATACTCAATGTCAAACTCACTGAGTATCATGACCCACTTTGCCAGTCTACCTATGAGGGAAGCTTTTTTGAGTAGATACTTTAATGGATCAATCTTGGCAAAGAGACGCGTGGTGTGAGCAAGCATGTAGTGCCACAATTTTTGTGAAGAAAACACCACTGCTAGGCAAGCCTTCTCTATGACGGAGTAATTTTCTTCATATGAAACTAGTGTTCTACTAATGTAATAAATGGCTCGTTCCTTGTTATTCTAATATTCTTGAGCTAACAAGGCACCCAAAGATGTATATGTAGCTGAGATGTAAAGGATGAATGGCTTCCCATGAATGGGAGGCATCAATATTGGTGGATTTGCAAGGTATTGTTTGATCTATGTGAACCCTTTGTCACAGTCTTCGTTCGAGTCATAAGTCACACCTTTATGTAAAGTTTTGGTGACGGGTTGTGACTTATCAGCCAATTGTGCAATGAAGCACCTAATGGACTGTAACTAGCCTTGGAGCCCTCTCATATGACTGATGTTGTGCGGCGGAGGCATTTCCATGATGGCTTGAACTTTTTTTGGATCGACTTATATGCCCTTCGCAGAAATGATGTAACCTAATAGATTGCCAAAAGTAACACCAAATGCACACTTTTTTAGGTTAAGCCTTAGGCTGAATTGTTCCATTTGATCCAGTATAGGACCTAGATTTGTAAGATGTGCCTTCTGTTGCATGCTTTTAGCCAAAGTGTCATCCACATAGTCTTCCATCATTTTGTGCATCATGTCATGAAAAATAGTGGTGACAGCCCTTTGACATGTAGCTCTAGCATTTTTTAGTCTGAAGGGCATGACATTCCAACAGAAAGTTCCCCAAGCACAAGTGAAGGTTGTCTTTTCTTAGTCTTCTGGTGCAATTTTATTTGGTTGTACCTAGAGAAATCGTCCATCAGTGAATACATTTCATAACCCGCAGTCATGTTTACTATCATGTCAATGTTGGGTAATGGGAAGCCATCCTTGGGAAAAGCCTTATTCAAATCTCAAAAATTTGTGTAGACTCTGATAGATTTATCATGCTTATAAACTAGAACAATATTGGAAATCCATTCCACGTAGTCAATGTTTCTAATGAAACCAGCTTTGAGAAGTTTTTCTAACTCTGCCTTGACTAAGAGTGCCACATGTGGATGCATCTTACGAAGCTTTTCTTTAACAGGCTTGATGCCTAGTGCAATAGACAAGTGATGCATGATCAAATTGGGATCCAATCCAGGCATATCACAATAATTCCATGCAAAATTGATTTTCTTGCTTCGAAAGAAATTGGTGAATTCTTCTTTCTCTTCTATAGATAGTGAATATGTCAAATGAATAATCTGAGGTGCAAATTTTGTGTCCAAGTTCACCAGTTGGGTTGGTTCAATCAGAACTGATGATCTTTCTTGAAAATGACTTGGAAGTGTATCAAGTATCCCATCCCTAGGCACATTAGAGAGGTTTTCACCCTTGGATACGTCTTTTATTTTTACTTTTTTCAGCTCTGACACTGCCACAATGTGGTTTTCACCATCAGAGTGCCTATTCTTTTTTCTTTTAATTTTGTGACTAAGATACTTGATATCAGCTTCAGTCATGTTGACATTGTCTTCACTAGTGGAAAACATTACAAATTTGACATTGTTCAGGTAACATGCAAGAGTATAGTCATTATCAAATGTAAGGACTTCACTAGATGGGGAGGGAGAGTTCCAATTAATGAGATCAGGATGGTGGAGTGAAAGAGAAGTGGCAAGTTCAAGTGCGTTCACATTATAGTCATCAAAAGCATGGACAAGCAAGTTGAGACCTGAAGCAATCTCATCCAGAGGTGTGTTAGAGTCCCTTCAAGACCCCATGTTGAAATTAGAGTGTATGTTAACGTTAGTGGAATCACACTCGATCATCCTAACACTAGACCCTTCACCTACTTCAAGAAGGTTTTCATACACATGAACAACATCTATATCTTTATCAAAAGTTCCATCAGACAAGGAATCAAACTCATACTCATGTGAGTCAGTGATGCTTGATATAGGAATTCCATCAACACTAATTGTACCATCTGACTCATTTTCATCTCTTGTAGTATTAATGGTTTGTTGGTTTTGTTCTTTCTTGAACTACTCTTGAAAGAATGATGGCATGTACAATTCACCCACATAATTATGGTCAGTAGTTTGCATTTCTATTAACCGCTCGTATGTCAGTGGAGTAACCGAGGTGGTGTCATTAGAATAATTGCCAGTCTCTTCTATACTGACACATGGTACAAAGTCATCTGGTTCTGCAAAGAATGCAGTGAGATTTGGAGGAATGGGATAGGGAAAGATATTCGCATCAGAGTTGTCCTCTGAATTTGCAACTATGGTAGTGTCTTTAGGTTCTGGCTAGAATTCTGGTTCTGGTATGAATTTGTTAATCCCTAAATGAAACAAGATTTTCTTGAAGCCTAGACCTATGGTGTCCTTGGTTCAATGGCTTGTGGCTTCAATTGGTTCAAGTAAGCCATTGTCATTCACCCCTATAGGGCCACTCCCTTTGTAACCAAAGTGCTTCATGATTTTGAAGGCTTCACTATACGGTTCTTGTTCTAAGTCATGAACATGAGTGATTGTTTCATATGTGTCCTTTCCTTTATAAAACCAAGTTGTAATAGCCATGTCCTCATCCTCATCTTCTAGTGGCATTGTGGCCCATAGAAAGGCACCATCATAGACTATTTGAGGAGAAATATCAGAGGATTTATTGCTCTCATAGGGTCTCCCATAGGAACGTGGAGAAGGAGGCAGAGCAGCTAATGACAACACAGGTTCAATATGATACCCCCCCATGCCTATATCTTTGAGTTTGAGTTTGTTCCATTTCTTTGATTTTGGCATCAAAAAAATCAATAGACTCTCTATTGGTTGGGACAAAGCTATCAGTAGATTGTGTGAGCGTATTGCAAGAATAGCCCATATTGGCAGGTACTGTTACTTCTACTGCATGGAATGGGAACTGGATACATTGATGATATGTGGATGGAACTACCTACATTTCATGAATCCATGATCTTCCCAATAGTATGTTGTATGAAAGGGGAATGTCTAGAACTTGATAGGTGACATCCCTCTCAATAGGTCCAACTCAGATTGGCAACACAATCAGACCTTTGGATTTGCATTCTTCTTCATCATATGCCTTGATGGTGATCTTCTTGTGGGTATCTATGTTGTCTTCATAATAACCTAATTGGGTGAGTAGGTTAGTGGAGAAAATATTAAGGCCAACAACATTATCAATGAGGACGTGGTAGACACGCTTTGGGCCTATCATGATTTCAATGTAAAGAGGGGAATTGTGCAGATGGCTTAGCGAATGGTCATCTTCTTTAGAGAAAGATAGATAGTGGGGTGAGGTTAGGTGACCCACCATGGATTGAAACCGATCAAGATCCAAATCTTTTGGAACATTTTCCTCAGCGAGGGCTTTATCAAGAATCTGCCTATGAGCAGGCGAGATCTTCAACAACTTAAAGATAGTGATCTGAGTGTTGGTAGATTGTAATTGGTCTAGGATGCTGTAATTAGTAGTACTAGGTGTAGGGACTAATTTTGAAGTTTTTTTGGTAGGGCCAACAACAATTTTATCCACAGGTTGGTTCAGTGCAGACCTAGAAGGCTCGGGACCCTTAAGAGTGATCTTCGCACGAGATCAGGTAACAACATTTGCATAAGCCTGAGATTGTTCTGGTTTGGAAGAATAAGAGATAGGGCCTTGCAAGATAAACAAAGTCTTAGGCCTAGGAGAATCCTCACTCCTCTTGATGGTGATCACATCATAGTATTCAATCTCAACAAGTTCAACCATATTAATGACATTGTTGTTGGCACTGTATGTGTAGTTGACCTTAGTGTTGGCATTCTTGATCTTAGAAGATTCACCTTTCTCGTGAGGAGGAAAAGGGTCTTTGAATGCCTAATGATTTGAGTTCTTGTTATGACCACTCATAACAATATCACCATTATTGATAAAATCTTGGATCTTGTGTCAAAGTTGAATGTAGCTGGAAGTTTTATGACCCTTGTTTTGATGGTAATCACAATATGCAGATTCATTCCACCAAGCATGTCGTGGTTGCAGATCATAAGGATGTAAATTTTCCAGAGGAGTGAGTATTTGATTTTGCACAAGAATCTTGTAAACCATGTCAAGTGGTTCTCCTAGGGAAGTTAACTCACATTTGGGTCGAGGGGCCCAAGGTTTGTTTCTAGAAAATCTTGAAGGTGGTTGATTGTCTATCCTAGCCTTTTTAGTGGCTTTAGCCTCTTGCATATTGGAGGTAAGGTTGAAAACAACCTTTGAAGTTTTTGGGGTCACATTGTCAACAACTCCATCATTCACAACATCCTAGTTTTTGTTGACAAACTTAGCTTTGTCCTTGTTTGAGGAGGACCCCTGTTTGTTATCCTTGTGCAAAGTCAACTCTTCTTTCTTAACGATGAAGGCTTCTATCCTCACAACTTGTTTAATCATATCATCAAAATTTAGGGGACCTTGTAACTATACTTGATACACAAAATTAGGGATGAGATTATCTAAAAAGATGTCAAGTTTTTCAAACTCAGGCAGTTTGCAAGGATATTTTGGACAGAGTTGTCTCCATCACTGGAGAAATGACAAGAAAGGTTCCCCTTGTCATTGTTTCAGATTGCAATATTGTGTGAATAGTGTTGGAGGAACAAATTGGCAATCTCATCAAAAGTCTTGATGCCAGTGGGTAGTCGAGAGAACCACTCCATAGAAGATCCTCCCAAGCTATGAGGAAAGATACGCATGAGGTAAGTCTGGTCATGTATGAACTCCATAGATAGAGCACCAAACTCTCTTAAGTGATCTTGGGGATTAGTAGTCCCCAAATATTTTTCATATTTGGGAAGCTCTACTCCTTTGGGAAAAGGAGGCATGCGAAGACTTTTATCGAATGGGAAAGGACATATGTTTTCTAGTGTGAACTATTGTGCTGGTTTGTCCTTATCCTTCACAAGTTGGTTAATTTGGTCTTGCATGTCTCAAACCATCTTTTGCATGTTAGCGATCTCGGTCTCCTCTTCTTTGACCACAAGTGTTTCTACTTTGAAGTCTGGGGGTAACTTGGCCCCTTGTTTGGCCAGTTCAAGAAAATATTTCTCCTTCTCCTCTAGAAGGAGGATTTCCATCATCTTGAGAAGACTTTTATTGTCTTTTGCGACATCTATGTCATTTTGGGTTATCTCCTCATCGTCATTGCCAAGAATTTAAAAAATGCTTGGGGATTGATATTGATTTTCATCATTTTGATATTGATTTTGGTCATTTCAAGATTGATCATGACCTTTGCTACATTCACCCTCATGAAATGGATTTTCCATCTTGTTAGTGTGTGAGTGTGTAGCGTGCATAGATTTGGTATGAGTGTGTGTAGTGTGCTGAGAAGTTGTGGCAATAAGGTTAATAGGGTCAATAGTGTCAAGTCCAGATGGTGACCCTTCAGATTTTTGCTGATCTCAAAACAATGGGTTATGTTGTTCTTGAAACAATAAGTCAGGCTGATTTTTAAATAATGAATTATAGCACTCTTGGAACACTAGATTCTGATTCAGACTGATGTCTATGTGAAATGATCATCTGACACTAGGCTAACTAATAGGAGATGAGGGTTGAGATGGGCCCTCTTTTAATGCACCCGACGAGGGGGAACATGAGGATCCCTCATGACACTCAGATTATGTGACAGGTTTGGAATGACCTATTCCTTAATTGCAAGGTCTACCTCTACCTTGTCTAGTATGATGTAAGGGGAATACGTTGCCACTTCTAGTTGTAATATTCATAGACAAAGATTAAGTAATGAGAGAAGACTTAAGATTATGCTTAGAACTCTATCTCTGGAATAGCCAAAAAGTGCTAAAAGTGAGATGCACCTGGCATGAATCGTCGAGAGTAAGGCTAGAATAGCCAAGATGTGACTATCACATCGCAAGGTACAAGAGCATAGTAGGAAAGGATAGATAAAAGAGAGACAACATGAGTTTAAGCAGTAATTTTTCAATTCTCATCCTGAGACATCCAATTTCAGGCAGTGGACAATAGGAGAACAGGCAGACGGACCCCACACAAAAACTAGATCAGGTAGAAAATTGATCAACTGGTGGAAAATAGCTTGTTGTTTTGAAAATCAGGGTATAGTCTCGCACAAAGAAGTGTTGTCTCGCATGAGGAAATGCTAAACTTCATGCGAAGATATGTTGTCTCGTGCAAGGAAATGCACAGGAAACTGAAATCTCGCATGGGAAAAGACCAAAGTTTGACATTTTGACATAGTTTTCGAGATAGAATCGGATTTCGAGACACAACGTGAACTCTTCTCTGGCATAATTTCTAGTTTTAGGATAGATTTAGGATAGTTTGAATGTTTCAATCACTCGTTAACAAGCATAGAGTTTGGATTCAACAAGCAATAGTGAAGCAATCAATAGTAAAAAATAGTTCTACCGAGGACAAAGCAACTCGGAAGAATCATGGGATTCTTGACAAAGTTTGATCATGTTGGATAGTTTAAGACTCAAAACAAACACTCAGTTATCCCTACAAAAACAAATGGTAGAGAAGACAAAATTTGTGCCTCACTACTTATGTGCATGCATTCAACTCACACAGTCGTGTCACCCCCTAGAGGGCACTCATGTTTTTGGTGTTTCCAATGACTAAATAATATATGTTCAAAGGTTACCCTTGAAGTAGGGACCAATGTCATATACCACCTTCAAATGTCCAGGTGCATGCCTATGGTGAGAATCTAGGGGAGAGACTATTACCCCTCCCTGCGCAAAGATTATGTCTCCTTTTGGAGGTGAACTAGGTAGGCAAATAACTAAGAGATTTTTTAATAGGCTTCCATTCACACTAACCTTTAATGTCCCTGATATAGGGCTAGGGCCTCTCAGCCACACCGACACCTAAAATTTGTACACCCCCACAAGAAGGGCTAGGAGTAGCGCCGCTTAGTACAACAAATAGAGCTTTCTCAAGATGATAGTCATGAATCAAGAGAAAGTAGTTAACATGGCTTTGGAGTATTTAGACTCAATAAAGCTACTTTATTATAGTGAGGTGGAATCACCGGAAAAAGGTGTGTACTCACTTGGGTCATTCCCGAAGGTTCAACTTCCTACAGGCCCTCTAAAGGTGACACAGACTTGGCTTGGATTCAACGGTCGGAGCTTCTGGTTCTCTCAAAGAGAGAAGATAATAATCCTCTACCTCTTCACCTTACTCAAACACATCAGACATATCTATCACCGAGCTAACTCCTCTTCAACCAATCCACAAGATTTTGGGTTTCTAGTTCTCTCAAAGAGAGAAGAGAATAATCCCCTAACAAATGGACGTGCTAAAGATTTGTTACCTTTCCTTGCTTCCTCAGGTATCTATCATGTGAGAAAAATCTGAGTCTCATATTCATCCATGGGCATCACTTCCATGTAATGAAGATCCTATTACCCTATCCTGCTATCAAGACCCTTAAGAAATCTTCACAAGGCCCTAATTAAACTATGTGAATAAAATACTAAACAAACAGAATGTTTTTGAAATGGATTTGGCAAACGTTCTACAAGTAAACCGTCAGTAAGTATGCATGTTTTGAAGTCTTTGTCAAACATCGTGTAGCCCACTGTTATGCTATGCCAGAGAAACACAGATAATAAAAATCATAGCAAATAACAATTGTCAGAAAATAGCAACAAGAAAGTACAAAAATTGAAAATTTTAAAACTCTGATATCAGGACTCATGTGAGTAAACGCAAAGTCCCGCGCAAGAAAACACCTTTTTCGCATGAGGAAATGCTAGAGACAGCAAAAATTCACGTGACACAGTGAGAATCTTCACACGAGATTCTATACCAAGGATGTACAAATGTACGAACAGAGTGCATAATTTTGAAAAAAATTCAGAATTAATGAGGCCAAAAATCAATTTTTTGCCCCACAATGGGCACCAAAATGTTTATAATTGAATTTGGATCTCTTATTTAGCCATAGACTTCAACATAGTCTTTACTCATCAGCCACATACAAAAATGAATATGAATTACTCATTTTGCATGCCCGTATGAATCGACTTGTTGCCTCCTATTTAGGTGGGGTTTTGAGTAACTCTCAGAATTGAGAGTCCAACAACCATAGACCAAGCTCTAAAATGGAGGATTTAATGCTAGAAAATGAATGTAATTGAAATTAAGCTAGAATGAGAATGCAATATTAATCTAAGAAACTTGTAATGAAAGAAGCATTAATCTAAGAACATGGTAAGCAAACTAAATTAAGCATGAAAATGCATCATTATACTAAGAAAGGAAATTACTCTACTATGCAATATAAAAATAGCTTAGAATGCAAGAGGTGAGACAATAATTTGACAAAGTTTTGATACTCAAAAATTGCCTCCCCAAATGAGGAATGAGAGGGTTCTATTATAGAAGAGCCCGGGTGGAGATTGAAGAGTTTCTGGCAAAGAAACGGTCGACTCTTCGTCTCCATGGGGGGAGGTGAAACAAATTGGAGAGATTATTTAATTAAATAGATGAAATATGGCCACATGGGTGACTTTTCAAATTACTTGAATAATTAAATTCAAATGAGGATATTTCATTTAAAGAACTAAATATTATTTAATTCCTCTTGATGTGTATTAGCTAAAAGGGGTGGAATTAATTTAATTAAAGCATTAGGAATTTGTAATTAAATTAATTGATCATAGGGTTTATTTAGCTAATAAATGTCAATATTTAGGAATTAAATATAGCATGTGATTAATGCAAATTTGAGGTTTTCTACATTTGACACTTAGTCAAGTAAAGTCAATTAGGAGACATAATTGCCTAGTACAATAGCACTTTGATGATGTAGAAATTTGAAGAAATAGGACTAAATGGGCCAAAATTGGTTAGGATTGCAAGATGCCAATTTTGGGGTATTACACTGGTTTGAATATCTGTTCCTACAAATTGGTTACACAACTGGGAATGTCAGAAGATACTATTGATCCTAAAAAGAAGATAACCATAAAAGCATATGATGAACAAGAGAGAAATTCCAAAGGTGTCATTTTGCTACCTATCAAAACTAGACCTGTTATCAGAGATATCACCTGTCAAGTACTAGATCTTCCACTGGCCTATAAAATTCTTCTAGGAAGGCCTTGGATACATGAGATGCAAGATATCCCTTCAACATATCATCAATACCTAAAATTTCCTTATGAGGGAGTAGAGGTCACTATACCTGCAGACACATCAACATCTTGTAACACCTTCAAAGAAAGTGCAGATAAACTTGTTCCTCATAATAGAGAGTCTTTTACACAAATAGACATAGCATCTACATCTAAGATGAAAGACCTCTCCAAAGGAGTGAAAATCACAGATACTGGCATGGGAGAATTCACATTGAAACCAGTCTTGTCTCTCACATCTCTCCCACTTTCACCAAAGTCCTATAGACTGTATGTGGTTGAATGTGGACCTCTAATCCAACTACACACGCAACATAGTCATTACTCACATGATCGAATTATGAAAGAGAGTATTTATTACTCAATTTGAAATCCATGGTGAACCGACATGTTGCCTCCTATGTAGATGGGGTGTTTGATTACTCTCAGAATGAGAGCCAGCAACCATAAGACCAATACTACAATGGAGGATTTGAAAGTTATGAAGATTATCAAAGTACAATTAATCTAAAATGAAGTGCAATTAATCTAAGAACTAGAAATAAATATGATGATGCAAGTTTATTCTAAAGAAATTGAAAGAAAGATGAGATTAAGCTATGAGCATGTGAGAAAACTAATTTTAATGAAGATGCAATATTAAACTAAATGAAATTAATCTAAAAAAATGCAATGAAAGCTTGAAATAATTGAGAAAAAAAGTGCTATAGTTTAATTACTCTCAAAAATTGCTCTCCTTTGAATGAAGAATGAGGTTCATTAAATAGACAAGCCCGGGGAGAGAATGAAGAGGTTCTTGATTTGAAACTCCTAACTCTTCATTCCCATTTGAGACAAAAAGACACAAATTACTTAATTAAAAGAATATTTATTGTCACATAAGGGTGACCATTCAAAAAATTTGAATTATTAATTCAAATAAAGGTGTCCATTCAAACAACAAGTAATATTAATTCCTTTTTATGTATATTAGCCAAATGGGGTGGGTTTAATTTAATTTAAAGCACTTAGGACTTTAGAATTAAATTAATTCATCATAGGGGTAATTTAGCTAATAAAAGTTGAAGACTTTAGAAATTAATTTTAATATTTGATTAATGCAATTTAGGGTTTTTTGCAATTGACATCAAGTTGAATTAAGTTAGGTAGGAGAGAGAGAATTGCCTAGGAAACTAGGACTTTGGAGATGTAAAATTGATGAAAATGCACCAAAATTGATTGAATTTATTAGGTGCCAATTTTGGGGTATTACATTTGCCCCTCTTTGAATTGATGTGCAAACAACGCGTTGATTCAAAGAATAGTCTGAAGTGACAGATGACAAGAAATTCAGAAGTCTAGGTTAGGTTGCCAAGACACCGAACATATCAAAGCATGATTTTCTGAAGTCTAAGTTAGATTGCGAAGACAACGGTCTTGAGAGAAGACAAGAATCAGGGTTAGGTTGCCCCAATGCCCAGAATGAGATTCAGATGAAAACTTAGGACTATCTCTAGAATTAGGGTTAGATTGCCCTAATATGAAGCTTAGCCCTCTGAGACTTGGGTTAGATTACCTAGATAACGGTCTAAAAGAGATTTCAAGAGCTATCTTCAGAATGAAGATTGACTCCCAGGAATTAGGGTTACATTGCCCCAATACCTAATGAGATTTTGAGAACCATATCCAGAACGAAGCTTGATTCCTAAGGATCTGAGTTAGATTGCTCAGATACCTAAAAGATAGATGACCAGATAGCAAGATGCGAGGCACGAGATGCCCCTAGCAATGAGATGCCTCAAGCGGTGAGGACTTTGATTCAGATCAGACTGATTCAAGAATTGATTCAACAAGATTCAAATGATGCAATCATCCTACCCCCTTAGGAGTGAAACTGAAAGATAACATATTAGAAGG
Organism: Chamaecyparis obtusa; assembly: GCA_027943335.1. NCBI lineage: Eukaryota > Viridiplantae > Streptophyta > Pinopsida > Cupressales > Cupressaceae > Chamaecyparis > Chamaecyparis obtusa. The sequence goes on from BSBK01003187.1 coordinate 206,345, forward strand.
ATGATTGACAACAAGAGGTTGCAGAGCAGAAGCAATTAGACTAGATTCGAGAAGTTGTAGAAGCAAATCAAAGCAATGCAGAGGTCCTATTGACCAAGTTTGACCATAACTAACCATGGTTGACCAAATTTGAATAGAGTTGACTTTGATGAAAAGAGAAAATATCTTGAGAACATGATGCAAAGATGAGGTTTTGGCAGGAAGATGACACCAGAAGGTTGACTGCACAAGCGTCTGATCCCAAAAGGGTCCCAGAATTTAAAACATGATTTCAAGCTATCTAGAGATATCAGATTTCAATTTCAATCCTAAAAATGGATTTAGAGCAGTCAATTTAGCCAAGGGTGCAATTTTTGTGCAAAACGGAGCACTTTTGAAAATTAGGTCAAAAGCTATATAAGGCCCAGAGGGGTCATTTTCAAATTCATTATTCACTTCATCTTCTTGTTGATTTTAAGCTTTGAGAGAGAAATGGAGGGTCTTCCACTAGATATGCATTGATTTGAGCACTCTCGATGACATGCCTGGCCATCGGAGTATGACACACCTATAAGTAGTCGATAAACCTCCTTGCATTTCGATTTGTACTGCTTTATAGGTCAATTTAGGATAGATCTAGTAAGTTTTAGGATATGTTCTTCCAATCTCGCACGAGGAAGTAGTTTCCTCACGCTGGCCTAGATCTTCCTTCGCATGAAGAAGCAACTTCCTCACATCAGTTAGGGTTTCTTCATGCGGGCTCTGTCTAGAATTTCACGCGAGCTGAAAGCTGGTCCTGCATGAAATTTCTCCTGCTCGCGCAAGGGCAAGTCCTATCTTGCACAAGAAAATAGTTTCCTTGCGTGAAAAGCTATTGTAGAGTTTGAATATCTTTGTCAAAATTTGCCAAATTTGCATAAAATCAGCCAAGTAAAGTGTCGTAGAGTCATGTCTAGGATAGATGCCTTGTTGCATTTGTTGTTGTTGTGTTGAAAACCATCATGTTGAGATACTGATCCAATGTCATCGCTTGCTTTACAGGATGACTTCCCCAACATCGCCTTCAAGAAACACCATCTCATGATCACTACATTATTCAAAGATTGATAGATGCAGAGAGTGTTCACATTGAGGGACTCGGACTGGGATATTTGCGTGATCTACCAGACATTAGGGTAAATCATGGTCTTCTTGGTGCACTAGTAGAGCTTTTCCATTCAGAGATGAACACTTTCCATTTTTCGATGGGGGAGATGACTGTGACTCTCGAGGACATATATAGGATTCTATGGATACACGTCCATGGTGCTCAAGTAGAGTATGATACATAGTCGCACCAGAGTATAGTAGCCTTGAAGACTATCTTCAAAGATGATCTAGTGATGGGTCAGGCCATCTCCTCAGAGGATCTTATTCATAGATATAGCAATGCTCACCCATTAGCTATTATACTTGCTATGTTCCGGAGCTGCTACCTTGTTCCAGATCAAGGTCAGCATGGTTTAGAGTGTGGCTGGGGGACAATGTTGCAGAGGATGCTGGCCAGACCAGTAGTTAGATTCGGATGGGGTGAGTGCATGCTTGCACAGATGTACCATGAGCCTCATGAGATCATGTATTGGGGCATGAGGATGATGGCGATAGGTGTCTTCATCTTGTAGATCTGGGCCTGGGAGCATCTCCCTGTTTGCAGGATTATTTTCCATGATACATGACAGGCTCTTGAGCCTTATATTTATAGGTAAGTAGGTTCGATGACTCATCCTTTGCTGGGTAAGATAGAGCAATGGATAGGATAGCTGGATGACATGGTAGCTATTGTCTGGAGACCTTGGGTTGCCACTAAGCCATGGGATGATGCTCAAAGAGAGCTTTCTTTCATGTTTGTGTCATGTCCACTAATTGGATAGAGTGTTACTATCATTGAGAGATTTCTTGTCACACGTGTCTTATGCCAGTTTGGTAGGCAGCAGGATATATCACATGAGTACTACCCCTATGCCCACTTCACTGATGAGGAGAAGGGGTAGCACGTGAGACTAGATCCCAGATGATGTGGGATAGAGGCACGTATACTAGCTGCATGATGGGACTATATGGTGGATATCACCAATGCAAGGGTGATGCCTATATACAGAGATCAGTTGATGGCATGACCACATCCTAGATTTACTGATCCTATCAGTATGGGAGTGCAACAATAGCCCGTGTAGCAGCAGTAGGTACCGACCTAGTAGGTACCAGCCCAGTAGGCACTAGTTTAGCAGCCTGCATAGCAACAGGTTACACAATAGGGACCGCAAGGATAGTAGCAGAGAGTGTTGAGACCTCAATCTGGATAGACCAGCATCCCCACCAGGACCATGCATTTAGATGTAGGATCTGGGAGTAGTGGGGCCCAATAGTGGTCCACCAGGTAGCGGATAGGTGATTCATCATAGCAGGCTCCTCTAGATGATGATACTGATATGTATGATATTTTGATAGGAGTGAGGACACCATAGTTGCAGGAGGCTCTTAGGAAGAGCTGCGAGAGAGTGAGACAAGTCCAGTAGGAGTAGGATGACTACCACACCTGAGTCATCAGGGAGGAGACCCACGTAGCTGACAAAGACATAAAGATCAAGCAGCTACGAGAGGAGCTAGCATGATCAAGGATTGAGATGAGATACGAGGCTGCTTAGGCAACTTATTGCTATGCAGCTTATTGTGGAGTCATGCCAGATCTATTAGAGCATGTGCCACCATTTTTTGAGTACGCTAGAGCTCCATAGGCACCACCACCAGCACCTCCATAAGCACCACCATAGGCACCACCACAGGCACCTTCACAGTAGGCACCTCCACAGCGACTGATGCCTCTTCCACAAAGACCACTGCCACCACCTCCTCCAGGTGGTGCGGGACATAGTTAGCACATTTTTTATACATATTGTAGCCCCATTTTTTATACTGTGCTCGAGTAGCACCCTTCTCTTTTGTACATGACATTGGATCGATATATATATATATATATATATATATATATATATATATATATATATATATATATATATATATATATATATGAAATCGACAGTTTTGATATCATCGTACTTGTTGACATATTGCTTTGATATTGATGTTTTATGAGATGTGTTCTATATGCTTAGATGTATGGATAGAAATGTATGAAATGCACATGTTTCCTTTTATGAATATGAATATGCACATGTTTTATTCTACTGATGATGCAATGTGAAATGTAGTGATAGATGGATAGAATGTATGCATATGTGTAATGTATGATTTGAGTTATGCTTATAGTGGATGCATGTGAATATGTAGATGCAAATCAATTTATCAATGCAAATGGAAATGAAATGAAAATGCAATGGATATGTAATGTATATGGTACTAATCATCTCCTGCAGGATTTTTGCAATATATGACAAGTACTAATCAAAAGGAATACATTTCGAAGATTGAGAGTGAGGACCGGACACTTGTGCAACCAAGATGAAATTGAGGCAAAATATGAGAACCTTTGATGAAAAAAAAGCAATCAAGAGAGTACCAATATATCATCTCAAATGCAAGCTTAGCATGAAAATGCAAGCCTAGGCTAAATGCAAGCCTAGAATGAAAATGCAAACCCTAGGACTTGGTTGTTGAACTCACTGTATTTATCATCATCGAGTTCATTTAAGCATGGGATGATCACAAGATGTCATACAATCCTCACTAACATTGCAATCATGAGAATATGAATATGACATAAGTCTTAGATTTGTTGGAATGAGGTGTAAGCATTAAGGCACAAGAAGCCAGAATGACCTGAACACCTATTCCTTTTGATTTAGCAAGTTAACATAAGCACCAAAGCATAATTACTAGAATGACTTGAATGTTGCTTGTGAACAAACACACCAAACACACAAGAGTTCCTTCCTTTGCCAAAGATTACTCGCAGTGACCCTTACATTCACTTAGTAGGATGAGTGTTAGCAATTTTACTTGTAGTAGAAAGAAGTCACTCAAAATAGACAAGGAGAAGAACCAACCTCACCAAAGCATCCATATAAAAGGAGTCGAGGTACGCATGGCCATCCAATATGAGATGAAGGCTCTTATAAATGGACACCCCTCTTATATGAATTCATTGGATCATTGGAACTAAACCAGCAAACATAAAGCAAAGGAAAGATCATGCCCCCAGTCTTCATGTTTCTTAGTCAAGAAAAGATGTCTTAGATTTGCTTGAGGGGAAATGATAAAGAAAACAAACAAACAAGCAAAGGAAAAGCTCAGCATGCTTAAAAAGAACGCAAAATCAATTTTAGTTTCAGTTTACATTTGTGTTCAAGCAGATTGAAGTCGCATCGGAAGCGCACAACATTCGAAGTCTCAATGGGATAGCGACAACAGGAAGATGCAGTGAGAACCACTGGTGACCATCGTGAGAGATGAAGTCTCAAAAGTATATTAGAGCATGAACCAGGTATCAATAGGCAAATGCAGTGAGAACCACTAGTGACCGATACAAGGAAGATTCTTGAAAGAGAGAATAAAGCACAAGGGAAACATCAGTAGGCAGACGCAATGAGAACCACTGGTGACTGATGTAAGGAAGAGATCCTGAAAGAGAGGGGTTCTAACAAGAGCTAAGTATTAGTAGGTAGGCATAGTGAGAACCACTAGTGACTGATACATGAGAGATCCTCAAGGAGAGAAATCTCAAAAGTAGCTAGACATCAGTAGGCAGACACAGTGAGAATCGCTGGTGACTGATGCATGAACAAAACTTTTGAAAGCAATAGGACAATGCCCCCTAGACCAAGAAGGTGCCCCCAAGTCTGAACCAGTTCTAATCCATGAAGAGTCAAGGAAAATCTCAAAGACAACTAAAGACAAGTGCATGAGCTGGCAAACTAAAGTAGGAAACAAACTAAAAGCAAGAAACAAACTAAAGCAGGAAAGAGGGAAAGCAAACTAAAGCAGGAAATTAGGAGCCAAGCGATGCTGAGATGAGATGTAGCTTTAGCAAACAAGAGGTGCATGTTTACCAGGTTTTCACCATCTTGGCAGAGATTCTATTTTTGCTACCATGACACCTGTTTACCTAGTTTTCATCAATGGCACATTTTTCTCTTTTTCAATTTTTTTGTACTTTTCTCTTTTTTTATTTTTTTGTATTTTGAATATCTCATTTTTTTTGTATTTTTTTTTAATTTTGTATTTTTTTATTATTATTATCAAGGCACCTATGTACCAGGTTTTCACCAAGATAATAGATACTTTAAAGTGCCTGTTTACCAAGTTTTCACTAAGATGATCATTTTTCAGGACATTTTGCAATTTTAAGGATTTTTTTGCAATATATCATTTTTTGGGGTTTTTTTAGGACAAATAAGTATGTACATGAGCACATAGAGAATGCCTCAGCTATAGAATTTCTTCAAGTGAAGAGCGTTGATAGGCTCTTTGAGCTATTCTCCTTCAGTGGTGGAGAGTCGATAAGCACCAGACCCAAATGTTGTCGTAATGACATACGGGCCAAGCCAGTTTGGTTCAAATTTCCCTTTCTAAACTCGCTGCTGTTGATTCTTGGGGTTCTCTCTCAGGATGAGATCACCCACTTGGAATTCTCTTTGTCTAAATTTTTTATTATAGGCTTTAGACATCCTCTTTTGGTATGCTCTCAGATGATCGAATGCCACCTGCCAATGTTCATCTAGTAACTCAAGCTCTTGGAGCTGGGATATTCTATTTTCTTCATCAGTGATGAGGCCCCTCAAAGAGATTGGTAATTTAGGAATCTTCACCTCAATAGGTAATAATGCATCTGCTCCATAAACCAAGGCAAAGGGAGTGGCCCCCAATGGTGTTCAGATACTTGTTCTATAGGCCCGCAAAGCTAGATTAATCTAGAGATGCCAATCTCTACCAGATTTGTGAACTATCCTATGTAAAATTTTGAGAATTGTCTTATTAGAAGATTTTGCTTGTCCATTACCCTGAGGATAATAGATAGATGACCAATGCTGAATAATTCTAAATTTGGTGCATAAGTCTATCAGGTCCTTATTTTTGAATTGTCCCCCATTGTCAGTGATAATGGATGAGGGTATACCATATCTTCAGATGATATAGTTCAGTATAAACATAGCCACAGACTTACCATCAGCTATAGCTAGAGGCACTACCTCAACCCACTTGGTAAAGTAATCAATAGTTGTGATGATAAACTTATGTCCTCTTGAAGAAGAAGGATGTCTCTGACCTACCAAATCAAAGGCCCATTGCTAAAATGGCCAAAAACTGATGAGAGGACTAAGCTCTTTAGTAGGAGCATGAATCAAATTCTCATAAAATTGGCATTGTTTGCAAGTTTTGGCATATTGAACAGCTTCTTTTCCATGTTCGACCAGTAATAACCAGCTCTAATAAGTTTTTGGGCTAATGTTAGACCACTAGAATGAGACCCATAGATACCTTTGTGTACCTCAGTTAGCACATGTTTGGACTCATTGGGTTCTAAACACCTAAGGAGGATATTGTCTAGACACCGTCTATACAAGTCATTTTCTATGAGGACATACCATGAAGCAGTACAAATTAGGTGATGCTTTTCATTTCGAGTATAGGTGTCTAGAATGATCTGGTCATGAAGGTACAAAAAGATATGGTGGTAGTGGGATGAATCATGTCCAATGACTGAATAGGTCATCCTGGATTCAAGAATATCATAAGCAGGGTAGTGTAATGCCTCCACTAGGAATTCATGTCTGAAGTCATTTTTTGGCATTTGTAACATTGAAGCAAGAGTGGCCATAGCATCAGCTTCTTTATTGTCTGCCCTTGGAATTTGCTAAAAAGAAATGTGTGCAAAGTACTATTTGAGATCATCTACCATTCTTTTGTAGGGTACCAACTTATCATCTTTTGTTTGGTAGACATCGTTGACTTGGTTGATGATTAACTAAGAGTCTCCAAAGACCTTGAGCTCATCCACATGCCATTCAAGGGCTATCTTCATACCATTGATGAGAGCTTCATATTCAGCTATGTTATTTGTGTAGGGAAACAACATTTTATAAGCTTTTGGCAATGAGTATCTTTGAGGTGTCATAAATAGAATGTCTGTACCTGATCCTTGCTAAGTGAATGATCCATCAAAGAACATGCTCCAAGATTGATGTGTGAGAAGCATGATAGATTCATCTGGGAATTCAATACTCAAAGGCTGGTGATCTTTCAAAGGAGCTTCCACCAGCTAATAAGCAATTGCTTTTCCTTTAATAGCTTTTCTTTCCACATACTCAATGTCAAATTCACTAAGTATCATCACCCACTTCGCTAATCTACTCGTGAGGGTAGCCTTGCTTAGTAGGTACTTTAGTGGATCAATTTTTGCAATAAGCCTTATAGTATGAGCTAGCATATAATGCTGCAACTTCTGAGATGAAAATACCACTACTAAAAAATCCTTCTCAATGAGAGAATATTTCATTTCATAGGAAACCAATGTTCTACTGATATAATATATGGCTCTCTCTTTGTTGTTCTAATCTTCTTGAGCTAGGAGAGCACCCAAAGATGTGTTCGTTGCTGAAATGTATAGTATAAGTGGCTTCCCATGAATAGGAGGCATCAAAATAGGTGGATTAGCAAGATATTATTTTATTTGAGTGAGTCCCTTATCACATTCTTCATTTCATTCATAGGTCACACCCTTATGCAAGGTTTTAGTGAATGGTTGTGACTTGTCAGCTAACTGTGAAATGAAGCAACGGATAGATTGTAGCCTTCCATGTAATCCTCTCATTTGACTAATATTCTTGGGTGGAGGCATGTCCATAATAGCTTGCACCTTTTCAAGATCAACTTCTATGCCTTTAGCTGAAATGATATAACCCAAGAGTTTCCCAGAAGTAACACCGAAAGCACATTTTTTTGGATTAAGTCTAAGACTAAATTGTTCCATGCGGTCAAGGATAGGACCCAAATCTATGAGATGAGTTCTTCCCTACATGATTTTGGCTAAAGTATCATCCACATAATCCTCCATCATTTTATGTATCATATCATGGAAAATAGTAGTAACAGCTCTCTGATATGTTGCTCCAGCATTCTTAAGCCCAAAAGGCATGACATTCCAACAAAAGGTGCCCCAGGCACATGTGAAAGTAGTCTTTTCTTGATCTTTTGGTGCAATTTTTATTTAATTATAGCCAAAAAATTCATCCATCAAGGAATACATCTCATATCCTTCTATCATGTCTACTATCATATCAATATTAGGTAGTGGGAAGTCATCTTTTGGACATGCCTTATTTAGATCTCTGAAATTTGTACACACATGAATGGATTTATCATGTTTAGTGACTGGAACAATGTTTGAACTCCACTCTACATAATCAATAGTTCTTATGAAACTAGCCTTAAGGAGCTTTTCTAGCTCTTCTTTGACCAAAAGTGCTACGTGTGGATGCATCTTTCATAGCTTCTATTTAACAGGTTTAATTCTTTGTGCAATGGACAAATGGTGCATGATTAGATTGGGGTCTAATCTAGGCATGTCAAACTAGGTCCATGCAAAGTTTATTTTCTTGCTCTGAAGAAGTTAGTGAACTCTTCTTTTTCTTTGGCAGACAATGATTATGCTAGATGAATAATCTATGGAGCAGCCTCTGTACCCAAATTTACTGGTTGTGTCAGCTCAATCAATACTGATGACCTCTCTTGAAAGTGGCTCAAAAGCATATCAAGTATCTCATCCTTGGGTGCCTTAGAGAGGTTTTCACCCTCGGATACATCTTTTATTTTTACTATTTTTGGCTCTGATACTACCACAAAGTGGTTTTCACCATCAGAGCATCTATTTTTTCTTCTTTTAATTTTTTGACTAAGATACTTGATATCCACCTCTGTCATGCTAACACTTCTTTCACTAGTGGAGGACATCATAGGTTCAATAGCATGGAGGTAACAGGTTAGATCATAATCATTCTAGAACGTTAGGACTTCATTGGATGATGAGGGATAGTTCCAGTTTATCAGATCAAGACAATGGAGTGAAAGGGAAGTAGTGACTGGTTCAACTGTGTTCATGGTATAACCATCAAAAGCATGGACAAGAAAGTCAAGACCTAGAGTGATCTCATCCAAAGGAGTGTTCGAATCCCTATAAGACTTTACATCAAAAGTAAAGGACAAGTTAACATCGATGGCGTCTAATTCATGTAGCCTAGCACTAGACCCTTCACCTACTTTGAGAAGTCTTTCATACATGTGAACAATATCTATGTCTACATCATAAGTAGCATTAGACAAAGAGTCAAACTCATATTCATGTGAGTCAGTACTTGATGTGGTAATTTCATTAATACTAGTTGTATCACCTGACTCATCTTCATTCCTTGTGGCATTAATAGCTTGTTGAAGTTGTTCTTATTCAAGATACTTTTGAAAATGTGGTGGCCTATATTGTTCACCTAGAAAATTGGGATCATTATTTAGTGTTGCTTTTCATTCCTCATATGTGAATTGATACACTGAAGAAATTTTATTAGAATCAATTTCAGTATCAGTATCAGTATCAGTCTCTACCATATGGACAGGTATGATAGGCTCATCAGGTTCTGCAAAGAGCGCCACAAGATCCAGAGGAATAGGATATGGAAATGTGTCTTCATCAGATCTGGCCTTTGGATTTACCTCTAGAGTGGCATCTTCAATTTCTTGTTCAGGTTCAGGTTCAGGTTCTGGCACAAACTTGTTAATCCCTAAATGAAAGGGGATCTTCTTGAAACCTAAGCCAGTGGTATCCTTTGTGCTACGACCTATAGCTTCAATGGGATTTAGCAAACAATTGTCATTCTTCCCTATAGGACCACTCCCCTTATAGTCAAAGTGCTTCATGATCTTGAAGGCCTCACTATATGGTTCTTGCTCTAAATCTGGAGGTGGAGCAGTTGTTTCAGCTATTTCTTTTCCTTTATAGATCCAAGCTCTGATAGCTCTTTCTTCATCCTCATCTTCTAAAGGTAAAGATTCCCTTACAAAGGCACCATCATAAACTATTTGAGGAGAAGCATTAGAAGGTTTATTATTCTCATAAGGTCTCCCATAAGAGCACGAGGATAGAGGTAGAGCAGCAAGTGATAGCATAGGTTCAATTCGGTATTCTCCCATGCATGTATCCTTAAGTCTCAAAGTTTGTTCCATTTCCTTTAGCTTAGCATCATAAAACTCAGTGGATTCTCTATTTTCCGGAACAAAGCTATCTACAGATTGTGCAAGAGTGTTGCAAGAGTAATTGGTATTAGTAGGCACAGTGACGTCCACCCCAAGAAATGGAAACTTAATGCATTAATGATACATAGATGGAACAACTTGCATCTCATGAATCCAAGGCCTACCCAACAAGATATTATAGGAAAGAGGAATGTCAAGAATTTGAAAAGTAACATCTCTCTTAATAGGTCCTACGCAGATAGGTAGCACAAATAAGCCTTGGGACTTGTGTTCTTCCTCATCATAACCTTTGATGGTAATATTTTTGTGGGAGTCTACACAATTCTCATCATATCCTAGCTGAGTAAGCAGCTTAGCAGAATAGATATTAAGACCAGCACCATTGTCTATGAGCACTCAGCAAACACACTTAGGACCTATCATGACCTCTATGTACAAGGGAGCGTTATGCGGGTGACTCAAAGAGTGATTGTCTTCTTTAGAGAAGGATAGATAGTGAGGTGAGATCAAATGACCCACCATAGATTGGAACTGGTTGAGATTGAGATCCTTTGGAATGTTTGCCTCAGTGAGGACTTTATCCAAAATCTGCTTGTGATTAGGTGAGATCTTCAACAACTCAAAAATGGTAATCTGAGCATTGGTTCGCTGGAGTTGATCTAAGATGCTATAACTAGCTGAGCTAGCTATAGGAACAGATTTCATGTTCTTGTTGGCAAGGCCAACAATAGTCTTATCTATAGTTTATTTTGGAGTGGGTGTAGAAGTATCAGGACCCTTATCCATAGTTTTCTTCAGAGCAGATGTAGAAGTATCGAGACCCTTCAAAACAACTCTTCCATGTGATCGAGTAACCATATTAGCACAGTCTTGAGGTTGTTCAGATTCAGATGAATGAGATGCAGAACTATGCAAGATGAAAGGAGTTTTAGGTTTGGAAGCATCGTTGCTTCCTTTAATTGTAATCACATTGCAGTACTCTACTCCAACAGGTTCGATCATATCAATAACATTGTCATCATTAGTGTATGTGTAATTGACTTTAGCATTGGTATTCTTGGCGTTTGAAGACTCACCCTTCTCATGAGGAGGGAAGGGATTCTTAAATGCTTGATGGTCTGAATTCTTGTTATGACCATCCACAACAATGTCACCACTATCAATCAAATCTTGGACATTGTGTTTCAACTGAAGACAAGTAGAAGTCTTATGACCCTTATTCTGGTGATAGTCACAATAGGCATTATCATTCCACCAATGAGGTCATGGTTGTGGGTCATAAAGATGCTTTTCCAAAGGAGTAAGAATTTGATTCTACACAAGAGTTTTATAGACCACATCAAGTGGTTCTCCTAAGGAAGTGAATTCGTGCTTGGGTCAAGATGCCCAAGGTTTGTTTCTAGAAAACCTCGAAGTTTGTTGATTTTCCACCGCAAGCTTTTTAACCACTTTAACTACTTGTATGGTGGAAGAGAGATTAAAAAAAACTTTGCCAGTTTCGGGGTCACATTGTTGACCACTCCATCATTCACTACATCTCTATTCTTATTCACAAACTTCCCTTTATACTTATTCAAGTTTGAAGATCCCTGCTTGTTGTCTTTACCCAAAGTCAATTCACCTTTCTTGATCATAAAGGCCTCTATTCACACTACTTGTCTAATCATGCTATCAAAAGTTAGAGGACCTTGCAATTGCACTTGGTATCTAAATTCTAGGACAAGATTGTCCAAGAAAATGTCGAGTCTCTCAGACTCTGATAGCTTGTGAGAACATCTTGTACATAATTGTCTCCACCTTTCGAGGAATGTTAGGAAAGATTCTCCTTGTCGTTGTTTTAAATTGCAAAGATCCCGGATGTTGACCGGATGCTGAATATTATGCGAGTAATGTTGGAGAAATAGATTAGCCATTTCATCAAAAGTCTTAATGCTAATGGGCAATCTAGAGAGCCATTCCATAGCTGGTCTACCCAAACTATGAGGAAATAAGCGCATAAGATATGTTTGATCGTGCATAAATTCCATAGATAATGTGCCAAACTCCCTTAAGTGATCTTGAGGATCAGTTGCACCCAAGTATTTGTCATATTTAGGGAGTTCTACACCTCTGGGAAAAGGTGGCATATGAAGACTTCTATCAAAAGGGAAAGGACAAATACTTTCCATCATGAATGGTTGAGTGGGTTTGTCCTTATTCTTCGCAAGTTGACTAATTTGATCTTGCATGTCTCGGACCATTTTTTGCAACTTTACGGTCTTGATTTCTTCTTCCTTAGCTACGAGTGTTTCAACTTGATAGTTTGGGGATAACTTGGCCCCTTGTTTAGCTAACTCAAGGAAGTATTTTTCTTTCTCCTCTAGGAGAAGGATCTCCATTATTTTAACAAGACTCTTATTAGCTTTGGAAACATTTATATCATGTTGAGTTATCACATCGTTTTCATTCCCAAGGATCTCATAAATGCTTGGAATCTAATCTTGTTGCTGATCATCTTGGTTTTGATCGAACGGAGGAGGGCAATAGAAATATGCGGGTTGTCAATCGCCTTGAGGTTTGCTTCGAGATTTATCATCATTGTGGGACTGATTTTGGTCATGTTGAGATTGACCATGAGGTTTCTCATTCCAAGGTTGAGCATGAGGTGGGTCATTAGAGGATTGACCATGATACTAATTGTTTTGAGATTGATCAAAAGTTTGACTGTACTTGCCTGGTTGGAAATCAAACAGATCTCCCATCTTTTTGTAGGCTTGTGCAGTACATGAAGATTTAGTGAAATGGTATGCCCAGTGTCGAAAGGGCACGACCAAGGTGACCTTTGGTGAATGAATAGGATCAAAAGATTTAACAAATTTAGGTGAGAAGATATCATCAATAGTATCACTAGGTTCGATGATAGGACTATTCTCAGCAGGATCAATAGGTACGATAATATGATTAGTCTGAGGAAGAGGTCTTCCAAAGTTGTGAAACAATGAGTTGTCTTAGAAGAACGAGTTGTCTTGCTCTTGAAATGAGAAACCAGGTTGTGCTTCAAACAATGGATTAAAACACTCTTGAAACACCGGAGGTGATGGTTGAGATAGACTATCTTTCAAATTACTCAATGAGGAAATCAAGAATATCTCACAAAGTTTAGATTTCGTGACAGATTTAGGATGATCTATTTCTTGATTAGGAGGTTTGCTTCTACCTTCATCAGTATTCTTAATGGGATAAGTTTTTCCACTTCTATTCATGATAGTCATAAATGAAGATGAAATGAGAGAAGACTCAGGATAATGCTAGACTCTGTCTCTAAGAACAACGCAAAGGAAATAAATGGCTAGAACAACCAAGATGCGAGATGGACCTAGTATGAATCATCAAAAGAGGGGGCTAGAATAGCTGAGATAAGACTATCACAACATGAGATATAGAAGGCATAAAGAGATAAGGTAAACCAATAAGAGACAACATGAGTCAAAGCAAAGATCGATCGATTCCTAACTCGAGACAACCAATTTTTGACAGTGAACGACAAGAAAATAGACCTCAAACAAAAAGTAGATCAGATAAAAATTCAAACAGTCAACGGCAAATAGGTCTCTATTTTTTAAAATTGGGCTACAGTCTCACGCAAGAAAGTACCAGGCCATGCGAGAGAACACAAACCTTCACATGAAAGAACAAAATCTCACATGAGAAAGTGCTCTGAAAGGTGAAACTTCACTTGGGAAAAGTCCAAAATCTGATAGTCTAACATAATTTTCAAGGTAAATGTTGAATTCTGAGGTACAACCTGAATTGATGTTTGACATAAAATCCAATTTCTTGATAGGTTTGAAGAACAATTTAATCAACAACCTCATTTTGAGGTTTCAAGCATTCGTTTAAAGACACACAGGTTTAAATCAAGTAGTTGTGATACAAGAAGTAGTCATTAACAAGCCTATCAAGGACAAACCAACTTAATAGCATCAGGGGAGTCTTTGTTTGATAATGATTGGACAATTTTTAAGACTCGATAACAAACACATAGCTTAGTCCTACAAAAAAAATGGTGAGAAGACAAAACCTTTGCCCCATTGCTTATGTGCATACGTGCACCTCACACAGTCGTGTCACCCCCTAGAGGGTGCCCATGTTTTTGGTGTTTCCAAGGACTCAATAGTATACATTCAAAGGTTACCCTTGTGGCAGGGGCTAGTGTCATATACCACCTTCGAGCATCCAGGTGTATGCCTATGATGGGAATTTACAGGAGAGATTCTTCCCCCTCCCTGTGCAAATATTATGACTCCTTTTGGAGGTGAACCAGGTACACCACTAGCTAAGGAAAGTTTTTAATAGTCTTTTGTTCACACTAACCTTCAGTGCCCCTGATACAAGGTTGAGGCCTTGCAGCCACACCAACACCCGAAAGTCATACACCCCCGCAAGCAAGGCTAACAGCGGTGCCGCTCAATATAACAGATGGAGCCTTCTCAAGATGATAGTCGAAATCTTGAGAAGGAAGCTAACATGGTTTTGGAGTCTTTAGACTCAACAAAATGTTCTTTATTAGAGTGAGGTAGAATCACCGGTGAAAGGTGCGTACTCACTTGGGTCGTTCCTGGAGGTTCAACTTTCGGCAGGCCCTCTAAAGGTGACACAACTTGGCTTAGATCTTAGGGTTTGATTCTTTGTTTCTCTCAAAGAGAGAAGAGCATACTTCTCTACCTCATCACTTCACCCAAACACATCAAGAAGATTCATCATCGAGTTAGCTTCACTCCACCACATCTACAAGCTTTTGGGTTTCTAGTTCTCTCAAAGAGAGAAGAGCATAATCCTCTGGCAAGTAGAAATGTAAAGATTCACTACCTTTCTCCACTTCCCCAAGAATTTGTCATATTAGTAGCATCATTAGGTTTTTGGGTTCATTCATGGTCATCACCTCCATGTAATGAAGAGCCAAATTCCCTACCCACTATCAAAATTCTCAAGAAATTTTAACGAAGCCCTATTTAGACTATGTGAATGAAAGCAAGCAACAAACACAATATTTTTAAATGTTCTTTGACTATCATCCTATAATCAAACCATTAACATGTTTTATGTTCTTCGTCAAACATCCTACAGAAAACTATTATGTTGTGAAAAGAACAGAGAAATGGAATTAAACAACAAATAGAAACTGTCAGAAATCTGGAATAGGAAAGATGAAGATTTGAAAAAATTTAAAAATTGTAACCAAATCTCGCGCGAGGAAGTACTCCATAGAGTGCGAGAAAACACAGGGTGTCATGCAAGGATGTGAAAGTTTGCATGAGAGAGTGCTACTAAGAGTGACACTTCATGTGGTATGCTCTAGATTCTCATGTGAGAATCTGTACACAGAAAGTACAGATGCACGAAAGAGCTTAAATTTCATGTCAAAAAAATTGAGAATGAGGCCAGAAATTGATCTTTCTGCCCCACGGTGGGCGCCAAAATGTATATGGTTGAATGTGGACCTCTAATCCAGCTACACATGCAACATAGTCATTACTCACATGATCGAATTACGAAAGAGAGTATTGATTACTCAATTCAAAATCCATGGTGAAGCGACTTGTTGCCTCCTATGTAGACGGAGTGTTTGATTACTCTCAAAACGAGAGCCAACAACCATAAGACCAATACTACAATGGAGGATTTGAAAGCTATGAAGATAATCAAAGTACAATTAATCTAAAATGAAGTGCAATTAATCTGAGAACTTGAAATAAATATGATGATGCAAGTTTATTCTAAAGAAATTGAAAGAAAGATGAGATTAAGCTATGAGCATGTGAGCAAACTAATTGTAATGAAGATGCAATATTAAACTAAATGAAATTAATCTAAGAAAATGCAATGAAAGCTTGAAATAATTGAGACAAAAAAGTGCTATAGTTTAATTACTCTCAAAAATTGCTCTCCTTTGAATGAAGAATGAGGTTCATTAAATAGACAAGCCCGGGGAGAGAATGAAGAGGTTCTTGATTTGAAACTCCTGACTCTTCATTCCCATTTGAGATAAAAAGACATGAATTACTTAATTAAAAGAATGTTTATTGCCACATAAGGGTGACTGTTCGAATAATTTGAATTATTAATTCAAATAAAGGTGTCCATTCAAATAACAAGTAATATTAATTCCTTTTTATGTATATTAGCCAAATGGGGTGGGTTTAATTTAATTTAAAGCACTTAGGACTTTAGAGTTAAATTAATTCATCATAGGGGTAATTTAGCTAATAAAAGTTGAAGACTTTAGGAATTAATTTTAATATTTGATTAAATGCAATTTAGGGTTTTTTGCAATTGACATCAAGTCAAATTAAGTCAGGTAGGAGAGAGAAAATTTCCTAGGAAACTAGGACTTTGGAGATGTAAAATTGATGAAAATGCACCAAAATTGATTGAATTTATTAGGTGCCAATTTTGGGGTATTACATGGACAACCTTCTGAGAAAGCAAAACCATTAACAAAAGAACCTCAAGTTATCTTTAATGGAAGCTTTATCACAGAGAAAGTGTCAAAACAAGAAATTGAGGAAGAGGAAGCTTTGCTTTCTTGGTTATTCAAAGATGAGTCCCAATCACAAACTGTTTAGAAATGTGACTCTAAAACATAAAAAGTTCCTTCAAATTCATATGGACCAGGAAACAAACTGATAACTAAAATGGGATATGCTGGAAAAGGACCTCTAGGAGCACAAGGTAAAGGTCACATGTCACCCATTGAACACATTGTCTGGACAAACAAAGATACTGCAGGTCTAGGCTATCAAAAGAAACCCTTCTATCTCAAAGGAAGCTCTTCTCATGTGATAGAACAGATAGAACTAGAAATAATCAACAATAAGAAAGAGGAAAACAACCATAGTGAAAGTGATGATTCAAATACTAAAAATGTTTTCCCCTATGAACCTATTCCTAAAACATCTTAGAAATTATCAAGGAAGAAGATGAAGCTAAAAGAATCAATGTAGTAGACACACAATAACCTACCGCTGAACAAGTGACAGTAGCCACACAAGAACTGGCTAGTCCTGAAATCAAACAAGAAGAACAAATTGAACCTATCATGATAGCTAAACATTTGGGACATAAGAGTGAATCTAAAATAGAATCTCATGAATATGAATTCCATTTAGAATCTGAAGGAAATCCTTCTTGGGGAATCCATCTAGATTTCACACATGTTCTTAGATTTCCCAAAGGTCCAGATGAAGAATCAAAAGATGAATCAAATGACTATGAATGGGGAGTTATTCCAGAAGAAGATGAAATTATAATAGAAAAACACATAGATTTCATTCACTGATAAGCACCTATGCCTGACGTGAGTCTAGAGCAAAATAACAAACTTTACAAGTCTGATCCACCTACTCCTGAAGTGGAATCCAATAATGACATTGTGACTCCTAATGAACCGAACATCTTGAGTAGTAATATCACCTTCGAATTCATGAGTCAGATCATAGCTAATGATGCCAATACCATGTGCATCAACGCAATCAACCAATCCTTTCCAAAACTTACAATCCAAGATCCTGATCTTATTGACCAAACGTCCAATGATCCAAACCAAGATATCCATACCTTTAGATCAAACTATGCTCTCACATGTTACCTCAATGCAATTGAACCCATGATGACTTCCATCAGTGAACCTAGCATTAGCATGATGGAGTTAGATATCAAATATCTCAGTCAAAAGAATAAAAACAAAAAGAAAAGGAGTTATGAGGGTGAAAACCACTATGTGGCAGTCTCAGAACCTAAAATAGTAAAAACAAAAGACATATCCAAAGGTGAAAAACTCTCTAAGGCACCTAAGGATGATATATTTGATGTCCTTCTGAGTCATTTATATGACAGATCTCTAATGTTGATAGAACCAACTCAGCCTATCAATTTGGGTACAACAGAAGAACCTCAGTTAATTCATGTAGCTCAATCTTTGTCAGAAGAAGAAAAGCAAGCATTTACCAAGTTCTTAATAGAGAAGAAAATCAACTTCGCATGGAAATACTCAAATATTCTAGGGTTATATCCTGATCTCATCATGCATCATCTTTCTATAGCTCCAGGAGTTATTAAACATAAATTGTGAAACATGTATCCACATGTTGCACTCCTAGTCAAAGTTGAGCTAGAAAAGTTACTAAAAGCTGGATTTATCTGAGTCGTTGATTATGCAGAGTGGATATCAAACATAGTTCCTATTTCAAAACTAGAAAAATTTATCAGAGTATGCACCGACTTTAGACATGTAAACAAAGCATTCCCTAAGGATGAATTTCCACTACCCAACATCGATATGATAGTGGACATGACTGTGGGCTTTAAAATGTACTCTTTAATGGATGGTTTTTCTGGATACAACCAAATCAAAATAGCTCCAGAAGATCAAGAGAAAACAACTTTTACTTGTGCATGGGGTACTTTTTGTTGGAATGTCATGCCATTTGGTCTTAAGAATGCTGGTGCTACATATCAACAAGCTATGACATCTATTTTTCACAATATGATGCATCAAACTATGGAAGACTATGTTGATGACACCTTAGCTAAATCAATTAGCTAAATCAATGAAGAGATCAAAACATCTTACAGACTTGAGTAAAATACTAGATAGAATAGAAAAGTTTAGTCTCTGACTAAACCCTAAGAAATGTGCCTTTGGTGTCACTTCAGGAAAACTTCTAGGCTGCAATGTTTCAAAGAAAGGAATTGAAGTAGATCTAGCTAAAGTCAAAGTAATCACGGAGATGCAACCTCCTAAGAACATCAGTCAAATAAGAACCCTCCAAGGAAGGGTACAATCTATTAGATGCTTCATATCTCAGCTAGCAGACATATCACAACCTTTCACAAAAACATTACATAAAGGTGTGACCTTCTCATGGAGTGAGGAATGTGAAAAGAACTTCAATCACATCAAATAATATATGGAAAATCCTCATATTTGGATGCCTCCTATTCAAGGGAAGCCATTAATATTATATGTCTCTTCCACAAATACATCATTGGGGTAATTACTAGCACAACATGATGAAAACAAGGAGAGAGCTATCTACTACATCAACAGAACATTGGTATCTTATGAAAAAAACTATTTAATGATAGAAAAAGTGTGTCTAGCTATCATCTTTGCATCACAAAAGTTGAGACACTACATGTTAGCTCATACTATACAACTAATAGAAAATATTGATCCATTGAAGTACTTATTGAGCAAAGTTGCCCTCGCAGGTAGACTAGCAAAATGGGTAATGCGATTGAGCGAATTTGACATAGAGTGTGTTGAGAGAAAAGTTATCAAAGGACAAGTTATTGTAGATCAGTTAGCTGAAGCACCATTATTCGATGATCAACCTATGCATATGGAATTTCCTGATTCCTCCATTATGAACATCTCTTCTAGAACATGGCAATTATTCTTTGATGGATCCTACACATAGAATGGATCTGGAGTTGGTATACTATTCATCACACCTCAAGGTTACTCTATTCCAAAAGCATTTAGAATCAAATTTCCTTGTACCAACAACATAGCTAAATATGAAGCACTACTAAATGGTATGAAGATAGCACTAGAATAGAGAGTAATAGAACTACACATTCATGGAGACTCACAACTGATCACACACCAAGTAAATGATGTGTATCAAATAAAAGATGAGAAGCTAGTTCCATAAAAATGCATGGTAGATGATCTAAAGAAATACTTCATATCTATCACGTTTGAATAGATTCCTAGAATGGAGAACAAGGTTGTTGATGCTATGGAAATGCTATCAACTTTACTACAACAACATGAACATGAGCTACGCTATGATTTCTTGGTGGAAGGACTATCATTCCCTGCCTATGATTGTCCAGAAACTTGAATGATCTACATTGTTGTAGGTCATGATTCTTCCTGATACCAATACCTATATTCCTACCTTCAAGACCAAATCATTCCTGATTCCTTTAACAGACATGAGAAATGTTACCTTATCCAAAATGCATCACCATATGTCATCATTGGTAATGATTTATACAAACGGAGTCTAGATGGTACACTCCTTAGGTGTTTAGAACATGAAGAGTCCCAACACACATTAGAGGAAGTCCACGAAGGTATTTGTGGATCACATTCCAATGGTTTAACACTAGCTTGAAAACTCATTTGGATTGGGTACTATTGGCCAAACATGGAAAAAGAGGCCATCTAATATGCTAAGAACTGTTAGAAGTGCCAAGTCCATGGTAACTTGATACACGCACCAAGGAGAGATTTGATTCCCTTTAGAACACAATGGCCTTTTCAACAATGGGAATTTGATCTCATAGGAGCTATCTATCCTCATTAATCAAATGGTCATACCCATATTATCACAACAATAGAATACTTCACAAAATGGGTAGAAGCAGTGCCTTTAACACAAGCAACCAACAAACAAATCTCAATGTTCATTCTGAACTACATCATTTTTCAGTATGGTATCCCGCACTCCATCATTACAGATAATGGAGGCCAATTCAAGAACAAGGACCTAGACTCCTTATGCTCTAAATTCAAGATCACTCAACATTGGTCATCCATTTACTATCCTCAAGGGAATCGACAAGCTGAAGCGTCCAGTAAGAATTTACTGAAAATACTACATCACATAGTTAATAAGATAGGAAGAGACTAGCACCTGATGATAAATCCAACTCTTTGGGCCTGTAGAACAAGTATCAGAATGCCCACTAGGGCTACACCTTTCACTTTAGTATATGGGACTGAAGTGGTATTGCCTATTGAGGTTGAAATCTCATCACTATGAATCAGAATGCATGGTCTCATAACTGATGATGATTACAGAGTGTCTAGGTTACAAGAACTTGGAATATTAGATGAGCGCAAACAAGCTACATATGATCATCTCAGAGTGTATCAAAAAAGAATGTCCAGAGGCTACAACAAGAAATTCAGACACAAAGAATTTCATGTTGGCGATCTAGTCTTGAGAGAGAATACTAAAAATCAATCCCATTGAGAGCGCAAGGGGAAGTTTGAACCCAACTGGCTGGGTCCTTTTGTAGTCACTACTGCTTTTGGCTCTGGAGCCTATCAACTCTCAACAACTGAAGGAGAACAGCTCCAAGAACCAATCAACATTCTCCATTTGAAGAAATTCTACGCCTAAGGCATTCATTCTATGGTAAAATGTCCTGAAAAAAGCATAAAAATCATAAAAATACAAAAGTACCAAAAAATTGAAAAGATCAAAAATACAAAAAAGAAGAAGAAAAAGAAAAAGTGCCTTGGTGAAAACCTGGTAAACAGGCACCTTGGTAGAAAAAATAGAATCTCTGCCAAGATGGTGAAAACCTAGCAAATGGGCACCACTTGTATCAAAAAGCTCCATCTATCAGTGCAATCTTGGTATTTCCAGCTTTCAGTCTTGCTTTAGTTTGTACATATCTCCTGATTTTCTTTCATATCCTATTTTTAATAAAGTCGGTCTTAGCACAATCCAGCACAAGTGTCTATATCCTATCAAAGCCTAAACTTGGGGGAAATCAATGTCATATCCTATGGTCCTCAGTATCTTCAGACAAGTCATATCTAGTCAAGGTCCTTCCAAAGCTACTTTTGAGTCAGTCAATCACTCTCCTCACCAGGAAAGGATTTTGCACCAACAACACAACAAACAACAACAAACAAACTGAAAACAATCTCTGCAACATGCTTAAATCTTCTTGTATGCTAACTGATTCATATTGTGAGATTTCTGCATATTCTGTCTCCTTGAGCTCCTCGATGATGTCCTTCACAAGATTTAGATGAGTGATGACTAGGGGCTTAATCTTTTATTTGATTTCTTCTTGAAAGTAAAAATCTAATAACTTTGAAATTCTGGATTGAGTTGGTGTCCACTATAAGTGCCTCCATCATGTATTAGATGGCCATGTGTACCTTGACCATTGATACCTGGATGCTTCAAAGAAGTTTGATCTAACTTTTATCTTTTTGAACGATTTCTTAATCCTACTATGAACAACTACTACCCAAGGATGTGAACAATAAAGGGTTAGTGTGCGTAATTCACATTGGAAATGGAATGATTTCTACAAATTGTTTGGTGTTTGTTCCGCAAGGCGTATTCAGGTCATCACAACATTTATGTTCTGATGCTTATACAAATTGCTATATCAAAAGGGACATGATATTCAGGTCATCCTAGCTTTTGTGCCTTGATGCTTATATCTAAATCTGACGTAATAAAACAAAAAATCAATATTCATATGTCCATGGTTGCCTAACTAGTGGGCATTGTATTGATTTATCCAGTGTTACCTAAAGAGAAGAGAACAAAAAAAATATTCAATGATGAAAAAGACTGAAACATGATCAGTGACTAAGTCCTAGGTCCTAGGTCTGCATTTCATTTTGCACTTTGCATGGTTGTATTTATCTCACCATTTTTGAATCAGCTTGATGCTCAACGATTCTCCAAAATTATGCTAAACATAACACAAGGACTGAGCTTTGTATGAAGCTCCCCTAAAACTAAACCAGCAAGCAGTCACCATCTTGGGTTGTACGTCCATTT
This sequence comes from Chamaecyparis obtusa, assembly GCA_027943335.1. Lineage (NCBI taxonomy): Eukaryota > Viridiplantae > Streptophyta > Pinopsida > Cupressales > Cupressaceae > Chamaecyparis > Chamaecyparis obtusa. The sequence continues at coordinate 229,153 of BSBK01003187.1, forward strand.
TGACGAATGATTGAGCACTTGTCATCTTCAGATACCTGCAAAACAATATCATGCATATCGCCGCATTTACATTTACATTTCCATAGCATTCATACATTACATACATACATGTGCATCAAAGAAACATACATTTTTATTTATTCATCTACTATCAATCATTGCATTATATAATCCATACATTTGAAAGATGCCATTGCACTGCATATTCCATACATTCTACAAAGACATAAACATTTCATACATTTGCATCACATGATATATAATCATAAACCAAAATGACAAGTGCATATGAAGTCACAACCAAACATCAATCTCATATATATATAATAGAATTAGAGTACAATGGGGGTGCACTAATGGCATAGTATACAAAAGAATGAGCTCATCTGAGCTATCAGCTATGATCAGTATATAGACAAAAATGACAAAATTAGAACACTAAGATAGATCAGTTGTCTGCTTGATCCTCCGCATCTGGTGGTGGTGGGGCAGGTGCATCTGGTGGCATGTCAGCCCATGGTGATTTGGCTCCCTCAGAAGCAGCCATATACTTAGAATAAGAGGGCACTCTCTACTCAGTAGGAACCCTTGAATAGTAGGCAGAAACATAATATGCGGCCTGACTAGTCTGATGAATCACCTCAGCCTGTAACCGTCTCACGTTGGCGTCACACTCTCATACCTATCTCTCACAAGCTCTAAGTTGAGACTCCACTATGGCACTATGTATCCTAAGGTCCTGTAGCTGCTACCTCAATCACTAAATGACATCCTAAGGTGTCTGTCTCACACCAGGATCTTCCTCTGCCGCTACAGTCTCAACCTCCTCTGTAGGCTACTCAGCACCTGCCTCATTACGTGCCTTATGATGATGAATCTCAACACCTAAATCAAAATCTAGAGCATCTAGGGCATCCTCCATCTAAATATCCTGATGTGCTCCCAGAACATCCTCAATGCTATCCACACTGCCCAGTTGTCCACCCTCACCTCTAACATACCTCCTCTAAAGAACTTCAGGTTTGCTTGTTGTAGAACTTTGTGAGCAAGGGGGTCTCATCTCTCTTGATGGCCTCGATGGGGTCATCATCGCTCTAGGATGTGGTGGTGTAGGATGACCAAAAAGAATCTATACCTCCCGACGTCTATGTCCTATGCCCATAGGGGCACCTGTCACATCCTCTACATCCTCCATAGTCGGGATGAACTTTGTAGGATCTGAGAACCTAGGAATCAGATGCTCTGCAATCCACACTATGTAAGCATCAGTGACTCCTGCATATGAGATCTGCACCCTATAATCCTAGTCCTGGCTGATATAACCCCGGTACTCCATGCTGCACTCTGCATAGGATAGTCGAGGTGACCATCTGAGCTCGAGCTCTTGTACCAACTAAGCGTAAGAACTGAAGTCTTGAGGGGCATCCTGAATAATACCATACTATCTCCACACCTAAGTAATCAAAAAATGCTCTAGGACAGTAGAAGACCAATCAATCAACATCCGACTCTGAAATAAATATCCAAACTAAACACGGGAGGCAAGCCATGCCTCTATATGTAAATAGGGCCTCCATGTCACAGTGGTTATGCCATCCAAAACATGCCTCCAGTACTTGGTACGTCCCATCCTTACCTGTGTAATGTAGCCAGAATACCTGTATATCAACAACTCCTATGGCTGCCACTCATCTTTGCCTATTGGCCTGCATATGGAGATGTGCTCCCAGGCCCAAATCTATAATACTAAAACTCTAAAGGCAAATGATTTTCCCTCATGATACACTATCTCATGTATCTCAGAGAACATGTGAGCTAATAAACATTGTCCCCACCCAAGCTTAGAAGGACTCGCCATCAGTCACTGCACCATAGGGGCCCAACCCATCAAAATTCCACACCGATGTCTATCAGACATGATGATCCCTCTGATCATCCCAATGATAATGCAATCAAGACAGTGCATCTATCCATATCTCTGCACTAGAGTCTCCCATGAGATCTGTTGAGCTATCTACTCATCGACCTCGAATATTGATCTGAATGCAATCAATCCTGCATTACCTGAACTAATGTAGTCTGAGTGAGGTCCGTGAAATGGTATCTAAAGTATCCTATACACATCCTCTGGAGTCACAATGATCTCTCTGGTTGGTAGATGGAATGTCTAAGTCTCAGAATGAAAGTGCTCAACCAATGCTGTAATCAAGCCATGGTTTACCTGAATCTCAGGTAAACGGATCAGATACCTGAAGCCACAAGAAGCTAGGTGTACTCTCAGTGGATTAGGAAGTGACACACATAATCTTCGAGTCATTGGATGAGATATTTGAACATGTACATCAGGAAAGACAACCTACACAGTACAAAAATAGGGAAACCTATCAGTAACTTGGTCAAAAATCACCCGACAAGAGAACAAGAAGGATGACAATGAGAGAACCCTTGATTGTAATAGGTCCCATTCTCTTCATGATGACATTAGAAAGATGGATTTGCAGGTAAAAAGAATAGTTATTATGACCCCCCTAGAAATTGCTAAGAATAAATCTATCTATAGTTATAATCTGGACAAGTGGGTGCAGAATGACCTGGTCGAACTTAAGAACAGATGTATCAAACTGGAAAATAAGAATCCTATTATTGAGGAAACTATTGACAAAATCAGGAAGGAGATTTCTCTCAAAGCTAATGTCAATATTTTTTATTACAGTTTAGATTTGGATGATAGAATTAAAAAAGAAATTGAGACTGCCATGATCCCTATCCATGAGAAGACAAGCAGGAATGAGGAAATGCTAAAATATTTGCTCAGCCTGGCCAATACAGGAATGAAGTCTACTCTGGAGAATTTGAATACACTTAGCAAAATGCTGGAAGGAAAAAAAGACGCCCCCCTGAGTGACAAAATTGACCTGACTGACCCTAGTCAGCAGATGGGACTTGGCACCAGGACTAGGTCTAATACTAAAAAGAAGCTCAAGATTGCGGATCAGGACATTCAGAGCTTGAAAGATAATGTTAAGATCATGCAGGCCCAGCTGGAGGAATCTGAGGGCTTCCTGAAGACTATGTCTTGATCTTTGTGCTGGTGGTCTACTCTTTTTTGTTTGTTGTCCAGCATTTTTTGCTTTTTGTTGTGTACAAGCTTATTGAATATTTGGGTATTGACCCTTTGTAGTCTGTTCCCTTCTTTGGGATAGCTAGTTGTTCTTAGGGATTTCATGCTTATCTTTTGTCTCTATTGTTAAAGGGTTTCGGGGCCCCTTCAAAACCTATTTTTACCATAATCAAAAACTTGGTCAAAAATCAAGCTCAAAGCATAGAAAATGTGAAATTGACAACTTTAGAAGGTGAATTAAATGCTAAGGAATCAGCCTAAGAAATTAGAAAAATCAAATTTTTGACCTAAGGATGTGAAAAATGCTCATTATTTTCCATACGAGTTTTTAGACTGGCATCAAAACTCATACAAGTTACAGTAATGTCTTATACGACATTTCATGGTCATACGACTCTGTGCAAGGTCTCGCATGACACATGAAGGACCTGACAAAATGTCGTATGACACTTGGATCCTCTTCATATGAGTTACACATGTAACCCATACGAGTCTTGACTTGGACTTGAAAACTCGTACGAGTCCTATGGACTGTCGTATGAGTTTTCGTGAAGCAAAAAAAGAAAAAGCTAAAAACATGGAAAAAATCCTAAAAATACATAAAACATGAACAAAATTGAATATAGGAGAGGCATAATGATCCACTTACCGGGTTGCCATACTGGTGAGGTCATTTGTAGTGTCGACTGCACTTGAAATAATGAGAAGACACGGGAACTTGCATTTTTTCTTAGAGGGCTCCACAAGCTCACAAAAGACAAATGGTTCAAATTATTTGAAAATGACCCTTTTGGGCCTTATATAGATTTTGACTTAATTTTTCAGAGTCCTCCGTTTTGCATGAAAATTGCACCCTTGGCTAATTTCGACATCCTGAACCCATTTTTGGGATCAAAATCAAAATCTGAGATCATTTACTTTGTCAAAATTGTGATTTAAAATTTTCAGACCCAAGATGACCGACTACTTGCATAATCGACCTTCAAAACATCAATAAAATCTAGTATTCAACTTAACTGATTATCATACATTAAACTCTTCAAATTTCAACTTGGTCAACCATGGTCAAACCTAGTCAAACTTGGTTAGTAGGACCTCCAAACGATGCAGACAGCACCCTCGAACGTGCATAACCACTTCTACTATTGATTACATCACTCCTACACTCTATAACGCTGGCTTTCTTGCCAGATTTTGATTTTCATCCCGAAGGGGGCATGGTAAATTACACATCTTTTAGTCAAATCTGTCAATCTAAAATTCTTAAATTTCTTTCAGTAATCAAGACAACAACCACGTCTAGTTGTCGATTCATCAAAAGTCCTCGTTGCTTGGGGCATATCGGATTCATCAAGATCCATATCAATCTGGTGTTCTCTAACAACTTGTAAATTGTATCAACTTTTCGTAACCATCGGTTCATTAGTGTTATTTCCTTGGTTCTTCATAACTGAAAGGTTTAGATTTGACATCCTTTCGATTCCTTTGGACATTCAGGTCTGGAGTCAGGACAATCACCTCTTCGTAATCATAAGGTTTAGAATCAGGCATTTTGACACTTTTTCATAATCACCGGTTCATTGTTGCTACTGTTAACATCATCTCAATTCTTTTGTCAGTGAGGACTTGAATCTACATCTTCTAAATCAATCAATCTGTTTCTATCTCAGGATTGGTTAATCTTTCAGGATCAGTTTCTCCACCACATAACTAAGTCTACATCATCATAAAAAATAGATTAATCTTTGAACCACTGCGCTTCACCTAGTAATTCAAAGAGGGGAAAAATGTAATACCCCAATCATGGGCTATAGGACCATTGACCTCCTACATCGACAAATCGATTGAAATCGATACAAAAGTCCTAACCAAATATACACCAGTGCATCAAATCATCAAAACCCTAACCGATTTTATCTCAATTCTGCTTCAGAGAATATGTTAATATGATTTAGGACAACAGAGAGGGGGGGTGAATCATTTGTTCTCAGGTCCTAATGTATAAGACAAACTTAAAAACTTTTCCTTAAATTAGATCCAATAACCAAAACAAACTCAATCATCACTGATTTAATAATTGAAACATAAACATTGCAGTCCACTACCCAATTGTAACTTAACTTGTAAAACACAAAAATGTTCAAACCAAAACATTCACACAAGTATTAACACCAGGATTTATAGTGGAAACCCAATGTGGGAAAAACCACTTAGTAACATGCTACTATTATTTTCACTCTTCTGAAGTTAGCTCGGTTAAAAGCCAACCTTGTCAAAGGTTACAATACACATTGTTAGGTTTGACCCAGTTAAAGGATTTCAATCACCCTATTAAAAGTGAGCCTTGTTATAGGACTTACATACACTCCATTAGAATGCAACCTTGTTCAAAGGATTTAACATATGATTGTTAGGTCAACCTCTGTTAAAAGGATTTTGATTGTTACAATGGTTAGAAAGTAGTAGCAATATTGATTTGAAAAATATACAACTCACTTTACAAATATTAGATCTAATTCCATACACTAATGTTGGTTTATTGACTTTGAAACTTTTCCATCTCCATCTCTGATCTGCTCAAAAATTTTCTTCAAGCAACCACCATAATTCTCCTTCAGCCTTTTCTGCTTATACAGTCAATAAAACTTTACTGATCTTCCAACATTCTCTTTTTTTTTCACCCATGCACACACATATCCAATGCTCAGGTTCCCTTAATACTTTCCTCAATTAGGATAACTCATCTTATGCTGCTCAATCTCATTCGTAGATCTTAGGGTTAGGTTAGATTCATTGAATCTACTCGCTTCATGTTCTTCGGCTTCATCTCAAATCTCTTAAAGATTTACAATAAAATGTTTTACAGTGCATTTAATGCTTTCAAACAATCAATAAATAAAGTCAACACGTTTTACATAATCCAAGAATTCAACAATGTCGGCTCCAAAATTAAATTCTCTTCAAATATAAAAATGCTGATGCTCGGTCAATACTGTGATCAACTACTCGGTCTTCATGTAGAAAGCTCGGTCATTACTAAAAATGTTTCCTCGGCTTATATTGTCTTCCTCGACAATTAACTATTGTTCGGTCGACACTAGAATTTTGCTCGACATATACTGACTCGGTCGACACTAACATTACTCGGCTTAAACATGATTTCTCCATTTTTGCTCAGTCAAGCCTACAAGTTTAGTCTTCAGTCTTATTAGGATAAACAATACATTGTCTCATCATTGTACAACATAGTCAAGTACACTTTGTAGTATCAAGATAACTCAACCTTTCCCTAGGTGCTATTGTTACCAACCTTGCCTCAATCCTTCACAACAATACAATAGATATAGTACTTTCCTAAGTAGCAACAGTCTTACCAATTAAGGTTTGACATCAATGACAATACAACAATTGTTTCAATTGCAGTTTCCAACAATCTCCCTCTTTGGCATTGATGGCAACACCATATGATATCACCTGAATAACACATGGATTACCAACCAATCCAAAAACTTATTTGTTCATTATAGAATTATTTATAATATCCTTAGCTTCATTCTGATTCAGAATCCTATAAGCCTCACTTCTATGACCGTCAAAAGTATTCAGATCTCCTTCTATCCTGATCCTTCATTTCAGTTCATCTCCCTCTTTGACAAAAATGCCAAAGAAACAACTAAAACATACATCCATCATATGTAGATAATATTTGTGCAGCTCAGTGTTTCTCCCTCTGTCATCTTGCTTATGACTGATTCCTTGTCTTTGCTCCTTTGCACAACTCTAGGCCAGCCCTAAAGTGTGACAATCTTCTGCATCAATTTGTCAAATATTCTGTTGTAGCATATTTGATGTAGTGCTCCTAGCTTGACTAGGCAGCCTCAGTTAGGGGAAGGACCCCTAATTGACTTCTCAAATACTCGTGAGCTTCTCTGGGTAAAGCTTTAGTGAATATGTCTGCTAATTATTCTTTTGTATTCACATATTCCATTTGGACTTTGTTATCTTGTACTAATTCTCTCAAGTAATGATACTTGATTATTATGTGTTTGGTCTTAGTGTGCATCACTGGATTCTTAGAAATATTGATAGAACTTGTGTTGTCACAGAAAATAAAAACAAGTTCAGTGATTTCTTCTTTCATGCCTATCAACAATTATTTTATCCATACCAAATTCGAACAGTTTACTGCAGCAGCAACATACTCAGCCTCGACAGTAGATTGGGAAATGCAATTTTGTTTCTTTCTCATCCAGGAGACTAATCTCTGTCGAAAAAAGAAAGCTCCACCGCCAGTACTCTTTCTATCATCTACATTTCCTGCCCAATTAGCATCTGTATAAACTCTGAGTTCAAATTTGTCATCCTTCTTATAATATAGACCATAGTTAGCAGTTCCTTTCAAGTATGTCATAATTCTTTTCACAGCCATCATGTGTGTTTCCTTAGGATTGGCAGAGAATTTTGCCACAATCCCAACAACTAGTGCAATATCTAGTCTACTATGTACAACATACTGCAATTTTCCAATCATGGATCTGTACAAAGTCTGATTCACTTCTACAGCATCATCATTCTTAGATAACTTTTGTCCAGTAACCATAGGAGTACTCACTGGTCTAGCATCTTCCATCCCAAAAGTTTTTAGTATTTCATTAACATACTTAGACTGTGTAATGAAAATTCTTTTCTTCATGTGATATACTTGTAAACCAACAAAGAATTTGATCTCACCAAACATGCTCATTTCAAATTCAGTTTGCATTTCATTTAAAATCTTTTACACAATGCATCTTGTCCACCAAAAATAATGTCATCCACAAAATTTTTTTCCAACAGGATACCTTTACCTTCTTCATCTTTCATGTACAGATTGCTTGTGTCATTTGTTCTTGAAAATCCAATCTGTATCAAGTATTTGTGCAACCTCTCATACCATGCTTTGGGAGCTTGTTTCAATCCATATAGTGCTTTGTTCAGTTTGCACACCATGTGTCTTCTGTTTGGATCAATAAAACCTTCTCTCTGTTCTATGTAAACTTCTTCTTCTAGTATACCATTTAAAAATGTAGACTTGACATCCATTTGATATACTTTGAAATATTTATAAGCAGCATATGCAAGCAGAGTTCTTACTCCTTCCAATCTAGCTACAGGGGCAAATGTCTCCCCATAATCTATTCCTTCTTCTTGTACGTAGCCTTTGCATACCAACCTAGCTTTGTTCCTAGTTATTTCACCATTTTCATTCATCTTATTCTAAAACACCCACTTTGTTCTTATAACATTTTGTTTTCAGGTCTCGACACCAAAGTCCAAGTATCATTCTTCTCAATATGGTCAATCTCTTCATTCATTGCTTGTATCCAGTCTTCATTCTCCAATGCCTCTTTATTTGACTTGGGTTCAAATTCACATAGTAGGCATGTTGGATCCTTAGTCTTACTTCTGGTTTGAATTCCACTATTTTTATCTCCAATTATCTGTTCAGGCTTGTGACATCTTCTTACATATTTTGCCAAAATAGGTTCAGCTCTTCTCTCCTCTATTTCATCAGGTTCCCCAACAAGATTGTCAAATTCAACTTCTACATGCTCGACAACCTCTTCCTGATACTCGACAACATTTTCTTGTAGCTCGGCATGTTCTTGTTCTCTTTTGATACTATTTTCCTGATGCTCGGCAGCATTTGTCTATCGCTCGACATTGCTTACCCGAGACTCAGCATCAAGTGCAAGTTTGTTACTTGCCTCTTCTTCTTCCTCAATGTACACAAAAGATCTATAATCTTCTGGTTCTCTTTTGCTGTCAGCTTCATTTCTTTCTGCATACTCATCAATTTTCATATTCACACTTTCCACAATTTTGTTAGTGTTAGAGTTCAAACACTTATAAGCTTTACTTTTTGTGGAATATCCTAGGAATATGCCTTCATCACTCTTAGCATCAAACTTTCCATTCCTAGTGTCTTTTAATATATAACACTTACTTCCAAAGATTCTAAAGTATTTAACACTCGGTGCATGACCATGCCATAATTTATAGGGTGTCAGATTTGTACCTTTCTTGATCTGTACCTAGTTAAAAGTGTAGACAGTAGTGCTTATAGCTTCTTTCTAGTATTTTTGTGCTACATTCTTTTCAATCAACAATGTCCTTGCACAATCCAAGATAGATATGTTTCTCCTTTCTACTATACCATTCTGTGGAGGTGTTCTAGGTGTAGACATCTATCTTTTAATTCCTCTATCATTGCAAAATAGATTGAATTCATTTGATGTAAATTCTCCACCTCGGTCAGATCTAAGACATTTCAGGTTCCTACCTATCTCCTTCTCAACCTTAGCCAAATACCACTTAAAGAATTGAAAAGCTTCAAATTTTTCTTTTAGAAACATTACATGCATCATCCTAGTATGATCATCAACAAACAAGATAAAATATCTAGCACCACAGTAACTTTGTACACCCATAGGTCCACAAAGGTCAGTATGAACCAAATCTAAAATATTTTCAGAAGTAAAGGATTTTCTCTTAAAAATTGACTGTCATTTTTCCTAACTGACATTCCTTTCACATCACATTCTCAGGTTTCTTCAATCTAGGTAGACCTCTTACCTGTTTCTTCTTACTTATCTCTACCAGATTGTCAAAGTTAACATGACATAGCCTTTTATGCCATAACCAAATATCATCAAGTTATGCAATTATACATGTTTCTTCAGATAGGTCAAGATAGAACAAATTACCTCTAGTTTGATCTCCACTTCCAATTAGTTCTCCAGTAGCATCAAATATTTTAGCTTTCTTGTGATGAAATTACACTCGGTAACCAGTTCTATTGAGCTGAGCAACACTTAACAAATTATAATTAAGACTGTCAACCCAATATGCATTTTCACAAGATATCTTATCAGTCAGTTTAATCAAACCTTTTCCTCTAACAGGACATGGTGCATCATTACCAAATGTTACACTTTTATCTCTGTAATGATGTAATGTCTCAAACTTATTTTTGTCACTAGTCATGTGATGTGAACAACCACTGTCAATAATCCATTTATCAATCTTGTTCACATAGGATATCAATGCAGTTTTCTCATCCTCATCAGATTCATCTTTCATTACAACATAGACTACCTCAATTTTAAAATAATCACTATCAATGTCAGTTTCTTCTTCAACAATGTAACAAGATTTCTTACCTTTTCCTTTGTAGTCCTTGTTCCTTCGGTAGCTTCTGTCATCTCTTCTGTCTTTGTGTTTGCTTTTTCTTTCATCTTCTTTATCCTTCTTGTCAGGACATCTAGCAGCTATATGACCAACTTTATTACATGCAAAACATATAATAGGGAGTTTACCTTTATACTTTCCTTTTCCTCTTCTCAGTCTTCTAGCCATAAGAGCTTCTAGATCTTCCAGTTCTTCATTAGAAGTGTCACTATCACTTTCACTTTCACTTTCACTTTCAGCATCTTTCTTTTTCTTTCTTTGGCTTGTTCAGAACTAGTTGTGACTTGAAAGCAGATTCAACATTACCGATGCTACCAATAGTGAAATTATCATAGTTAGAGAGTTCAAAAGCAGTCAGCTTACCGACCAAACTTTCCAAAGTAAGCACATTAGCAGAGTTGCATCTAGATTCTTGAATAGTTGAGATCTTAATAGAATATATAGGATGCAGGGTTCTTAGTACTTTCCCAATTATAGTTTCATCATCAATAATCCCATTTGCTCCTCTAATAGCATTCACAACTTCTTTTATTCTACCACAATATTATGCAATGTTCTCACCTTCTTGCATTCTCATTTTATCAAACTTACCTCTAAGACTCTCAACCTTTGCTTTCAGTACATTTAAGTCACCACCATAGATCCTTGCAAGAGTGTCCCACATCTCCTTAGCAGTTGTGAAATCCTTAATGTCCTCAAATTCTAGATAGCTTAGGGCAGATGCAATTTCCAGCATTGCCTGATTATGTTCTTACTTAGCTCTCATTTCTTCGGCAGTCAAAGGTGCGACAGGTGAGACATAGCCATTCTCAATGTAGTACTTTGCAGAGTCACCAATACCGGCCAGATGCAGCTTCATCAAGCTTTGCCATGCAGGGAAGTTTTCCTTATTCAGCTTCGGTACCTCTTTATTATACATCCTGATCATTTGCTTCAAGTCCCTTTAAACTTGATTTTTGTAAACACTAATAATAAGCAACAAAGATCTGATACCAATTGTTAATATGATTTAGAACAATAGAGAGGGGGGTGAATCAGTTGTTATCAGGTCCTAATGTATAAGACAAACTTAAAAACTTTTCCTTAAATCAGATCCAATAACCAAAACAAACTCGATCATCACTGATTTAATAATAGAAACATATAACATTGCAGTCCACTACCCAACTATAACTTAACTTGTAAAACACAGAAATGTTCAAACCAAAACATTCACACAAGTATTAACACCAGGATTTATAGTGGAAACCCAATGTGGGAAAAACCACTTTGTAACATGCTACTATTATTTTCACTCTTCTGAAGTGAGCTCGGTTAAAAACCAACCTTGTTAAAGGTTACAATACACATTGTTAGGTGTGACCTGGTTAAAGGATTTCAATCACCCTATTAAAAGTGAGCCTTGTTATAGGACTTACATACACTCCATTATAATGCAACCTTGTTCAAAGGATTTAACATATGACTGTTAGGTCAACCTCTGTTAAAAGGATTTTGACTATTACAATGGTTAGAAAGTAGCAGCAATATTGATCTGAAAAACATACAACTCACTTTGCAAATATCAGATCCGATTCCGTACACTAATGCTGGTTTATTGACTTTGAAACTTTGCCATCTCCATCTTTGATTTGCTCAGAAATTTTCTTCAAGCAACCACCATAATTCTCCTTCATCCTTTTCTGCTTATACAGTCAATAAAACTTTACTGATCTTCTAGCATTCTCTTCTTTTTTTTTCACCCATGCACACGCATATCCAATGCTTAGGTTCCCTTAATACTTTCCTCAATTAGGTTAACTCATCTTATGCTACTCAATCTCATTCATAGATCTTAGGGTTAGGTCAGATTCATTGAATCTACCCGCTTCATGTTCTTCGGCTTCATCTCAAATCTCTTAAAGATTTACAATAAAATATTTTACAGTGCATTTAATGCTTTCAAACAATCAATAAATAAAGTCAACATATTTTACATAATCCAAGAATTCAACAATGTCGGCTCCAAAATTAAATTCTCTTCAAATATAAAAATGTTGATGCTCGGTCAATACTATGATCAACTACTCGGTCTTCATGTAGAAAGCTTGGTCATTACTAAAAATGTTTCCTCAGCTTATATTGTCTTCCTCGATAATTAACTGTTGTTTGGTCGACACTAGAATTTTGCTCGGCATACACTGACTCAGTCGACACTAACATTACTCGGCTTAAACATGATTTCTCTATTTTTGTTCGATCAAGCCTACCAGTTTAGTCTTCAATCTTACTAGGATAAACAATACATTGTCTCATCATTGTACAACATAATCAAGTACACTTTGTAGTATCAAGATAACTCAACCTTTCCCTAGGTGCTATTGTTACCAACCTTGCCCCAATCCTTCACAACAATACAATAGATATAGTACTTTCCTAAGTAGCAACAATCTTACCAATTAAGGTTTGACATCAATGACAATACAACAATTATTTCAATTACAGTTTCCAACAGAATATTCCTAATTTCTCCTAATTATCTTTAATTGAATATTATTTGGCGATAAATGACATTATTTATCCTAAAGTTAATTAATTGAATATGTTGAATATTTGATTAATTAATTTAATTTTACCACTTAATTATTTAATTAGATTTAATTACATTTATTCCTAATTAATATTATTTAATTTTGAGAATAAATAAAAAATCCTACCAATAATTGATTAAATTCTTATTTAATTGATTAAATCAAGTTGTCAAATTTAATGATATAGTTTTGGAATAAAGATTGATTTAATAATTGATTAACCCATAAATCAGTTATTTTAATTCAAATATCAGTTAAGTTGAGAATAATTCACTTGAATTATTAATTTAATTCATAATTATCCATGCACATTCAGAAAAACAGTTAAACTCTAAATCAATTCAATTTGTTATCTTTTTGAACTCAATATTTATTTTGAGTTAAAAAGTGATCTAAACTTCTGATTTGAGTTAAAAAGCTATTTTTGCATGATTTTGTGAGTTAATTGTTTCTAATTCATTGATAACTCAAAACTCAAGCCGAGTTCATCAAAGAGTGATTTATGGCTTTTTCCATGCACCCTCAAGCCCTGGATTTTTATATAAACAAGGCTCAATCCTTCACAAATGATCCCACAAATCTTGAATCCCAAATCCCCTGCGCATTCGATCTTACATACTTGCGAATTTGGAGAATCAAGCTCTTGCGAACAGGTGATTGTGAGATTTTTGCAATTTCATTCATTTTCATAGCATTTTTATATTTGCATTGCATTTCATTTCAATTCATTTTAGATCAATTTCATATCATTTTTTCATCATATTGCATAGAAAATACAAAAATATAGATTAATTTGCATCCATATTTCATTATTTTCATCATTTTAAATCCTTTGTTTAGGTGTTGCATTATCACTGATCTCGGTCATAATCTGAGAATACCATACTCGCACCTACTAGAAGGCAGTAAATCGTCTGGCTAGCTTAGTTTATTTATCTTGCAGATCATTGATTTACTAACCTCTAATTTTTATTGAAGTGTTGTGTCCCCAGCTAGGTACAAAATTCACACGCACAACAACAACCTTCTTTCACTTTGCCAAACTCTTCATCTAAATCTCTGCTTTTCTTCTTGCAACCAAAGCTTCTCTTTCTTTGTTGGACAACCTTCTCTTTAGCAAAACAATCAACTCTAAATAGTGTTCAAATTCTCTCTCCAAGGAAGATGATTTGCTTTGATACCATATTAAAAATAGATATATGAAAAAAGAAAAACAAGAACATAACAAAAGCATCTCTTTCTTTATTGGACAACCTTCTCTTTGGCAAATTAATCAACTCTAAATGGTGATTTAGGAGCATCCTGGGTGTAAGAGCAATCTTGCATCACCCAAAAATATTTATGTTTTTGTATTCAATAAGGGCTATCTTGTGTAGAGCTATTATTTATGGAAACTTGCTATTTTTAGTAAGCTGGTCTTACGATCTCGAAATGTTCTGATTTTACATGTGGAGGTTCATCTCAGTCATATAAGCCCGCCAATAAAGTTTCATGGCTAGATCAGGTCTAGTTTTGAAGATATTGAAGATTTTTGGTATTGGCAGCAGGGTACAGAAACTTTGAACTTAGTTTTGAAGGCTTTAGAGGCCCCGGATGAGGTCAAAAATTTGGGTGACAAGCGCTTGTGCAAGTCAAGCTTGTAGAGCGCTTCGTGGCCTTTTCAGAATGGGGTTATAATAGTCAATCGGGTTAACTGGTGATGACTTATGGTCTTCAGAAGTTGGGTCACCTGAAATGGCAGAAAATAATTTTCCTTCAAAATTTCTGTTCAGGTTTCAAAAGTTATTTTGAGCTGACTTTGATGTAATAAATTAAAAAATAAAATAATTCTAAGTTTAGTCGGCCCTAAGGGCTAAATTTCTGGAACCTTCTCGGGTGGTGGAAAATGCCTATATAAAGAAGATCCGTAGTATTGTCTAGGATAGTTCTGGGTAGTAGATCTGGGTAATAATTTGAGGCTTTGTCCTACTAAATATTGTAAGGGAATGCCCATGTGGCTTTGCATATTGTAATTCTGAAAGTTTGTAATTTCACATTTGTGGAGATAATAAGAAGTTAATTTTTTGTTCTTGCATATTGTTGTTGTTTCTCTGTTTCTGTTATGTGTTTGTGGTATTAAGGGGAGCACCCTTCATTAAATGGTGTTCAAATTCTCTCTCTAGGGAAGATGATTTGCTTTGATACCATATTAAAAGTAGACACATGAAAAAAGAAAAACAAGAACATAACAAAATCAAGAACATAATACAATTGTTATAAATTTTATTAATTTATTTATCATAAACTTATATATTTATAAGTAGAAGATGATTCAAATATTTCTTATAAATCTCTTATTGAAACTTAGATAACAAATTGTAGCTGATTGACAATTGACTAGAAATTATTAACAACTAACTAAAAATAAGTGTCACCTAGTGGCTAGTACTTGCCTTTTAGTTTAGTAATCAAGTGCAATTATAATGTGAAATATATAATTAGAATTTTAATAAATTTATTATATTTTATTAAGTATAATTCTATTAAATATAAAATTAAAAAAATATAATCATAATACTAAAGAATTTTTATTCTTTGTCATTTTAGGTTACCTCAAATAAAGTGAAACATTAGAAAAAACATGTAGAACTATTAAATTAATATATATTATAATCATTATTTTTAATAAAAAATTGATACTTCACATGTATTCAAAATATTTTAATATAAATATTACATTTCACATAGTTAAAAAGTTTAATATTTTAATATGTACTATTAATTTTGTAATAATTTTTTAAATTAAGTTTTTAGAAATAAAATTATGATAATAAAATTAAATATTAATTAAATATATTTTTAGTTAAATAAAAATAAAAATATATTATAATATAGAAAATGTTTATTTAAATTGATATACATAATTAGAATATAATATTTAGTATATTTTTATTTAAATAAAAATAAATATAGATTATAATATAGAATTTTTTTATTTAAATTGATACACATAATTAAAATTAAAATAACACAAAAATAAAATTACAATAGACATAACTATAATTATAATATTACTTAAAAAATATTTTCATTTCATAAAATATAATACCATTCAAAATTTATAAATGTCTTAAATTATTAATTTTAAAATAATAATTTGCAAAGACATAATTGCGAGAATTATGCAAAATAGCTAAAAAAGATCTGAGCAAAATTATGTATCCACAAATTTCGTGTATAAGACTCTAAAAAGTTTAGCCAATCATATGATAAATAAATAGTTTATACAAATTACAAACTTAAAAATATTGCATTTAACTATAGAAAATATAAATTTAGTGATTAAATAAATAAATTAGTAGATTTTAATTGGTTTACATAGCTCAATTTAATCACTAGTTAACATACTAATTCCAAAAAATGATGCAATAGTACTTGTTAGCCTATGACAAGTACTAATACTTACTTAGCCTAGTGACAAGTACTAATAAGGACAACCTAGAACTTAGACCCAAGTCTATAATTCCACATAGACACCTATTCAACTTGACACCTAAAAGGCAAAGGTAGATCTTATGGTGAAGGTGGCAGATCTGATAATGACCTCGTTTGGTTGAGGAATTATAACTTGACTCAAAATTTGATTATTTCAAAATAAGGTTTTGAAATTTTGATTTTGTGTATTCGGAAGATAGTTTATACTGTTTGGTTGATCTGGAAGATGACTGAGACAATCCATCTTATGCGTTTGGTTGCCAATTTCAAAATTAAAATTAGAACTCAGAAATTCCTATTTTTGTGGTTTTAGCTCAAGCGATCAGTTTAGTTTCAGTACATGGGACTATGGTGAAGGGCTCTCAAAAGATTGACTCAGGATATTGATGGTAACATGAGATTATACAACTCCTCAATGCACAAAATGGCAGCTCGAAAATTTCATGGGTTGCAATTTTACGATAGTGCAAAGTTCACAGTATGTGCGGTTTTAATGGTATGTGTACATATAAACCAGGCCCCACTTGTGTGTGCCCCCATCATTTTGAAAGAGTGGATGAAATGATTGGTTCCAAGGTTGTCAGTTGATCAACAAGTTCTCTTGCGATGCAAATCTGGTCCAGATCAACTTCTGTACGCCGATTATTATGGATTTGATTATAAAATTTCAACCCAAGATTATTAAGGTTCTCGGAAATAATTAATCTAAACACAAGTTACGACAGACAGTGTGGAATTAAACCTCCTCCCTCCCTATTCATTTTTTTTTCAAATTCATTGACCTCCATTTAAGTAGTAAAAAATTAGTGCTCAACACCCAAGAATTCCTCTCAAACAAAACTGAAATCGAAGTCCAGGAGATCTGCCCAGACCCAAATAAGTAAAATATAGTAGTAAAATAATCCCAAATCCAGCTGAATACATCACTTTGGATCATAGCCAAAGCGACAGAGGGAATTATTGGATCACAGGTCACGCGATCGAACCCAACCCACATCGATTAAACCAAAATCAAGAGTGCGAGGAGTGCGAAAAGTTATGCATGTCTGATTGTAAAAACCAAAACCAGAAGATGATATCAAATTCCACCTCTTGGGTGGGAAGATAGTGCTACCCATTTTGGTGCTATAACCAGATTTTGATCTCCAAAATCGGAATTAGCAATTTAACGTCCCAAACCATAGATTTGGCAAAAAAATGAAAGTTCCGCACCCAATTCCACTAACCAAACGGGGCATATGGTTATGCATTAATATAGAACATCATGATACCATATGAAAAAAGAGCAAACTTTATTAAAAAATATATTGTTAATTTAATATACAAATTTATTAAATTATTCTTCAAAAATAAATAAATAAATAAGAAATAACACACTTGTGAAATTTCAGCGTAGAGGAGACGCATAAAGCATCCACATAAAATTCAAGAGGGACTCACCGTTTCGATCTGGATGGGGGGTTAATGCAGTGCTCCGCAAGTTCTATAAGTTTTCAAGGAAACGTAATACAGCTAAATGAATATGAAGCTCACTGTAGAATTTGGGTACGCATCGCCTGCTTTCATTCCTCAACCAATCTGCATTTATTTTATCCTCTTCCTTGTTCCATGTCTTGTGGGTGGCTATGCAACTATTTTCTCATTATTGTTTTCATGGCAGATCCTAGATTTTTTTAAAGAATGTTATTCATTTCTTTATTCTCTACTGAAATATTTTGACAGTAGAAGAAATAAAAATACAGACAGCGCTCTAGAAATACCTCTATCCAGGTGTGAACGGCATGGGAGGTTCTGTGCTGACTGAAAGCTAAAAAATGCATCAAATAGAGTATATCCACGAAGAGAACTATAAAGTTGAGGTTGGAATTTCCTTAACATAATATTATTGGAAATTGACCTTATAAATATTCAAGTATAGGTTAGGTTTTACATTAATCGAATTTATTTAGGAATCAGTAAATGAACTTCCAGAAATCCATATTTTCGACATCATTGGGCTGACATGTATTTGGGATCCATCATCAAATGCATAGTGTGCTGGGCCAAGCGGCAAAGCTTGAAGTTGGAGACTCCAACACTTCCCTAAAACAAAAGCTTCGTGAACTATCTAGATTCTATACGTAACATGGCAGAGGAAGTGCTTCAGGGCGAATAAGGGGGCGAACTGATATGATAGAGCAGCAAATATAATAATTGAAGAGATGAAACGCATGGGGAAGGAGAAAATACCAAATATGTTAGAAAGAGACTTCTTATTAGATCAATTCCAATGGGCAGGGCACATCCTCCAAGTAAACAATATTGGAAGAATGGTGAGGGGAGAAAGGAATAGAAATATAAGGGCAACCTTGAGAAACATTGAAGACAAGAATCAAATACCAAGAAACAAAAGGCTTCTGAAAGGCACATGATTTTATATGGATGATATCTAACCCCGACCTAGTTAGGAGGAGGGAATGAAAGAAAGTTGTAGCAGGAAAAAATGCATGAAGCGAGGCATGGTTTTATAGGGGGAAAGACCAATTTAATGACATCATGACTAATAATAAATAGGAAGACAGCTCCCCCTCAGCATCATATAACAATAGGACTTGAAAAACTAGTTATGAAAAGATTTATAAGAATTACATTTGAAATGAAACTTTGGCAAATTAGTAAAATAGTAAAATGGTAAATACTGAATACTAAGATTTAAGCTTTCCATTTTAATTTTAAATAATTGAATACTAAATAAAATTTGATAAATGAATTGTCAAATTGGAGATTTCTGTTAAATTGAAAATATCATAAAGATGATTACAATGAGTAGCATGATATTCAAAATAAGTACAAAATAACCAATTCGTATGGATGAGGATAACAGATAGAGAATCTACAATATTTCTTGCAGCATGTTGCTTTGCCCCTTATGGCTCTACCATGTACACGAAAAAGAACCTAGACAAGGAAGATCCATATAAAGCATTTAAAAAGGGACAATAGAATATTGTGTCATAGGTGAGGTTTTCATTTTAAGAGGGAACTTTAATGCCAGAAAAACAAATAACCAAACATCGTACCTCTATATGGAAGAGGGATTGAATAGCAATCCACAATGGTGAGAATCAAAAGTAAAAAAGGATCTTGTAGGACAAGAAAAGAGATATTATCATATTTCACAACGTGGAGCTGAATTGCTAGGGATATGCATCCTTAATGATTTGATAATATGTAATGGCATAATGACATGGCCAGGCTTAGGGAACATCACATGGAAAACTTACAATGGGCAAGTGTAGTGTATTATGTTATTTGTTCATAGAATGTAATGCCAAAGTTAAAGGAGGACAAGAAATGATGCTTCCCTATATAAATGAAATGAAAATCTGATCATAATCTTGTATATGTAAAGATTGATATGCAAACATAAGACTAGGAGAGAACTGATCGGCAACTAAGTAAAAAAGTGGAATCTCAAGTATAAATTCTAATAGCAGAGAGAATCAAGATATTTTTAAAGCAATGCTTGAAAACCAGCTACAGAAAATATTAAGATTTTGGCAGCACTAGCAAAAACAAGGGAATAATAAACAGTAACACTGATAACCTAATGACAATAATCCACAAAGCTTTCATAGCATGCAAAAGAACTACAACGAGAAGAGGTACCAGAAACAATTTTCTGGCAAACTTGTGGTCTAATAGAGCGTGCAAGGCAGAAAAAAGAATCATTAAAATCTCTGGAAGGGCTAAAAACAGTAAAAAAGTGTATGAAAAGTTAGTGAGATATAAAAAGAGGAATACATGAAAGTATGCAGGAAGGAGCTAATTTCTTTAGGGAGGCATAATCTGAGAGATTTTTGGAGGGGATTGCAGCAGACTAGAACAAATGTTGAGACTAATATCATAGACATCCAATTTGTAGATTATGAAAAAACATTGTATGAAAGAGACCAAAATAAAAATCACTATCAATAATCAACACTAGGGCCAAACCCTTCTCCATAAAGGATATAAAGGAAGGAATTAAAAGGTTGGTAGTGGAGAAAGCTCAGGACATAAATGAATTACTGGTTAAATTCTTAAAATGGGGCTTGGAAGCTCGAGCATTGCACATCAAAAGGATATTTAATGGGGTCATTTAGTATGGTTTCTTGGAAAATTGGACAACTAGTGTGGTCATCCATCTCCTTGAATGTGGGGATGTCAACAACTTGACAAACTATTGTACTATAATCTTTGTTATCAATTTTTTCTTGGAAACCCCATACTATATGGGTTTGGTTTGAAGCCATTATGACAATAGGTTTGCCTAGGGTCCCACCAAGGGACCAGGGGCTCCCTGTTTGTCCTTCACAATAAGGAGCCTAGGGTTCTTGTGTGAACCTAGGCTGAACCCAGGGGACCCAAGGGCTGCTGAAAGAAAAAAATCAATTTTAAAACATCTTTATAAACAAAAAGGTGTCAAATACGTGATTTCTCCCTCAAGTGATAAAATTTTGAAAATGGTGCATGCCATGAAGGTTTGTGTGATTTCAAAGGCTTTTATTTGGGCTTCGTGGCAAAGGTTCTACCTTTGAATCCCTTTGGTGGTGTTGCCCCTCAACTTTGTTGGGTTGCTACTCCTAGACTCCTTCAAGGGGAACTACCCCTCAACCCCATTGGGGGATCCACTCCTAAATTCCCACTAGTTATAGGGATTTCTTACCACATAAGAAATTTGATTTTAATGATGGGGTGACAAGGAATTGGAATCTAACTTTTGATTGTGCCGACTTAGATGTTACTGTTGCATAAGTTGCCAAAAATCTCTTTAGATGAGGTAACTTCTACATATGACATGGCTAGTGGAAGTGACATTGTAACTCATCGTGGTTCAAATGAATTGTGTTGACTTTGATACTATTGTTGAAGATCAATATTGGGATTATTGATTATTGATTGTAATTTTAATTGTGTATTGGTTTGACGAGTCATTGGATTATGTATTTATGAGTCTTTTCTTATTTGCAAATCATGAAGTATTTTAATATTTTGTTTATTGGCAATTATGAGTAACATTGTTCTTATATTTTTTCGTACTTGTACCTGTTGATGAGTGTGTTATGACCACACCAACACAAAATAAAGTGCCAAAACACTCTATTCTCTCTTGATCAAAATCACCACGTATGCTAAGATTGCACAGAAGATCATAGAGGCAACTCCAAGGTTCCAATTGCAAACTTGCGAGTTTAATGCGGAGATGAGCTCTTTTCGCTTGATGTATGCTAGTTATGCAAAGGGACTTACACTAGTTCTCTTAGACTTATCAACTAAACTTGCAAATGATATGGCAATATGAGTGCAATCAACTACTCTAAATTCTATTCAAAATAAAGCACAAATGGGATATGGGTTTAGAAAGCTAGACTACTTTTCCTTCTACTAATGGAAGTCTATGTTGATGTTGTGGTGAGAACGAACTAGTCCTAGCTTCGCCTAGTCAACTACGCTAAGGAGGCCGCAATCTTCAATGGATCCAAGTATGATGTTCAAATTACCAATGCTCATCAAAACCATGAGAAATGCAAATCAATGACCATTAAGTAATTGAAGTGACGTTCTTGCAATGAGGCCCAGACTAACCTTGCACTATTGTTTGCAATCAACAAACTCCAAAAGGTATGGACACTTGTTTCACCATGTACTCAACAACAACAAAATCTTTCATCATCTAATCTATCCAACTACTTGAATTATTCTAACTTTACTTCAATTTAAGAAAATTCTAAACTAAATGAGGAATGCAAGATGCCATGCAATACTTCCAAAAAGTTCACAAGTATTCACCATGCAAAGACAACAGTGAATAAGGAGCAATCTAATAGTATATTAGCAACAATTTCTTCAACAATCTCTTTTACAAATGAGAAGAGCAAACCTTATATAAGGAGCTCGATTACAATGAATGGTCAAGATCATTTTGAAACCAATGGCCCAGATTTCCAACAAAGCCCTAATTAGGGTTCCCCCAACTACCACTAACAAACATAAATGTTGTCCAATCAAAATTAAGCACCTATCTAGTAACCAATAAGAAAATTCAATTCCATATGGACTTACTATACATATTCCCTAGAAGATTATTTCTTTTGACTTTTTTGTTTTTTGCAAATTCAATGAACCTAGATGCAATATTGTTGAGCTCTTCCATTGGGACGCTTAGCACCTTCTGGACCTTCCATTCAACAACATCCAACTCAGCTATACATATGGCAAAAGTCTTCTCCCAGTCAATTGCATTGTCTTGACAAGTGACCATGAAGGTTTTGAATGATGCAACACCCCTCAATTGTTTCTAGTTGATGATATCGGTGTCCTTGAAGTAGATAGCCTTCATCTTTTCTTTCAATATTTCCATATCCATGTTTTCTTCTTTGCTCTCACCAAACTGAAATTTCACCCTCACCACTTAGAGAATTTCATCCTTGACCACTTGGATTGTTTCTTTTAACCATTGGAAATCACACTTCACCTTCTTAAGGGTGTCTCATTTTGAAGCTGACACACAATACCATCCATTGAGATCAATCACCTTAGTTGCTTTTATCACCTTGCCCTTTTCCAACATAGGCCTAGGAGCTTCCCTTATTGCTTGTAATCATGGGATGGTTTTCTCCTTGATGAATTGAAATTCTTCACAAATCATGCACAAAGCTTGTTTTCTCATTTGAATGGAAGCAACCATTTTGTAACTCCATGAATTCGGGAAGGAAAATATCTACTTCTTTGGAAACTTCCTCTACCCATACCTTTGCCTCTTGAATTGGCATCTTCATGAGCTCTAAATTATTAATTGACTCGCTCGGAAGTATGATGGGAGGAGCAAATGCTCGATCTTTCTATTGTATTCGATCCATCAAGTGTTTGATATATTCTTTCAACTGTTGAGCTTATTCCTTGTATTGTTTCTTCTTTTCAACTTCTCTACTCAACCTTTGCTCCAATACTTGGATAGATCCATGGGCATCTTCAATCTCTTGCTTCTTTGTAGTTGTTCCCAAGTCATGTTCCATGATATCATAATCTTGATGAAGAATGTCCTCTCTTGGATGACAATTCATACTGTGTGGGTGCCTAAACCATCTGTGATGATCTTTGCAAGCCTCTTTGCTGGCCTCTTTTCTTTTTCATTCCTAATATTTTCTAAAAGATCTTCAATGTTCTCAACAGTATGTTTACTTGCAACTTCCTCTTTCTTTAGCATGTCTCTCAACTAGGCAATTGCAGTTGATTCTCCTAACTCATTATTTATCTCTTCTTGACCTTGGTCTTCATCCCTTTGGTTATCATCTCCTTGATCTTTCTCTTGATTTCCTATTGGTTCCATGATCATGTTCTCATTTGGGATGCCTGTCTCACCTTCTTCTGGAGTATCATAAATATTAATCATTTCATCATCTTCTATTCTTTGTGGAGGAGAATCCTCTTCTTGTTTGCTTTGACTTAAGGGAGAAACACCAGAACTTTGGCTTATACTAGCCTCCGATTCTATCACAACTTCTTGAGATGCTTCCTTGTTCTTGTTTGGCATGATCTTTTCGTGTGCCGAAGTAGCACTTTCTTTTGATGGAGGAGCACTTGGTTTTTGTTTCTTGGGTGGAGGTTCTTGACTTAGTCTTTCCTTCCCTTTCGTGCTTGTGGTTTGTGAAGCTTTGTCATTGTTCTTCCTTTTCTTGCTACTTTCATCTCGTTGTATATCACTGACTTTTTGTGGCTGCTTCGATGATTCCTCTTCGATTTCTTCCACTTTGATCTTTTCATAAGTCAGTGGGATTCTCCTTTCCTTCAACTCTCCCATCTTTTTGTTCAACCATTCTTGAATGAAGAGTGTGACTGGTATCATCAAAGCTTCCAAGTTGATATCATGTTCATCCAACTAATCGGTAGGTTCTAACTCTTGCCCCTTAGTTGTCACAAAATCCCTTCTAACAAAATTGTCATCACCTTCCAATTGATTAGGCACTTGAACTTGCTGCCACTTGTATTTTTTGATCATCTCCACAGTTAGTCTTGAGAACATCCTCTTCCTTACTTCAAAATCATCAACTGCATTGGCCCAATAGTCTTCTAAATGTGGCACATGTTCGAACTTATTTCCATAAGCTCTTTTGATTTGCCTATTTGGATCAAAATTCCTCCTTGCTTCATAGGATCCCAATGCATAGTATTCAAATTCTTTCTCCGCTGCCTCCGCGGTTTGAAGAGATGGACAACTTTCGGCTTCAAGTTGAAGTGGAAATGTAAGCCCCTGCTTGTGCTTGTGCTTTTGAATCTTGTCATAGGTGATCAATTGTCTCGCCACCTCCATCATCACCAATTTGTTGGGTGGATACCCTAGAAGTTGGAAGTCTCTTTAGGCAACATGTACTTCCCAACACTCTAATGTATGTGAACTTAGGGAATTGGATATACCACAAACCATATTTTTTGATCAACTTTTCAGTTTCATAAGATAACCTCTTGTGAGTGGCCTCTTGTAGTGTTATCAAAATGTGCATAGAAAATGCATCATTGAATATCTTGAAATGCTTGTTGTTGTGGAGGTGCAATTGTGGATAGGATTTATACACTAGGAATTGCCTCATTTTTGTTCCAACTTGTCTCCAATACCTCAATCCCGGATATCTGAACATCATCGCCAACATATATACCACATATGAACCCATGTAGAATGTCTGTTGTTTCTAGCATCCTTAGTTGAAGATCAAGGTTGTCACTGATAATCTTGGCCCATTCAAACATTATCTCCTCAGTGGATATTTTGTCCATGAAATAAAACATCCAAGGTTCGAAGATTGCACCTTGAGGGTTCCCCATTATTCTACTCAACATGACAACGAGATCACCATAGTCTTCACAAAAATCTGTTTTGGATAGCTTTGGCAACTTGGTGTAATGCTTCCTCAGGTCAAGTAGCCATTCAATGCTAATTACGGTGGTGCAAGCATCAGGTTTATCATTGTAGTGTTTTGTGGCTTGCTTCTTTGTAATGTAGACGCCCATTTTGTGGTGTGGAATGTTGATTGTCTCTCCTATTGCTCACTTCGTGAGTGACAGCAACATCTTTTTCTGTGGCCCATGACAGGTTGTTCTTGTTTGAGGATCATAATGCTTGGCACACTCTATTATGAACTCCAGGCATTGCATCTTTTGGCGGGAAGGCTTCTGTTTGAACTATTCCATTCTTTGTCATTCACTTTGCCAACTTTGATGGATTGCCTCTAAACATTCGGTCTCTAACTTGCGCCATGTTGACTGGTCCCAGGTTTGTGTTGCCAATCTTCTTCCATTTTGATGTGAAACTAGACTCTAATACCATCTCCTTCGTATCATTCTTCAATTGAACTTGCTTTTCCTTCTTCTAATTTCCAGTCCTAGGCTCCGACATCTTTTCCCTACAAGGCAACAATGCTTGTTAGAAACTTGGATTTCACATTACCTCATAATTTCAAACTTTAAGGCTAAGAAATGAAGTCTATGAAATTGAAGTCATCCTACTTAAACAACCTTAATGAACTTCTTCCTAAATCAACATGGAGGCATTTAATTTTTTATCTTTAAATCTGATTGCATCTATTGACATCTTGGACAAAATGGGAAATTCAATTAAATCATTTGATCAGAAATATCCATCAAGTTTGATTTCTTCATAAGAATATGCATCTATAGCCCCTCCCCCATACAAGAATTGCCATCAAAATCAAATACCTTGCTGATTACAACAAATTTCTGAGTCTGAAAGTTCAACTCTACAAGTATTTGAGCCTCCTAAACTTGATTTTTGTCTTTAGAAAATTCTGAATTTTACTCCCCAAATTTGATTGGCTTCAATGCTTCTCCAATCTAAGTTTCAATGACCCCTTGAAAATCGATTTCGCTGCTGCCGTAGGTGCTCTTCTCTGCACTTGATCGAATTATTTGTTTTTGGATTGATTTGTGGTTTGAAATTATGTTTTGATCCTCCTTATATAGGTGGCCAACCCAAGGGGTGCCACCTCTTGCCAGGGCTGACCTTCCTAGGGGAGAAAATTGATTTTAAATTCGGATTTTCAATTCCCCAAATTCTGGCCGACTTGGCTAAAATACAAGGTTCCAATAAATAAGTGATGCATTTGATGATCAATTCCCTCATTGACCGACCTAGACAAGCCATCTCCTCAGAGAGTATGGAACAATCCTTATTAGCATGGTTGAATTGTTTCCCTCAAGGGGCTGGCGGAAATCTTAGGTGTCTTGGACAAGCTTGTCCAAGGTAAGGTCGGAATCCGACCTGACCTTGGACAGGCCTGTCCAAGGTGAGGTCGGATTCCAACCTCTCCTTGGACAAGATCCAAGTTTCCATTGTTTGAACTCTCAAGCTCATCTCACTCAAAAACTTCCTTTTTTCACATTGCCTCCTTCATTTTAACACTAAAAATCTTCTTCACACATGGAAATTGATTGTTTTGATTGAGTTCCTAGTCTAAGATCTGAGATTAAATCATGAATTTTCCCCTTTGAAGATCGGATCTTAGTGATTTCGGTGGGGAAATTGATCTCCTTACAAGCCTAGATAAGACTTGTTATGTTTGAAAATGCCCGTACTTAAGTTGTGAATAGATGTGGTGTCAAAGTGTGGCCTCATGTAGGGGGGCAGAAATCTAAGGTTGGTTGGACAAGCTTGTCCATGAGGAGGACAGATTCCAACCACCCCTTGGACGGCCCTGTCCAAAGTGTGGTCGGATTCCAACCTTTCCATGGACAGGCTCCAAGTTGCCTTCCCTTTAAATCTTCACTTCACTTTCTCCTTCTTTGTTTGAACTTCAACACCTCTTCATGATCAAAGTGTAATGGTTTGATGTTGATTTTGTTTCAGATTTCAAGACTTGATCATGAATTTCCTTCTTCATCCAAGGTCTGATCTTCATGTTTTCATTGAAAAGTTGATCTTCAACCCACTTGAATTGGACCTCTTTTGCTGAGGATCCCTGATTTACACCTTGCATTCCTCATCTTTCAATGCAATAACGCCAATAGAATTGAAATTCCTTAAGGCAAGGGGGCGGAAATTCGGGGGTCCTTGGACAAGCATGTCCAAGATGAGGTCAGATTCCGACCTCCCCTTGGACAGCTATCCAAGTTGTCCAAAGTCATGGTTTCTCTAAAGTGTTCACTTCTCCTATGCATCTTGACGAATTCATTCCCCTTTTCACACTTCTTCTCATTATCTCTTCAAAAGACTTCAAAACTCCACATTTTCATGCTCAAACTTTACCTTGTGGTTGCATCTTGCCTTGCATTTTCATCTTGATTTCAATCTCCATTTCCCACTATACTCTCTTGGTTTCAACTTCCCATTCTTCCAACCAGACTTCCACTTTCTGTTGGTGATTATATCTCAAACTTAGGTCGATTTTCCCTCCACTGTCCCGAACTCAACCATTCCTAGGACTTGACTAAGTGTTGGATTTCTTGCTCACAACTCCACTCCTCTCAATTGACTTGACTCTAAAGTGGATAAAAGTTTCTCTAACATTGACCTAGAGACTACCAAAACTGCTACTAAACTAAAGCAAACTAAGACACCCATTCTTGTTGCCAAGAAAAAGAGGGGGTCCCCATTCGCAATGGGGCAATGATGTGGGGACCTCACAATATCTGGCGACTCTATTGAGGAAATGTTACTGAACATTTCAAAAGTAAAACTCGATTGGAACTTAGAATCTTTGATCAATCCCGTTTTCACCTATCAAACAACCAAGAAATGCACTCAAGATGGAAGGAACCACAAATTGAGCCTAGAGCCTTCATCCTTGATTACTGAATATATCTTCTTCTTCAAATCCAAAATCATCCACAAGTCAAAATCTTTGTAAATCTCAAACCAAGGGCACCAAACTCTAGGGTGGATCTCTCACCACCAAAACCAACAACCTAGAAGAGGGATTTCTTCCTCAACTAGCAAAAGAAGAACTTAAGCTCATTCCATCAGCATAACATTAAGTTGTCAAATCATCTATGAGAAAATGAGAGCTCAAATTCAAATTTATAATGTTAGGGAAAAATTAGGGCAACCTTCATTTGAATTTGAATACATTTCCCTCCCATTTCACTTTTCAAAACAACATGAGATGAACCTTAAAGGTTTGACCCATTTTTTGAGCTCACTTTATAACATTTTAAAAATAGTTTATTAATCTTTTATTTTTCTGAGTCTCCTTTACCTTGGCATCACTTTTAGAAACCCAACTTGTCTTTCAAAACAACTTTAAAGTTGCCACTTTCCTAGGCGCCAAACAAGGGGAACAATTCATGAACCCATCACCCTCACTTAAGTTATAGAGTAACTTTATAAAAACAACTTGAGTGACATAAATGAAGTATCATTTAAAAACCTTAGAACTCACCAAGGTACAAAAATGGAAAGCATTGTTGAGCTGAGAGAGATAGAAGCCAAGAACAAGTGCTAAAAATAGTAGTTACTAAAAATAGCCATATGCTACAATAAAATCTCTATCGGAATGCACTAAAACCACTATTAGAACTCTCCTCAAGACAACAAGCCCCCTTACCATAGCCACATAGCCTAGGAGAACCTAGGAATAAGCTAATGGAAACCTAACACTAAACTAGATCCAAAAAGGGGGCATTACAAGTTAACTACTGAGACAGATGAGCTCTTGGTGGTATCCAAGACTTGCCACAAATACCAGCCAAACTCAAGGAAGCATAAAAGCTGAGAGATCTAAGACCATTAGTGAAGACCTTTTTCCACAAGCAATCCTAAGAAGCATCCATCTTGAAGAAGCTTCCAAAAATTGGTGGCACTAGTATACCTATTGAAAAATATATCCATGGTCTAGGAATAACAGGATATGGTAAGTACCTATCAATGAACGGTGCAACACAAATAAAACCAGTGAGGGGACATAATAATAATATATAACAAGGAAAATGCAAATAGAATTTGAGAGACCTGTAACCAGTGGCTTCGATTGTTGTGTAGGCATGATAGGTCACCGCAAACATACACCTTCCAGCTAGAGATGTATATTGTAATACATTTCAGTCAGGTAGCAGCTAAAATGTCAAATAGTAAAACATGTATTGAGTGAGATGGCATGTAACAACTGATTGGGGGTGGAGGGGAGAAGTGATGTGCCAAGTCTTCATTTTTTTATAGAGTAGGAATTCGCAGATACCACCATAGTTATTTTTTTCCAATGTAACATGGGTCCTGGGGGACCGGGGGATGAGGGGACGACAGGGTGAGTTTCTGGGATTGGGGGAAAAAGGGCTTCAATTTGGGGATGCCAGGGAGACGGCGAGGGGACGATGGCATGGGGGTGGTGTTGTATATACTATATATTATACATATAGTACTTGAAATCCTAGTTATGAAAAGATGTATAACAATATAAGAAGTAAAATAGCAAAATTGCAAATGCCAAATACTAAATATAGACTACAACATACTTGAATTTTGAAGTTTTATACATTTTATATCGAATTACTAATTACTATCAGAAATTAGAATACTAAATAAAATTGTCAAATTAGCAAATGGAAGATTTATATTATATCAAAAATATGATAGTAGCACCACATGAATTACAAACATAGAAACACCAACATAGAAACCCCAGTTCTGATTTTTATTTAGGGTAGCTAGCATAAATAGCAATAATGTATGCAATAGCAGCTACAAACCCTCATAAACTGCCCATATTATGTTTGCAAATGAACTGAAAATATCCTTTAATCAGAAAAGAATATATTTATATATCTGATTTGCTTGCAATTTGTTTTTTTAAAAAAAGGAAAGAAAAAAAACACTTATTAAATGTCTTGGTACAAGAGACTTCTAGAAGTCCCCGAGACACTCAGGGGACTCCTGGGTGTCCTCAAGACATCCTAGGGACTCCTGGGCATCCCCATGTCCCGGCAGAGCGGCAGTGGGGGTGTTAAAAGTGTGATTGTCATTGCACCAAAAGATCGACTTGTCAATGCCTGATACAACCACTAGACTTATAGAATCCATAGGAGGTGGTTAAGCCATGTCACAAACCAGAGCACTACACTGCACAACACAAGGAGACCAAGGGCTCACACCTTGCAACAATCTCCCCCCCAGCGCAAGTGAGGGGTTTGAACTTGTGACCAAAGCTTTGATACCACTTGTTACAAGTGTGATTGTCGTTGCACCAAAAGATCGACCTGTCAATGCCTGATACAACCACTAGACTTATAGAATCCACTGGAGGTGGTTAAGCCATGTCATAAACCCGAGCGTTGCGATGCTGTAATATCCAGGATGGATATTTTTCCTAAATACTTCTAAAAAACGTTTCAGAAATATAAATAAACACTTGCATGCAATAGAATATTGATTCAATAGAAATAACCAGCAATATATACCAATAAAATCCTCAGAATTTGTTATTGCATTATACAACAGCAATACAACAACAATGGAGTTACAAAACAATCCAAATCTGAAATACAATATGCAATAGTAAAATTGGATAATCAAGAACCTGGAAATACAATGGTGAACTTTGCTGTGAATCCACCTCAGAGATAAACTGGGTTTTCGTCCAATCCACCGAGAAAGCCTGAAGGTTTCCGTCCTCAGGTTTCAGAATTGAAAGCTGAAGCTTCCTGGATTCTCCAAGAGAAATAAATTCATAAAACTAAGCATATCCCAAATGAGACTCCAATCCTTCTTTTAAAGTAGCAACTGTGACTCTTCAGTTTCCCTTCTCTATCTTTTCATATTCCCACTTTAAGTCACTTTAAATTAATATAATCGTTAAATCATAAAGTGGCATAATAATAAAGTATGGAATCTTGTGGCATTAAAACAGAGGACCAAACGAACTCGGAAGATGACGTGTGATAGCTTGTCGGAAAGCTCTCGGTGAGACGCTCCAAGTCCAATACTAAAATGCCAAGAAAACTGAACTCTGCCGACTTACTAAAAATAGTAAGTATCTAGAAACCCTGCGGAAATTGCTCTGATTAGCCTGAAACTGGAATTGCCTAGGCCAAATATCACACTGATCCATATAAAGTGTTGGTTAGCCCACCAGACCATGATGAAATGGCTAACGACGCAGCATAAATAATGTGCCCAAAAAAGGGGACATTACAAAACCTCCCTTCCCAAAGATTGCTTGCCCTCAAGTAATCAGTATCTGCATGCTGTGACCAAAATGCTTGGATCCCATACAAACCTCAAAGAAGCTGCTCCACCAATCTGTTGTGCAAAATTGATACAAACACATCCAAACCCGTGAAGCCACCCATCAATACCACACTGCAACAATGCATTAATCACACTAATGTCGGGATCCTAAATCACCCCATGTGCCTAATTAGTTGAATCAACCTGCCCTGTGCTGCCATCATTTGTGAGAAAATCCTCAATCCAACTGAGAACCTCACTCCAACTGAAATCACAAGCACCACTAAGGTCAAATGAAGGGGGGAACCTAACCTCATACCAATCAGCTCCCTGAATCATTACCAACTGCGAGAATGTCCCTCCTGGATCCCACAAACAAAAGGGCCATCCATCTCCCTTGCAGACTAAAATATGCCCATAATGAGTGAATTGTCCAAAATGTCCAACTGCCACAACACTGCCCCTCTAATCTGTAGCCCAAACCGGAAACTGCACTAAAGAAGCAAACTATCAAAACTGTAGGACATGGCTTCCTCCTTCAAGAAGGGAAGCATACCAAACCAATCACCCATCCCACACCTATGCAATAATCGGAAAAGGAAGTCCTCCGTAGGTGGGCTGAATGGAAAACACATTGCATCCCCTACAATGTAGCCATAAGGTGATACACTAATCGACTCCTTTGGGAATCCTGAATCAGCTCTAGAATTCCATAACTGTCTCTCTGCAACAGGAGTCACACAATGCAAATTGTTGTGTGAAAAATTCACACCAACAAGCACAACCAGCATACCAGGCTCATTAGCCCCATACTGAATATACTCTACCCAAGTGTTATCATCATGCTCGGCTATGAACCCTGACTAAAATCCTAATGCAACCAAGGAATCCCAAACTCTGAATGGAAGCATGCCACAAAGATCCTCAGACTCTTGCTGCTCAACTTTGATCTCATCTTCACCTTGCCAGAAATGGTGAAGCCAATCAATGGAACCCACCCAAACTACAGTGCTAACCCTGTTATCACTCGGGTCCCAAAGAAAACTGTTCTCACATCCATTGGCTATGAGGAGATATAAATCACTGAAGTTATCTGCAATCCCACAACTATCTCCAACCTCCGCTAGACTCCCATGGATGTGCTGACTCTGCAAGTAATCCAGCTTGCAGCTATTGACACCATAATCACCTTGTAACCATGTATCTGAATGAAATCGCTGCGATATAGAGGTAACCACCCCTCTCGGGTACATATCAGCATGATGGAAAACTGACTGGTGTCCCTGCGAGTAATCTCCCACACACATTTGAGTCAAATACTTGCAGTCTCTAATCCC
The DNA here is from genome assembly GCA_027943335.1 of Chamaecyparis obtusa. NCBI lineage: Eukaryota > Viridiplantae > Streptophyta > Pinopsida > Cupressales > Cupressaceae > Chamaecyparis > Chamaecyparis obtusa. Next base: position 262,075 of record BSBK01003187.1, read on the forward strand.
ATTTTCTAAAGATGGCAATCCTCCATTCCACAATGGATGATACAATCTCTAAGCCAAACCACATTTGAACATCATCAAGCCCTCCATGTGTGGATCAAAAGAAAAATGATGGGCACTCCATGTTAAAGTCTTAACCTCAAAGCTGCAATTTGTATCACTATGCGAGTTCTTCTCATTCACAGCTGATTTACAATCAGCATCATGCCCACACGCCACTATCTTACTGCTACTAATGGAACCTTCTCGAACCAACTCACCCATATCAATGCCAAGAATGTTTTCTTTCATGTCCAAAGGTGTTAAGGGGTTAGGGACAACACTATGGTAAAAAACAAATCCATCATAAGTAGAATTCACACAAAAAATAGGGGCCAATTCACTTGATCCAATGAAAGCATCAGCACTAACAAAGGAGTGGGAGTCTTCATCTTCAGCTGATTGAATTACATACTCACATGAGCTGTCAACATGCTCAACAAGTGCACTAGTGTAGGCAGCCTCGTAGGGAACCTCTACCTCCAAGTTACCTATTGATAGACTTGTGCAATCACTTACATCTTTTCTTTGATCAAGTGGAGGTTGAGAATCAACGGAAGTTGGTTGCTCTTCTTCAGTAAACCATCCTGTAACCTCTAGATTTGCTGCCTCCTCTTTAGCCTCTCCATCATGCATTGATTCCATATTTGTTTTACACTTTCCCGCTTCGATGACAACCTCATTAGGCTTTTCTTCAATAACTAGTTTAATTTTTTGTTCACTTGTGGGCTGATTAATGACAGCTGGAAACTCTTCATATAAATTTCTGCACCTATCTTGTGCAAGTAGGTCTTGTACCAATTCATGGTACTGCTTCTTTGCCATTAAAGTCTTGTGCTATAGCTTTGGATGAAAGTCCATGAAACTAGAGAAAGTTAAATCTCTCCGAATCTTTGGAGGAAGTGAGTTATACTCATCATACATGCCGAGTAGTTATGTCCTTTTATTAGGTTGTGAAGTCTGGGCTAACTGTTGCTGAACCTTAACAAGATCTTTCAAGACTTTTTCCAAACCATGCATCTTTCCCATAGCTAGATACTACTTGTCTCTGCAGGCAAATGTCCAAACTTACACTGCTCAAAATCTTCAAAACAACTTGTAGCTGCCAAGGACAAAGCTACTCTCAGAGTATGAATTGTTTAGCACCTTCCAGAAGTTTCACAACTCCCTCAAGCTGCAGGTGTCCTGCTCCTCTTGTCGCCAATTCAATCAATCTTCCAGTCTCTGCAAACAAGCAGTAACTGCTTCAAATTACCACATTGTGCAGCATATATAGCTGCTTCATACCTTCCACCATCTTGCTGAGCAATTTTCTCCAGTAAAATTTGTAATATGACTCTGTTCAATTGTTGAAGAATTTTGAGACTAAGGATCAGCTATTATGCTTCATGAATGTGAATCCACAACATTGTGGTCAGAATTACAGGGCATTGTAGGGCCCAAATGGCTTGTTAACAGGAGCACGTAAATCTCTGTCATACTCCAAATAATGCACTCAAAAATACATATTAGCAATGGACAGTTGCAATGAATAACATTCAGGAGCTCTGTCTTGCAACCAGCAACCTCACAATCTTCAAGGAAACATAGTGACTACCTAGAACATTCAGGATATCTACCAGCTCCAAGAACTCACAAATTATCAGTAGCTGCTCACGCCTTCAATATAATATCCTGTCCTAATTTGCACCCAACTGAGGTAATTTGTCAAACAGTTTGCTTGCTTTGGGCATGGAGAATTTTCAGATGTTTTTGATGTTTGGTTTCTGTGCATTGCTTGCTCATAAATGTCACTTGATCAACAGACTTAATGTAATTGCAGGCCCGAATCACTTGATATCAGAATTGAGACGACAATGAAGGAAACTGCCCTTTCGCTTGAAGATCTCCTCTAGGAAAATGACATGAGCAAGGACACTTCTACCGGAATATATTTATGTAGCACAAACTGCACTCTTAGTAGAATAAAATCCCAACATAAATAAACTAAGCCCAAGCTCTGTGATCCTTAACTTCACACCATAGAAGCTTGAAGAACCACTGCCGTAACACCTTTAGCTATGCAACAAAGCTCTCCCATACTTTACCATTAAGAGAACATAATAAAACTGAATGCAAGGAGTTCTCCTGGCACTAATCTCTTATAAAGTTAATGAATGACTGACTGCAAGTAAGACACATTCATTCTCACACATGACTCATATACATTCATAGACAACTTCTGTGATACATTTTAGATTACTAAACTCCAATAGATTCCTTTTCCCTTGACATAGAAATTGTAAATAGCTTCACATACCATAATACGTGTATTCGATACTGGGTTTGTTGGCACGCAGGTATAAGCTGGAAACCAGAATGTTTCATGTGCACAGAGCCCCCAATTAGTCGCAGGATGGTCCCCCGCATCTGCTGTATGGAGTGTCGAGTCCGTTAGTTGCCAGACATGAGAGAACGGCCAAGACTGGGAATGGAGTACGTTGGAATCCTCACTACTCCCACATGACTCTAGAAACTCCTGTGCTTGTATTTCTCCAAGCCGTCACCTTGACCTGTGGTTGGAGATGAGTGTCCAATGCCTAGTGTGTAACCCGTGGAATACCCCTCACATTATTGGAATGCCCAAACACTTTCACGCTACAGTTGTGTATGCTCGAGGTCTTCCAAAGACAATCTTAGCACGACTCAAGGCGCTATGGTAGGTTGTGGCGTGAATGGCCCGCGTTTTACCATTGTCTCCCGGCTAACAAATATTCGTAGACTTCCCTGCAGACAGAGACCCCGTGAGCGTCTGGGAGTCTGCTTCCCTTTTTCCGCATCAACACCATGGACACCTGTGAAGTCCCGACGCCCAAGCTGCAGTTGTATACATTCAACAATAAACCACTAGGCCAGTATTCAGAAGTTTCAACAGCAGACGTCCGCAATACCCTGGGACTAAGTTTGGATTGCAATAAGCCTGGGACAGATTGAGCTACAGACTTCGAGTACAACTATGAGATCTTTTAGTGTATGGCCACGGCTAAATTGGATATGACTGATTTTGAAAATGTTCAAACGTTGGCTTGCTGGGTTGGATATTTAAATTCATGCTCATAATTTCTAACTGCAAATCTGATTCTTTATTAAAAGCTCGCAGCTAATGAAATGATCTATTCCCAGACATTAATGACTGTGACGACAGGCTTCACTCTATCTACCGATATATTCATGTTGCCTATAATGTTTTCTTTGCATAAAACAAAACCCAAAATATTTTCCACGGAAATCCAAATACTTTCTTCTGACTTAAAATATTTTTGAATCAACAAATCTGTTGGTGCTCTCAACATGCAACATATAATATTCCGTCTTTGAAAAATATAGACCAGTATCTCCAGAAATCGATTTGGTTCCAGCAAGCAATTTCGTACTCAATATTCACTCCCTTTCTCCTCTAAAAGATATTTTAAATCTCAGACTACCAATATTTCAAACTTCAATACCCATCAAATCTCACAAGTTGACAAGAAAACCAGCTCTAATACCACTGTAATATCCTGGATGGATATTTTTCCCGAATACTTCTCAAAAACGTTTCAGAAATATAAATAAACACTTGCATGCAATAGAATATTGATTCAACATAAATAACCAGCAATATATTCCAATAAAATCCTCAAAATTTGTTATTGCATTATACAACAGCAATACAACAACAATGGAGTTACAAAACAATCCAAATCTGAAATACAGTATGCAACAATAAGATCGGATAATCAAGAACCTGGAAATACAATGGTGAACTCTGCGGTGAATCCACCTCAGAAATGAACTGGGTTTCCGTCTAATCCACCGAGAAAGCCTGAAGGTTTCCGTCCTCAGGTTTCAAAATCGAAAGCTGAAGCTTCCTGGATTCCCCAAGAGAAATAAATTCATAAAACTAAGCATATCCCAAATGAGACTCCAATCCTTCTTTTAAAGTAGCAACTGTGACTCTTCAGTTTCCCTTCTCTGTCTTTTCATATTCCCACTTTAAGTCACTTTAAATTAATATAACCATTAAATCATAAAGTGGCATAATAATAAAATATGGAATCTTCTGGCATTGAAACAGAGGACCAAATGAACTCGAAAGATGATGTGTGATAGCTTGCCGGAAATCTCTTGGCGAGACGCTCCAAGTCCAATACTAAAATGCTAAGAAAACTGAACTCTGCCGACTTTCTAAAAATAGTAAGTATCCAGAAACCCTGCAGAAATTGCTTTGATTGGCTTGAAACTGGAATTACCTAGGCCAAATATCACACTAATCCATATAAAGCGCTGGTTAGCCCACCGGACCATGATGAAATGGCTAACGACGCAGCAGAAATAATGTGCCTGAAAAAGGGGACATTACAGATGCACAACACAAGGAGACTAAGGGTGCACACCTTGCAACAAGGGGGACACCAAGTACCCATCCCCAAGTACCTGGGACATCCCCATACCAGAAACTTGAGGGTTTTGGGGGGAGGGACGCATCCCCGTGTTTCATTTTACTTTTTTCTTCTAGTTTTACAAATTCAACCAGGAAAATTTGTCATGCCTCCGCCATGAAGGATATTAATGCCTTAGGAAAATTGTCTTGCCTTAAGACTTCACGATTTTCCTAGAGGAGCAATCTGGAAACCATTGTCAAAGTATACTACATATCTAAGGAGCATAGCTATAAATAGAGATATAAATGGAGATATTGAAGTTTAAATTAAAGATATGAACTTACTAGTTTTGGCCGATTCCCATGAGATATTACTAATAATGTGCAACAATCATTAAAATCAGATTCGTGTTATGCACTTAAGTGTTGAAGTTTGGTAGTTGTAGGAGCTATTTGCATACTTGTGTGATTGCATCAATATTATGTTTGAGATATTTTCTCTGTAAAGATGATGTCTATTCTCTGATGCTGTGAACACTAATCCATTCTTATGATCCAGTATATTGAGACTTCAAAGAGTCTTCTATGTTGAACGGTCATCTATATGAAGAGTCACGTCCTTTGAAGACTATGAAGAGCCTTCAACGTCAGTAGGTGAAGGGTCACATTATTGGGCAACATCAGTTATCAAAGTGCCATGTGCGTGTGTGGTTGTTGGGCATCAAAGAGACTTTTCTTGCATGGCTTTTGGTAAGCCAGGAGTCTTATGTTTGCATTACAATTGGTCTTTGGAGAACCACCAATATTGTAACTGCTGTGTACATGGTTGTTGAGTTATACATTGTTATGAAGCATCACTGTTTTTGGATTGGGAGAGCCTTCCTGTAGCATCGGGGTTTTTGTTTCTCTGCAGTATGTAATTTTTGGTTACGATTTTGGAAGGGCCGGTTGCTATTGTTGATGTTGGAGCTTATGATATTGATGTTATTGTGAATTCTATTAGCAGGGTGTCGGTTTTCTTGTATGATCATTGTAGGAGCTATTTGATCATTATCGTATGTATTTGATTCAGATTGTTGTGAGTGTTCTGTAGACAATCTTTATGTGGTTTATTGTGATTTTTTCTGTAGATGAGTATTGTGTGAAGTGTTGTCAGTTTTGTATGAAGACATTTGTCAGTCTGTGAGTGAAGTATATCTGAGTCTATATTATTGTAAAGAGGAATATAGTGTAGTGTTCATTAAGATGAGCAGTCTAAGTATTTTGTGAGAATTGTATTCAGACTCATTCATTATTAAATAAAGTGATATTTCTTGGTGTGGCTGGGTTTTTCCCTTGAGAAGGAGGGTTTTTCCCAGGGTATCTGTGGCGTTCTTGTGTTTTTAAGATATCTGCTATTTGTTTTGTGCTATTCTGGTTCAAAATTTAACACTAAGCATAAGAAAAAATGATCAATATGGCCAAGTACTAATATGTTTTTTAGAATGATTTCTTTAAAGACAGGCATTCATTATAATATAATGTGCAGCGATAAAGCAATTAGTAGTTTATTTAAGGGGTGCAATTATTAAAAGGGCCTGTCCTTTGTGAAATAACACTTTTCTCTAGGAAAGTCACACCTTTTCAAATGGATAAGGAAGATATAAAAAGAAGTTTGTTTAGATGTGAAGGATGTGTGTTGTGAGTGAAAGGAAAATATATCAAGCAACAGCACCTAGAAGAGCAGATCGACCCTGGCATATATATAAGCAATCAGATTAATAAATCATTGTTTATTGCAGGCTGTAGCATTACTGTTCAATTGTGATATGCATATATATGTATGCATTATGTATTGTTTAATATATGGGCTATAATATATGTGTAATAATGTATTTGATAAATAATCCTTAATAAATTGCTATTGACAATTATGTGGAATGACTAGACTTCCAATCTGTTTGTCAATTTGCTGCAACCAACCATGAGGTTAGGAGAGGAGTACAAGGAGGGAGAAATTGTTATGAGGCCCACTTCTAAAAATGCCACCTCATGGTGGCAACAAATGGCCCCATGAAACCAAGGGGATGCAAGGAGTGCGCCCCCCCCCTTGGGCTTGGTAGGAAGGACGCTCCAGATTCTCTATTGTGACTTCCCCACCAACCTCAATAACGGTTGATTATTGGAATGGATTCAATGGGATCTCAATCACAGATGGTGAATAAAGTGGCATGAGTAGGGAGACCATGAGACCAGGGGGGTGCAAGGAGTGCCCCCCCCCGGGGCTTGGTAGGGAAGAACACTCCAGACGCCCTATTGTGACTTCCCCACCAACCTCAATAACGGTTGATTATTGGAATGGATTCAATGGGATCTCAATCACAAACGGTGAATAAAGTGGCACGAGTAGGGAGAGCAGATACAAGTGTTTTCACTAGGCACAACACCTCATGAAGGATGGATGGCAGAAGGCCACACGAGGCCAAGAGGGATGGTATATCTGTTCTTAGGCCTAGGGTAGAGAGTTGCTTCAAGCGCCCTATCATGTTCTCTTATACAGGATGTTGTGATTAGACCTAAAGAATAAATTATAGATATTACATGATTAAGATGATTATGAATATATGTTCTCTAACCCTAACAATTGATATTATGTTTTGTATTTTTAATGATTGCCTAACATGATTGCAGGATCTCAACTAGGATCTATCTTGTTCAACAATTTAATTAATAATTGATATCTCTAACTCTATTTTATTCCTTGCTTAGCTTGGAATTGTGAATATTAGGGCAAAAGCTTGGGCATTCACAAAAGGGGACATTACAAAATTCCAACAGACCAATCAAAAAATTGCAAAACAACTAGTTTTAACAATGGAAAATTCGAATAAAACTCAAATATTAAACAATCTGTATAGTTTTTACCTCAGAAGAGTCTTTAACGCAAACTAATATTCACAGGTAAGAACATAGATCCCTGCTTCAGGCAGGGACAAATAAGAACAGTTCAAATTTTCTTTTGATTAGGACAAATCACTGTACATGTGATGTCTCTTAGGTAAACAGTACTAATAATCTAATAGATTTCAGTCCCTTTCTCCAAACACACACATCAACACAATTTACAAACACTGACAAATAGATTAAACTAAATCAAATACAGACATAATAATATGAGATGTAATTAACATTGTTATCATGAAGTCAATGATTGTATGGAGCGGCTTATACTTTCTTATGGATAATGTATATTAAGCTGTGGGTGTTGTTTACCCCCAGTATATTAATATTATGACGGCTCAAGTAGATGCAGTGTACTAACTGTGCAATGAAGGAATAGTTCCCTGTTTCACCTAGTACAACCTCTGCATATTGTGCCCAGCAATGCAATAGAGATGCTTTACTGCAGTGTTTCTAAGATATTATTGATCCAAGTATTTCTGTTTGTATATGTTAAAAAAAATCAATGATACAAATCCTCCATTTCACATAATTCAGTGCTTATTAGTAAGATACAACATGCAGGCTAGAGTAATTAATTTTCTTATGATTTTACATTAGAAGACCCTGGTATTGTAATTTTAAAATCAAGCCCTATAATCCGGTGCTCATTTTGGAGAGCTGAAAATTGTGGGTTTCTTCCTTGTTGACAATGAAACATGGTGCAGGTCGGTAATGCATATATATTGTACACATTGTATCATGTCCCCTTCTTGAAATAGGATTAAATAATAAACAATAATAATTAAAATTAAAAATATAAAAGAATAAAACTAAAAATAATTAAAATTTAGTCAAGTTAAACAAATGGTCAAAAGGCATGAATAGAAAAGTTGTGTCCCCCTCAAACATAAGGTATAAAAAGGAGAGGAGAACTTCATTTGAAGGGAGAGGGAAGGAGGAAGCGAGAATGGAGAATAAGAATTAAGGAAGGATTAAGGGAAGAAGAAAGGAAAGGGAAGAAAATAAGGAAATGACTCTTGCAAAAGGTGAAGGGTTGTGACCCTTCCGAAGGGTGTAACCATTGCAAAGGGCAGACATGGTGAAAAGGTGTGGCCCTTCCCCACAAAAGATATAAAGTGGCGAAGGTTTCATTTGAGAAGGGCATCCAAGGGAGATCAAGTTGGGGATAATATATTATTCTCGAAGGCAACATTGAAAAGTGGTAATTCAATTCTTATGAAAGGTGGTGACCCTTTACCAATAATGTATAAAGGAAAAATCACTCAAAGCACTTGAGGATCACTTATCTATTATAATTTATTACTCACCAATACATGAAATCAACACTCACTCAATCATCACTCATTGCCCTATGAATTCCAGATTCATTCAATCATCATTCACTAACAAATCAAATCATCAAATCAAAGGAAATCATTCAATTATCCATCAAACATCAATCAGGGATCAGGCAAGTAGAGTAGCAATCAATTCTTCCATTAATTCAATGAGTCTATATTAATCATACAATCATTGAACCAATCAAATCTGTCATGCCCCAATCTGACATCAGTTGAACAGCAAACCTGTAGAATGAAATTGTCTTACACGTGTAAGGCTTCACAATTTCATTCATCATAAACTTGCTACAGTCGCCCATCTTTAGTAAGTTGGGGATATTGTAGGCTGGGTATAGTAAGACTTACAATATGTTAGAGAGTTTGCTTGAAGGCATTGATCTTCTTCCCTTAATTAACAGCATTTATACTAACAAGCAATTGGTTAGAATAAATAGCAATTAATGAAGCAGTTTATGCTGACAGTGGTTCACGTAATTAACAAACGGCAGTTAATAAGATAATTAAGGGGTGCGATCACTTATTCCATAAGTGAAACTCTATGAAAGGACACTTCTCATTCCAAGGAATGCAACTTTCCCGCCCAATGGAAGAGTACAGAAGGCAATACCTATCATTCAATGGACAGTGAACAAGGCAGCAGAACTACATAAAACAAACAACAGAGATAATCATTGAAGGAACAGCAGAAGCAGATTTGGCATTACTATTCAGTAGCACACAACAGATTTGAACACATACTGAGGTCTTTAGTATGAGTTCCTTATACATGGCATGATAAGTACCATTTATATCTGCACAAGACTGACTGATGATGCATTGTTGTTACAACTGCTTAGCATAGCATAAAAAATATTATAAATATCTGCTCATTACTGATGAGGGTATGCTGTTGATAACTGATTATAAAATATATAGAATTCATGCATAATATTGAATTCTTTATATGTACAGATTGAGACTCTAACCTCACTTCGTTTCAATAAAACAATGTGACCTGGACAAAATTTGGGTATTTATAATTTGGGGACATTACTCATTGTGACTGCCTATTTATTTATTTCATTACAAGTTCTATCTCTGAAGCTTTCCATCTAGATACAGGAAACTTCAGTTCTACTGGCAGCAATGAAATGTCACTGTCCACAAAAGAAGCCATCCCAGCAGGGATGAATCATCAATCATGGCATAAGAATCCAGCACATTTAGGTGGAGGCTAGAATCAAACCGTACAAGCTAAAATCAATTTTAGATTTAGGTTTTGTGTAAAAGGGATGGAGGGGCCTATGTGGGGGTCCTTGTGGGCCACACAATCCCCTTTTCTTATTTTGTTTTTAAAATAAAAATAAAAATTGAATCTTTTGTCTGCTGGGTTGTAGGGGGTACCAGAAATGTTGCCTAGCCATTCCCGCATCCCTGAGACGACCCCTATAAGGAATGGGTTTGCAGGGGATGTGTCCCCAGGAAACAGAGAAATGATATCTAACAACTTTTAAAGACCTTATGGATGAAATAAAATTCAAGCCAAGTCTGGGGTTATGTAAATTACTAAATTGTAAACTAACTGAACTTCACTTTTGTGCACTCTTTCCAACGTTTATACATATTGACCATCCTATAAGCCAATACTGTAATATTGAGTTTCTTGAAAGTGACCAAATATGAGCATTAAAGGCTTTCAGTAAATAGAAATGATTATGATCTATTTATCTAATTTGATTCCATTTTTAATGTTTGGGTTTGATGGTTCGGTTTGTGGGTTCGGTCAAATTTTTTTGGGGACTGGGTTTGTCCATACAAAAACATATAAAAATCAGAGATATCAAGCATATACATATTTGCAGCAGTAATTCAGTTCAAAATACAAATACAAAGAGTTTATTATACCCTTGCAGTTGCATTTTTTTATCAATTTAACTAGTGAAGTGAGATTAGTAGCTTAGTTAGCTGATCATAATTAACTTTCATAATCTATCAGGAACCTATAGATGTAGAAAATGTTGAATAAATACTGGTCGGGACATCCACTTAGTTTGATTTGGCAATTGCCAATGAGCCTTTTGAACCAACTTAGTGGAGTTTCCCCTAGTATGTTGGTAGGGACATCAAGAAGAATACAACCATGCAACCGTACAAACTAGATTGAAATGTGGAATTCTATCTGACAATTTCTTCTTCAATATGTAGTGACTTATACAGCTGAAGATGATGTGCAACGACAACTTCGTATACCAAGCTGACAAAAAAGATATAATTTCAAAGCATTTTCTCCATGCTGTAGCAAAAAGATGTAAGATCCTATCAAATAGGTTTGAGCTTGTGATATTTTTCAAGCTAGTGTTTTTCTAAGTAGAGCTGAACTTGTTGCAAACCTGAGAAATTTGGAGGGTCTCATGAGCTCTTTGTATTTAGATTGAGTCTTCAACAATGTATCATGAAACTGTCTATGGGCTTTGGAATAAAAAAATAAGTCAACTAAAAGTAAAAAATCAAAATTGACAAATTCAATGGAATGGCACGTTTAAGGGCAAAATTCTTTTTGGGTCTGCTTGATGCAGAGGCATCGATGGTACTTCTCCAAATCTGCATATTATCTTTTTATTGTCTTCCTAGACATTGAATTAGATGCTCAAAACGCTCTCATTAGTTCCATAACAATAATATCAACTCCAAAGAACAACATCAACTAGATATTATAATCCCTGGTTACGTGCTGAACCAGATTCACCAAGCAATTTACCTCCACTAGTCGTTTCATGCCTTGCGGATCGTCCACGGCTCGTGACTATGTTTCACCACCTTTTCTCAGCAAAACTTCAAAATGTTCAGTCATCCAAATAACCCTGCGATATAAAACTCTCATTCTCAGGTCTCTTTTCCATGATGACTGTCAAACACTACATCTCGGCTTATCTCTCAGCTTGGATCGACTTACAAACTCCCCATTCAAAATCCGACATGAGATTCTTGAAACCGTTGCAGATTAATATACACGACCATTTATAACCATCAAATCACTACCGAACACACTGCTATTGTAAAAACCTTTACATGAACAAACTGACTATTAATGTTGATTATTAACAACCTGAGAAACCCGACTCATGACAGACAAACCAATTGTAAGTCTTCCATCAACTTGATATCCCATGGATCAAATGAAATGGGGATTTAAATGTATCGGTTTATTGCAACCGTGATCAGATTAAATACATCTGTCTCGATACCCACATAAGCAGGCTGATATCAACTCGAAACAACATAATCTTTTCTCAAAACTAAAATCAACATACACCAAATTGACCGATAACATTGTTCTTCTTATATGACTGTGATTCAGTTTATTGAACCGAATAAAATGCATTTAAATGTTTAGTTGACCCAACTCGATAATGGCAGGATCGAAATGGAAAATAAAGGGATGAGACCTTTATAGATTTAAGATGAATGCGAACAAACAGAGGCATAAAAGAACATGATACAAAGTGACTTACTATTAACTTAGAGAAAATCTGCAATTACAAAGCAAGGCTCTCTGGCTTCTGCCAGAGAGCCGTTTTTACTCTCTTTTAATTCTCTATTCCCTTGCTTCCGCAACTCCCTATCTCCCCATTCGATTATATTCCTAACTTTATAGATAATTCAAGACAGTTACAAACCGTTCACCCTCTCTATGACCCTTCGTAATCCTATTCGGGTACAATTCCCAGTCAAATCCTTAGGTACACATTTCACACATCTTGCTAAATTATAAATTTAGCAATATTGTACCTTTAAATAACCCTTACATATATATTGAAATGGCTTTAGTTCATATTTTCAAAAAGGAAATATCGGACTTCACATAAAATGTGATGAAAATTAATTATTCTATTGGTGCCCCTGCACCACTGCTTGGGTCCATCCAGGCTGGATCGACAGTCCATGGGTAGAACTCTGTCTGGACGCACAGTGGACCGTAGTTGGACCCCAAACTGGGTTCGAACTGGACTGGGACCCAGAGTCTCTGAGCAGCGGATTGATAACTTAGTTTTGTATTGGCTCATGTAGTTTTCTCAATGACCAGATATGTGAGGAATTGACAATTTTGTATTGGCTCGTATAGTTTTCTCAATGACCAGATATGTGAGGGATTGATTATTTGAGCTAATCAGTAATACAAATAAAGATTGATTTTGTTATTATCCAAAAATGGCAAAAGTTGGTAAATGGGACTTAAAAATACAAAATTACAATGCTAAAGTACCATGGTTGAAAGAACCCCAGGAATTTAAAAAGTAACTAGACATTAAAGCAGAGTGAATTAATTCATTTGAGTGTTTTGTGAGTTAGATTTTTTATGCTCATTATGAACCAGTTTGGATGATGTGCTTTTGATGATATGGTAACATGAACATCAGTTGGAAATAAAAAATTGTGATGGTATAGGGATTATTGGAGCTAATCAGTAATACAAAAAGAGATCGATTTTTTTTTAAATCCAAGAATGGTCAATGCTGGTCAATGAGACTCGAAAATACAAAGTTAAATGGTAATGTACCATGGTTGAAAGAAGAAACCCAGGAGTTAAAACGTAACTAGACATTAAAACAAAGTGCATTTATTCATTTGAGTGTTTTGTGAACTAGTCTTTTTGTGCTAATAGGAATAATGAATCAGTTTGGATGATGCTAATTATGTGAGTATTATGTGATGTGCTTTTGATGATATGATTACATCGGTTCGAAATAAAATGTGACAATCTATTGAAGCATGAAATCATAATGCAGGGGTGGCCTGGAGCTTCTTTTCCAATCAGTGAGGACACACAATATTGATGTTCCTGTTAAGAGTGGAGAGAAACAGGTAGATGATAAAACTATTTTGGATATGAATATGTGCTTTATATAATCTACTGCTCTATCTTGATTTATATAGTATGTCATCTGATGTGTTCCATTTCTCAAAATAAATTTACAGTTAACTATGGAAGCACTGCTTTTCTGGATTCGGGATAATCTTTTGAAGGAGAGGCCTGAAATGTTCATTAAAGGGAAATCTGTGTAAGTGCTGAAATGTATTCCCTATCTGAAGGCACTTTACGGCAAAAATGTTCACTCTTTCTGATGAAGATTAAGTATTTCAGCAATACAGGATCTTTTTATCAATCATTTGGCTTTAAAGTTGTAATTGTTGTGAATAATTTTGCGCAGGAGACCTGGTGTGTTAGTTTTGATAAATGACTGCGACTGGGAACTTTGTGGGCAGCTGGAAGCAACAGTGGAGGAAAATGACAGCGTAGTTTTCATTTCAACTTTACATGGCGGATAGATTTTTTTTTTGATGGCTTTAATCTCGGTCTTTCTTGCCTATGCCTATACTTGTTCAACATCAAAACAAAATTTTAATGAGCACAATGGCTCAAATCGCTGTATGAATCATCATTCTTCTTTGTTCTTGATGTGATTCCATTGATGGAATATTTAGTTTCATCTTCACGTATCGCGGTTGACGAGAAGATAATTTAATTTATGATTTCTCTAAACAAGGTTGTCTAGGAGACGGTTTAAATTATGATATTTAATTTTTCTTATCATATCAAGATTTTCGAGGAGATAATTTATTTTATGATTGCAGTGGCGACTCTTTTTTTCAGGAGGCACCTTAGAGAATTTGTATTTGCTAAATTTTATGGTGTCTAGTTCCTGAATTATATTCAAACTGTAAAATGATGCAAACTGAAAGCATGTGCTTAATGATTTACATGCACACGTATGTTCATGATAAGTCCTGGATGTAAGAAGAGATTTCTTTTCCAAGTATACGTTTACTGATATTTCCGGGTGTCTCACATACTTGTGGGTATTTACGAAAAAATAAAAGTTTAACTTTTGTTTTGGGTTGAAATATATCCCAGCAGTTGCAACTACTAGAGAAATCTGAATCATATGGGCAAAATGTATCTAATAAATGGAAAATCCTATGATTCAAGTGTGGCCAGGCACATTCACTTTCAAGTTTTATTTTCTTTATTTAGCACTGGCTGAGTGGTCGACTCGCAATTAAAGAAATGGTCCACAAGCTCATTATCTTACCAAATACTGAAAAGATAGATTACTCAACATGGGCTGATTCAAATGGTGCTAATATGTGCATAGACATAAAATAAATGTCAAGAGGTTATTTTGAACGTCATTCCTTCACTGCAGATGTTCGTTTTGAATAATTCTCAAAGAAAGAAGTGCATGTAAATGCACCTTTTTCGTAAACAAATTTCAAAAAGCTGGATTTAAGATTTCTGATTGTAATCCATCCTTGGTTCCAAACATCTGAATAGCTGGTCTAGAAGCTTTCCAAATGCTACAGGGTACAAAGTTCTAAAAGCCTAAATGATGCAGAGGTGGGAATGGTGGACTTGATATGCAAGTTTGAGGGACTCAAATGATGTTCTTCACACAAGACCAACTAGGCCTTCTCAAGGATCATCCTCTTTGATCCAATGCCAACTTCACCAAATCAGAGTGCACAACTGATTTCTGATGCCACCACCCTCTCTACACCTTTGGAAACCACTTCATGTCCCTCTTCCAATCCTTAGAATCATCCAAGCAAGTTCTTCAACTCTCAAAACCCAAACCGGTCACTAAACTAGGCTCATCCTCCTAGTAGCCCTGCCAGACCAGTTTTCTGAGTTTTACACCAACCTTCCCCAAAACACTAGGGAAACAAAGGGCATATCCAAATACCCTTTTGGGAGTTACGTAACATATCCCAAATCCAACTATAACTTCTTTGGACCATCTACCCGAACAATGACTGGTGCTCTGCCTATTAGCCCTCCATTAAGCCTCCTATTACAAAGCAACTACTAGATCCTCACAACTCCAATCCTCCCAACCTTCAACAGAGTTTACAAATGATCCTAATCCAAGGATTTTCAACTTTGCAAGATGATCCAACAAGTTTTAATACCCAAACATCAAAACCCTCTATTTGAGGCCTTCCCACCTAGGGCTCTCTCAAAGTGACCCCTTCAATCACTTCCCAACCAAACTACTGGTTCAAACACCATGGTTTCAACATATTATGACACTCTATGCCATAAAACATGGTCCTCATGTGGACAAAACGTTCAGACCTTGACTGGTCCAAGGACAAGTGACCCTTCAATCAGCACTTCACCACCATACTGTGGTCTCTCCTCTTCAATGCTCCATATCCCTGCATTAAATACTACTATACAAGGATAAAATACATTACTTGACCCCTCCCACCATTCACCTCAGCCTCAAGGGTGGGAGAGTCAATCCATTTAAGGAGACTTCAATCCCAAATTGCTGATTGCAAACCCTTACACAGGAACAGTCAAGATATTACTTTGTATTCTGCCTTCAAAACTCAATAAAACATGAAGATATTTGCAGGGAATTGTAAATAAACTTATCTGCAACCAATATCAAGTCATTTCCAATCAAAGGCACATGAATGGAAGCATAGGAATTCACTGGTTTTTATGACTGTGCCTACAGGACAGAGAATTGCAGTTTGCAAGAATAATAATATTCATTGATTCAAAGCCATTCTCGTTGGCTTTCACACACCAAACTCTGCATACCCTATCCACTCACGTGGATCTCCTCTAAAAGACTCCAACACATGACAACCAAACCCAAAACTAACTCTAACTGTCCTAATAACAGTCCCAAAACCGACTGTCATAACACAAAAGGATAAAATGTTGTTGTCAAGTTGACAACCAAGTTGTCAACTCGACAACATGATGTCTCATGCCTCCCCTAGGACATTTAAAAGGTTTATTATCAACCTTATGTTGTCAACTCGACAACATGATGTCTCATGCCTCCCCTAGGACATTTAAAAGGTTTACTATCAACCTTATAACCCTACTCTAACCCCATAGCCCTTACATGAGCCTTCAAAGGCCTATTTTGCCAATTTTAGGCAATTACATATTTTGGGCACTTTAAGTGCATTTACATCCTTTTAATGACTTTATTGGCCATATTACATTAATTTGGACCTTTATAGGTCATTATCCCAATGTAACTAACCTAGGATCAATCTAATCACCCCTAGTGATCCCTAGATACACTTAGCCCTTACAAATGCCATTTATGGCTTACATGTTTGATCCTTTACAAAGGATTCTCAATCATTACAAATAACATTGAAATGTCATCAAATGACCAAATATGGCCTCATTACAATCAAATAACCTAAGTTGGTTATGTTTGTCCTTCCATTCTTTCCGAGGTCTTCCAGTGACCGTGGTGTACCTCCATGGCTTTGCCCTTGACCTTGGTGCTCCTGCACCACTAAATAGACAGAAAACTGATAAACTTTTCTACTTGTAAAAAACTATTGTTTTTTTTTCTTTTCTGTTTACAGCCTGTGTCCTCACTTAGCCCTGTCCTTCAAATATCGAGAAATTCCTATTAGTATTATATAAAGCACAGCTGAAAAGGAAACGTCTAAAACCTTAAAATTCATCGTCAACAAATAGTAGAAATATCGTCAGAGATTAGTTTAGGAAGTGCATCCTCGCGATTAGTCGTGACTACTATTTTGAACTGCACCCTTAAGAGTCACTGGAGCATGACAAGCGGCTCCCACTGACTGAATCCTTGGTTATAGGTAGTTGAATGCTCATGTTATCTGCTTGTTGAAGAGGCATTTATTGAAATTGATTTTTTTTTTTCAAAATCTAATAGTAAATTATTAATACTCGTAGTGGTGAAATTTACATCTTTATTTTTTGAGATTGTTTTGATATATTTATATATTATTGTCTAAGGGGTTAAGTTTAATTGGTCAAATTATTGGTTCTTATGGTGGAGATCCAAAAACATCTGATCTAGAATTCTAATTCTAATCTTTATAAGGACATTTGATTTAGAATTCTAAGTGGTGCCTTGGTCTTCTACAATTGGCTTCTAATGTGGATGGAGTTTCTAAATAAAAGAGGATTTCTAAGTATTGTTTCTTGGTCTTTCATAGATGATTTCTAGCATGTATTTTTGTAAGGATCTAATATCCCCGTGTTGAAATAAGATTTATTAATAAATAATAATAAAATACAATTATAATAGAATAAAAAATGATATAATTAAAAGTTAATTAAATTTAATGAATAATTAAAAGGCATGAAATGAAGAGTTTATGACTCCCTCAAACATGAGATATAATGATAAGGGAGAAGAGTTCATTTGAATGGATGGACGAAGAAAATAATAATAATGTGAATCAAGAAAGAGTTAATGGAAGAAAAAAAAGAATGGGAAAAGAATAAGGCAGTGACTCCTTCAAAAGACAAAAAATATGAAGGGTTGTGCTTTTCAAAAGGTGATAAATGTGAAAGGTTATGACTCTTTCAAAGGGAAGACATGATGTAGATGTGTAACTCTCCCTCACATTGGAAGATATGAAAGGGACAAGGTTTCATTTGAAGAGGATGTAATGCCCCTGCCTTGACTTCCCTTATAACCTACCTTAAGAAAAAACAACTAAAGAATATATCCATATTTCACAATTTTAGATCATCTAAATTGGACCGAGACAAACAAGCAGAAGGTAACGGATCCTAGCAATCTAATCCAACATGAGTGCATAGGCCAATGCATACACAACAATCTCATCATTGACCAAAGCAACAACAATCTCATCACTGACCAAAGCAACAATGAATTTCATTATGGATAAAGGCAGTGACATTATGTTTACAACTAAGAGTTGGAAAGCATACATGATTAAGGCATGGGTGATTAAGTTAACAAGGACCCATTTAGTAAAATAATGAGCATAATGAAAAGGCAATAGATTTGAAGGAAAGAGATCATTGTCTATGCAGCACCTTAATTGTATCATTCATTCTAATTATTTATTAATTAATTAAAAAATATAATATATATTATATTTTAATTTTTAATTATTTAATATCAATTTTTAATAATTAGAATAAATAGTACTATTTGGGTGCTGCATGGATGTTGGGAAAATAATTACCCTTTTTTAAAAAGATATAACCCATAAATCGATAAGGAGGCACAACCTCTCACACCCTCATAAGAGATATATATATATAATTAAGTAATCATCTTCAAAGAAGTTATTCAAATCTGCAATAGCAGATCCTTTAGTATGGGTCATCACTTGCCCCACTTACAATGGTGAATTATATATTTGATTATGGAGATTTAAGTGAAAGAATTCAATGAGTTTTTGCTTTTCCATTGTAACCCAGCCAGGAGTAAAGTGGAAGTCGTCGCATATAGTCAATATTTGCTGAGCGGTGTGATTCTTTTCCAGGAAGGCGTGCAAGGTGGTTTGATTTAATGAACCGAGAAAGATGAAGACTTTTTGTAATAAACGACGACATTGTTTGCGGTGCGTGACTGTTGAGTAAAATAATCAATGGCATTGATCGTGTCTGTCCAGAAGACACATCGTTGGTTCAGAGTTATTTGTCGACTTCTTCAGTAGAGTCCACGGATCCTGCTAACATTCTGCACAAGTACGATCTTGTAGGCACCGGCTGATGGGGTCGGTGCAAATATTCGGCCCCATAGCCATTGCCTCACAAACTGTGGTAGCCGTAGATGGAAAGAGGGAGTATCATGGAAGTGCAATTTAATAATCAATCACATTCCTGTGAGGCAAATCTTGGGGCTTCCAGCTAAAAAATCATTCAAATAGTGTACACAAAGATTTAGAAGTAATAGGGGTGCCATTATTATATAATATTAGGTTGGGGTTCCATCATAGAAATGACATTTTAAAATATAGAGATGGGTAGCTTGAAATTGTTTAGGAATATTTTAAAACTAATGGTCTATGAATGTTGTAGTCTAGTTCATCTTAAAAGTTTAAGCTTCTAAATTTAAGGATGCTAGTGGTCTCTTGAATGCATATTTTTGCCATTTATAATGTCTAAAGTGATAAAAATATATTAAGATAATTATTTCCCCTCTAAAATTATTTTTAACAAAAATTTATACTTACATGTGTGACAAGTGATAGGTAACATTCCTAAGTTGGTGGGACAATTTCTATCCCCACCCCATTTTCACCCGCTCATATGCTAGCATAAAAAGTAGGCACTTATATTTTCTAGGAAATTCCAAATAATCTCGTAACATTTTTTTCTTCAAGGGATCTCTTCCTAAAAAATAGAGCTTAAGCCCCCTCATGGAACCCCATCCTTATTTGGCAAAGGTATTATTCTTCACAAACATTCTTTTCCTTTTTCGTTTGGCTTGTATGGAGGATACTATATTATAATAGTCTGGAAAGCTTTGACTTTAGTAAAATATAGAATACTTAGTAGTTTCAATATTAGAAGACATATAATAGATTGTGGCTTCTATTCTTTTGTATGACACAATGTTATTAATGATGTGGAGGAAGATAGATAATAAGCATGGACATTGCAGTCAACAATTCCCCTTTTTGGGAGGAGCATTAACTAATATTGAGGGAACCATTACGGTAACCAATGACTAATAATTAAGGTACTTTAAGTAGTGATTAATTCGAATTGCGAAGAGATCTTATTAAGAAAGGGTGTGACCCTTCGATTGGGATAGTAACCACCAAGGGTTGTCTCTCTTCAAGAGAAACAAGGATATAAAGGTAAATGATCATCATCGAATAAGAGGGGTATAAGCATTTAGAAGAGCCTTCATATTCAGGCATAAATATATTAATCAACAACCTAGATATCTCTAATTAGTGTGGTTCTAAATCAAGAAACTAAGTTATTTATCCAAGAAGTATAAATAAATTTAATCAAGTGAAAAGCATCAAAGATAAGGATAATTTGATCTAATAAGTGTTGTAGACTTGGAAGATATATAAGAAGCAACAATTACATAGTTATTAAATATTGTGGCTATAAATTAAAGATAAGTTCATTACCTGTATGCACTGATTCTCGCCCCCCTTCCCCCTCTTAGTGCCTCCTATATCTAACAATTGGTATCAGAGCACAGTTTCCTATAAGAAGCCTATACTCTTGGGAGAGATCCTTGAGGAAGACATGGAATCCTATAGAAGACAACTTGTAGAGGCTGAAGACATGATTGAGAAACTCAAAGATCAGTTGAATAAATCTAGGGCTAAAAGACAAGAACTGGTTCAACAACTGAGTGAAAGTCAAGACCTAATTGAACACATGTCTGAGTAGAGTGGATCTGATGAATCTAAGGTAGGAGTTGTGGTCTTGGAGGATGAGTAGTTAGCTAAGGACAACAAGGATATGCATAGGGAGCTGGAAAAATTGAAGCAAGAAAAGAAAAACATGTAAAGAGAGTTGGAGAACTTTAGAATCATAATGGGTCAGGAGATAGAAGCAAGGAGAACGACATATGAAGCAAAGAGGGTTGCAGAAGATGCTCTGAAAGCCAAAGATGACACCTTAAAAGAAAAGATGGAAGAACTACTTAGATTTTGAACAAGAAGTTGTTGTTTTGCATGAACACCTACATGATACAAATGAAGAAAATACCAATGCCATAAGAGAAGATGAGAATCTGAGGGAAGAGAATGAAAAGATGAAAGGAGAACTGAAAGAAGCCAATGACCTATTGGACAAGTTCAATTAGAGTTTTGATAAACAGGATGAACAACTCTCAAACCAAAGGAGAAATGGTGAGAAACAAGGTTTAGGGTTTTCAAAATTTGAAGTCGGTGAGTCATCTGGTACAAAGGAGATCCATGCAAAAGGAGAGTCAGCACCTAAGGTGAATAACAACAAAGATGGTAAGAGGAATTACAGACTGATATGTTTCAATTGCCACAGGGAAGGTCATATTTATAATATATGTAGGTTTAGACCTATTGGACCTAATAGACCTAACACACCTATTCCTAGATCTGGAAATTTTTATGGTAGATCTGAAGGTTACAATGCTAGATCTAATATCCTTAATGGTAACTGTTATCATTGCAACAAGTATGGTCAGAAGGCTAATGAATGGAGGACTAAAATCAATAATCAAATAACATATGATCCCAACTAGTTGAGACCTAATCAACAAGGCTATCAATTGGATGTTACATGTTCTATGTGTCACAATTATGTACATACAATAGTCAATTGCAGGATGAGAACTGGTAGAGGAAATGCTAGACCATGGTGGCAGTCAGGTATGGTGTTTCACCATTGCAACAAGATTGGACATCTTGCTAGATCTTGCAGAGCTAAGAAGAAAAACACTAAAGATCAACTGGTGAATAGGCCTAACAATGATAAAGGAAAGAAGATTGCAAATGTTGAAGGAATCAAAAAATAGATGAAGGAAACATGGACTAAGAAAGGTGAACTCAAATCTTCTGAATTGACAGAGGGCTCCACAACATCAAGTAATGTGGAGAATTCATCATTTGACTAAGTCAAAGCTATTGGCTTAGGGGGAGCAAATCAAGTAAGATCTATAACCTATCCCCTAAGTTGTTTGTGAGCTAATATTTATCAACATATTCAGATGCTTATTGATGATATGAAAGAATATGATGAACAATCATGTACTGCATATGATTCTTTGCGACCGCATAATGTTTTCTTTTGACATAGTGACCTCTTATGTTCTAACCATTGCAACCAGTTAAAGGCACTATTTGATTGTTACATTTATTGCTTGTGAATGTAATGTTATAAAAGTAGAAAAGAGAAGGTCATTTGTTACATTGCATTCTACAAGATGAGTTGAGCACTTGCGAGCGATTCTAAGACAATTTGAAGTGATTTTGGATTAATAATTTTGATCTTGTGGTAGAATTGAAGCGGTGTTTGAAGAACCCTAACTAGAGAGCAAAGAGGTATTTCTGTGCTTTGTGAAGTAAATTATTGTTGGCGTTATGGACACTCGAGTATTGGTTGAGATTACTGAGGAACCGAGGCCAGTATTTAAGTTGCATCCTATGAACATGGTAGAGAATGATCCCACAAACACTTTGTCTTTGGTACCCCATGGTGTGTTGTTGACTGAGGATATAAGATAGCTTATCCATTGTAAGATTGAGGATCTTGGTTCAAAGGCTATCTTCAATGCATATGTCGAACTGTGTAATGACTCAGAATTGAAGGATGAACACAAGCATTTGGCAAACAAGGGTTTTACTTATGTAGTCGACCTACCTGATGATTTTGAACCCAGATGGATCAGATATGTGCTAAGTCATGTTCATGATCAGTTCTTATGGTTGGATTGTCCATATACGATAACTAAGGAGATAATTCATGCAATGATTGGGTTGTGTGCGACTAGTAGTGTACATGTTCTAAGAATGATTCTTGTTGATGAAGTCACTCGTCCAAAAAAGTTGAAACAAGATAAACATGCTATGACAATTAATGACATTGTAGATATCGAGGTCAAGTTTTCATCTATGATGATTAGTTATAGAGTATATCAATTGAGTCGATTGAACAATGTGTTTGGTGGTGGTATTCATGCTCTATATCAGATGGTGAAGGAGAATGCACAGTACGACCTATGTGAGGTCATGAATGTTAGGAATAATGGTCCACCAATACAGCTGAGAGGGGGGGGGGGGTGAATCAGTTGTATGAAAGATTATTAAACTTTAAACTTTGAATAGAAGCAATATCAAATCAAGTGAACACAATGAATGCCAACACAATAACACAATATTTGTTGTCGAGGAAACCCCGTTAAAGGTAAAACCCTGGTGGGAATTAACACCCACTAATGATGTACTCAGAGTATAGTATCCTTGTTAGAAGATCTAGCCCTATTAGGAGCTGATTGAAAAATTACAGTACATAGGCCTTGTTAGAGGACAAACCCTGTTAGGAGTCAAGAAAATAAGGTAGGCTCACTACCCAAAGAAGGTTATGTGCACCTTTAGAACTCACTATTCGCAACACAAATCTGAAGTTGGCTTCCAAATAGGTCATCTCTAGAACACATGCCATCGCTGACATCATTCTTCTTTCTATACCTTGCTAAGATCAGAGAACATTCTTCAGTACCCTATCTGTCATCCCTTAAGCTCTCATACACTGAATCCTCATCGCCTATAAGATATACCCAAAACTCAGAGACTTACTCTCTCAGTTTCCATTGTCACTGTCTAGTAACCAGTCTTCACTAAATCTTCTGTAACTCAGCCAATATGCAATATTACATCATGCGATCTTAGACATAAGATCACAACACCTTCATGTATACACAACTGACTTTGCACGTTCTGAATCATTTGTACACTATCCATACACTATAATAACCTATTTGTTCTCTTCATAGAAACATATGTTGACATCAGTGATAAAACATGAATGACAACAATAGTAATTTCAACATCACTCAATGTAGTAATTAAACATATTAAATGTATCCAACAATCTCCCCAATGCATTAGCAATATCCAACAATATCCCCCTTTGGCATTGATGGAAACATATGGGAAAATCCATCAACCCAAAAGTATTCTCTTAGTACCTTTACCACATAGTATCTTTCCTGTAGGATTTTCACAGTCTTTTCCCCCCTTTGACAACAATGGAAAAGGGTGCCATGCGTTATCAACTTTCTTCAACGATCACTCCCCTTGAGGAGTAGATCCATAAATCAAGTCCATAATATGATAAGGCACTAAAAACCTCTGGACTGATGCATCCCTGCATCATTTAATTCTCACTAGGAGGGGCTTGTACCCCAAGCATACCTCTGAGATACTCAAAGGCATCTTTTCGAAATGACTTTGTAAAGATGTCTGCTATTTGTTCCTTTGTGATAATGTATTCCAATCTTATTTCCTTCTCTACTACCTTATCTCTCAAGAAGTGATACTTAATATAAATATGCCTAGTTTTAGAATGCATCACAAGATTCTTTGACATATTTACTGTACTGGTATTATCACAATGGATAACCACTGGTTCAACAAAAGTTATTCCAATATCTTTAAGCATTTGTTTCATCCAAACAATTTGTGTGCAATTAATAGCAGCAAAAACACACTCAGATTTTGTAGTGGATTGACCTATACAATCTTTCTTTTTACTTAGCCATGAAACCAACTTTTTCCTAAGGAAAAATGCACCTCCACTAGTACTCTTCCCATCATCAATATTCCATGCCCAATCAGCATCAGTATAAGCATGAAGTTCAAAGTCATCATTTCTATCATACCATAAGCCATATTCCATTGTTCCTTTCAGATATCTGAATATCCTTTTCACAATAGCTAGGTGTGTCTCTTTAGGTTCTGCATGATATCTAGCCACAATTCCAACAACATTAGCAATATCTGGTTTGGTGTGAGTCATATATTGTAATCCACCAACCATTAATCTTTACTTGGTCTAAAAAACACACTTTGTCTCATCATTATTTGTTAGTTTATGACCAATCACCATGGGTGTACCAACTGGTTTACAGTCTTCCATTCCAAACGTTTTCAACATTTCTTTAAGATACTTAGTCTGAGAAATAAAAATTCCATTCTTGCTATGATTTATTTGCAGTGCTAGAAAGAATTTTATTTCACCTATCATGGACACACTAGTACATTTGACCCACTTTTTAGACCAACATTTTCGACCAAGTTATAAAATGATTTTCCATGGTCTGTTTATAGAAGAAAAATTTGATTTTTTTTTACTTCTATTCCCGTGTTGGTCAGAATTACGACCCTAAAGAGTGATCTTAATTTTGACCAACACGGGAATAGAAGTTTTAAAAAAATTCAAATTTTATACATATATCCCACCTACCGACACATTTCATTTTGGCATAGTCCGTGAGCAAATGAGTGGTGAAGGAGGGTATAAGGAGGGAAGCTGTATGTCAAAACCCCCTATATGCATCTAGCCTATAAGTTTTGGCATCTCCTTCTCTTCCACATTACTATTCTCAAACCTGAGAAAGCATCAAGAGGAATAGGCATTCAATTTCAACCATTTCATTGCAGCCTTGGTAAGAGATTCAATTTTTTTGGCATTTGCTTAATGAAGGGTACATTTTTTTTTCAAATTGTTTTCATTTGTCATGAGTTTGAAACCCTAATCTCTGCACTTCTAATGGTGTTCATGCCACCATTAGAAGTGGCATGAACACCATTAGAAGTGGCTTGTGAATTTCCAGAGATACAGAGCAACTAGTCAAAAGGGTGGGTTCTTTGTTTCCTCATCAACTAAGTTCAAGGTTAAATTGATGCTACTTTTGGTTTCATTGTAAAAAAATGTTGAGTAAGTGGTTGAATATCATAGAAGTGCGGAAAATAAAAGCTAAAACATTGGTGAAACCGTTTATTGGTCACTTCAAACCCTTGGAACTAGGGCTTTCTAAATGTCAGACTTCCAAACGCCTCTGCTTCAAATTGGTGATTGATTCACCATCCACTCAACATACTAAAGCAATTCCAAACATACTATTGTGAGAGGGTATGTGATGTGTGGTGTCTTTCATAACTAGCACAATCCTGATAGATTAGTATCTTTGTTCACTAGAAATATGGATTTAAATGATCTAGTCGGGTTACAATTATTTACAAGTTTGATTTTAGGACTTAACACCTCTTTGAAAATTGGGTCTCAACATTCCATGCCTAATAGTTTTCCACTTGAACCCCCTCCCATAGTAGATCACGATTCATCTCTTATAGTTGAATTCAATAAGATCCAATCCCTGAAGGATAATTTAATGAACTTTGAAACATTCCTTAATTTAAAAGGTGTATGTCTTGAAGTTAGAGACACCATCTATAACTTAAGGGAATTCTCAATTGTGGACAAAGAAGGCCTCAAAGTAATCTTGACAATAGATAAGATAGTAGAGGGGAACATACCTATCCCTCCTAATCACCGAAGGACTCAATTTTACCTTATCAGAGAATATGTATAGCTTACCATGCTTGGAGAATATGTGTACATGGTAGAATCTACTACATGTGTTGGTCTCATTAGTGGTGTTGCTACCTCAGTATCACAATAAATATGAATGCCTTCAGATTTGGTTCACAAAATACGAGTGTTAACTTTGGGAGTTGAGGTCTTTGGAAAATAACACCGCTAATAGGGCCTACAAAAATAAATGCAGTCAAACAAAAGGATGTGCACAAAAACCCAATTAGCAATCATAGAGGATTCCATATAAAATAAGACTTTATCATGGAAATGCTTTAGTAATGCTTCAGTTCAATTACAAATATTAAAAATAGCATGGCAATGATGTACATGAATTTGAAGTATAGAACTTATACAATAAGATCTTTATCAACATCACTGCTTTATGTTTACATTTGGTAGCCATTTAAAAAAAAAAAGTGAAGCCTTCTTTCACATTTGCACTCCAAGTAACCTACTCAAAGGAGTTTCCATCTGAATAGAAGTGCCTAACACCAGTATTGAAAGGTACATGGCATAAGTTCTTTGCAAACAAATGGTAAGAAACAACATATATGTCACTTTTCATATAATAGATCCTCAGACTCATTTCAAGCTCAAACCTCCCATCCTTATGGATGTATCATGTACTAAATGAAAATGATTCAAAACCGATATTGATCACTAGGCAGTTATCAGAAGAATAGTTTGTTCTCATATCAAAGACATAAAATTTTCATAGAGGTGGTTCTATTGAACTAATTTAGTTAAATGGGATAAACAATATGTAGATCAAGACATATAACAGTGAGAGATATCAAGTTAGGTAAATAAAATACTTCTTTCTTAAAAAAACATGCAATCTCACACTTCTACATACAAGACATCAAAGCCTTGTCCTCTGATGTTTGAATCAGTTTGTCCTCTGATGTTTGACACAATTTTTTGTGTGGTACAAGGAATATTTGGCTAGGTCAAATCTTCCTTCATGGTAGCAGTCTATAGAATTAGACCTTTATTAAAAATTCATCATATCAGATAAAGTAATTCCGACCAACACGGGAATAAAAGTAAAAAAAAAAGTCAAATTTTAAACATATATCCTGCCTACTGGCACATTTCATTTTATTTCATTTTGGCATAGTCCACAAGCAGAGGAGTGCTGAAGGAGGCGGTATAAGGTGGGAAGCTGCACTAGGTTGACACCGTGCACCTATATGCAAGTAAGTTCAAACCGATGGTTGAATATCATAGAAGTGCGGACTGGTGAGCAATAAAATATTCATTTTAAATCTTAACTAATAGATTAAGCATATTATTACTATGCTTAATGTTCCATTTAAATGCATTTAACACAAAAAAAGAAATTACAAACTAAACCAATGGCATGTTTACAACAAAGGTCTAATAGAACTCCCAACAATTCTTAAACATACTTTATCTGATATGATGAATTATTAAACAATTAAGGTTGGAGTAAACACAGTTATCACAGTTTTTTGTGTGGTACAAGGAAGATTTAGCTAGGTCAAATCTTCCTTTGTGCTAGCAGTCTATAGAATTAGACCTTTATTAAGAATTCATCATATCAAATAAAGTATGTTTAAGAATTGTTGGGGCTGGTCCTTTGGTGTGTATTAAACAGAATAGAATTTTCAGCATATTATTATCATTCTATTTCTTTGTTGTAAGCATACCATTGGTTCAGTTTTGTAATTTTTTTTTTGTGTTAAATGCATTTAAAATAAAGGTCTAATTCTGTGGACTGCTAGCATGAAGGAAGATTTGACCTAGCCAAATAAAGGTCTAATTCTGTAGACTATTGGTCAGATAAATCTTCATTGTCTTCTGATTGTCTTATTTATATACTAGCATTTAAATGGAACATTAAGCATAGTAATAATATGCTTAATCTATTAGTAATAATATGCTCAATCTATTAGTAATTATCTGCATTTAATCTGCCAATTACTAATAGTTTTGTACTTTTAATTCTTCACAAACAGTCACTACCAAGCAATAAACTTTTAATTCTTTACAAAACATCATTGCTTTGTCAAATAGTTGGCAATCAATGATGTATTTAATATTTCTAAAGTGCTTCAAAAGGCTTAAACTCACCAAGACTCTTCACCAATACACCCCCCATCCCACCATCCACACCCATCCACTCATGTCAAGATCTTGTCCAAAATCATGTTGAATTCAAGAAAATGTTCATCAATAACACCAAATCTTTGGACAAGATCTTGACATGAGTGGATGGGTGTGGATGGTGGGATGGGGGGTGAATTGGTGCAGGGCACCTAGACCATTCAGTTTTGCTTTGGGACTTGAGTTCTATATTTTATTTTTCTTTGTAATAAAGGATGTCTTCTAAATTCCTAGACCATCCTATGGTTTGGTTTTAGTCCTTGTGTGGAGGTGTGTATGGTTGAAGAAGAAAATGTAATGAACTACCAAGCAATAAACTTTTAATTCTTTACAAATTGTCACTTCTCTGCTCGTGAAGACACAATCTGGTGTTTATATTATTAAACTCTCTATTCAATGCAACATTGATAGGAAAAGAATTCATTGATTGGTATTATAAGTTTTTATCATTCCATGTACTAATTATATTGTTTTGAAGTCTTAAAATCAAAGAATTTCAGTCCTTTTATTGACTGTTCCTGTACAGTGCTTGGTGTGCAAACAATCTTTGTTGGAAGATGTGTCCCTAACTCACATTTTCACCATTGGGATTCAATGCCACTGTGTGAAAGGTGAGTTAAGGAAATGCTTTATAAGAGTTCAAAAGCTCAGAGTTGGGAAGGTTAGTTTTCTTTTTGAACAATGATGCCCTAGGTTGAATATTTTGTATGTATTCAACCAGACAAGATGGAACTCGACTGCAACAACAGACAAAAACCCTGCGGGATCAAGTTGTTGGATGAATTGGGCCCTTAGAGTTCATGGGATTTCCATATATTAACAAAAAATTAAGACTGTTACAACCAGATAGACTACTAGCACGAAGGAAGATTTGACCTAGCCAAATAAAGGTCTAATTCTGTAAACTATTGGTCAAACAAATCTTCATTGTCTTCTGATTGTCTTCTTTATATACTAGCATTTAAATGGAACATTAAGCATAGTAATAATATGCTTAATCTATTAGTAATAATATGCTTAATCTATAAGTAATTATCTGCATTTAATCTGCCAATTAATAATAGTTTTTTACTACACAAGCAACGTATTGTCAATTTGAAGATAGTTCGTGCCATGTGTGATGGTTAAGTAATGGGAAAGTTATGATGATTTAATTGTAGAACTATTGGTCCCTTGAAACATTCAAAAAAAATTCTCAAAAGATGCACTCTCATGGAATACGATGACTTCAGGTTATGCACAAAATGGATCTATCTTCTATCACTATGGGAGAGGAGTCTTAGAAGTTGTGGGGAGGTGTGTATGGTTGAAGAAGACTATGCAATGAACTACCAAGCAATACACTTTTAATTCTTTACAAATAGTCACTTCTCTGCTCGTGAAGACACAGTTTGATGTTTATATTATTAAACTCTCTATTCAATGCAACATTGATAGGAAAAGCATTCATTGATTGGTATTATAAGTTTTGATCTTTCTAGCCCGGGCCTGGATCATTCGACAATTAGCTTCATAATAAATGAAGTAGATGAGAGCTGAGCAATTAGCTTCCCAAGAAAAATCTCATAAATGAACTATGTGTAGCCCAATTCATGTGGCCTCTGTGCGTACCTAAGTGATATATTTGAAACAACAAGGGTAAGGATTAAAGAAGTTAATTTTGCATCACAGTCTATAGTTGTTGCAGCAGCAGAGCATTGGGCGCTACCTTCAGCACAATATGATCATCACTAGACAGGTCTATATGTTTTATGAAGTTTGGTCGTTGTAGTTGTCGTTCTTGTTTCCTTAGTACCTTTAGTGGTAAGTCATCTATTTCAAATTCAAACAACAACCATACTTCATAAAACATACATACCTGTCTAGTGATGATCATATTGTGCTAAAGGTGGCGCCTGATGCTCTGTTGCTGCAACAACTATAGATTGTGATGCAAAATTAACTTCTTTTAGCTTTACCCTTGTTTCAAATATATCATTTAGGTACGCACAGAGGGCACATGAAGATTTTATGAGATTTATGAGATTTTTCTTGGGAAGCTAATTGCTTAGCTCTCATCTACTTCATTTATTATGAAGCTAATTGTCGAAGGATCCAGGCCCAGGCTAGAAAGATATCTTCCCATTTGAGATTTTGTCTCCATTAGTATGTTACTTTTTATTGCAATTATAATTAGTTCCTTGGTTCCTTAGTAATTGTTTTTTATTGCATGGTTGTCTTTGGTTTGTCATTTTATTTTGAGTGTCTAGTGATTTAAACCAAAGACTTCGACTTAGCCAAAAAATGTGCAAGTCTACATTAGTATGTTTCTTTTTATTTTAATTATAATTAGTATGAATGAACAAAATAATGACAATGCAATATTTGTGATAATGCAATATTTGTCAAAATAGCGTCGATGACTTCGGTCAATGTGCCTATGTGTCAATGTGGTGTTGGCCCATGCATGTTGAAGATGTCACGCACAACAAGTAATCCTAGGCATCATTTTTGGGTTTTCCCAAATAGGAAAAAGGTTTGGATACATAATTATATTTTATGCTTAAAAATAATGTGACAACTAATCATTTTATGAAGAACTGATGAACATTTGGTATTGCAGGGAAATAGTGGATTTCAATACTTTTGGTGGGTCAATGAAACCACATTTACATCTACCCCATCTATATCTATACCTGATATAGGAAATGAGTGCAACTTGTGCAAGGCTCGAGAGGCAGCTAGTGTCACCAAGATTGCTTCAATGGCGAAAGCAGAAATCATATTTCTGCAGTGCCTTCTTTGCGTAGTTTGTGCACTACTTTGTTGGGACCATATGCGTAAATGTGGTTAATAGAGGGCTATTGTAGATACTGAATTTTTTTTAGAATTTCAAGTAGATATGTTGGACATATTTTGATAAACTCATAAAAAAATTTGTTGTTTATGACTTCGTTATGATTTTCAATATAAAATTAAACAAAATTAAAAATTAACCTTATTATCGAGCTAATTGTCAAAGGATCCAGACCCAGGCTAGAAAGATGTCTTCCCATTCTGTTGTGGATAGGTGTTTCATAAAACATACTAGCACAAAGGGAGGATGGGGAGAGGGGCCAAAGGCACACCCTAACCAGATCCACCTTGCAGAACAACACACTGAAGCAACAACATAGAACAGTGAGAGAGAGAATGCAGATACTTTCATATATTATCTTCAAATTGATTCATACATGCCGAGCTATAAGGCCTTCCCAGTTCAGGCCAGATATTACAATCAAGTACATAAGTCCTCCAACATGTGAGGATCTATCAACAATCTCTAATTTTCTATCTTCTATCTCCTATCCAAAACTGAATCCTCCAACTCACCCCCTAAACTCTAACCA
Organism: Chamaecyparis obtusa; assembly: GCA_027943335.1. Taxonomy (NCBI): domain Eukaryota; kingdom Viridiplantae; phylum Streptophyta; class Pinopsida; order Cupressales; family Cupressaceae; genus Chamaecyparis; species Chamaecyparis obtusa. The sequence continues at coordinate 294,163 of BSBK01003187.1, forward strand.
AACAACTACATTTATACAAGAGGTTATTGAGCCAAGTTGGCCTTCAGATCCACAATCAATGGAAGGAACAACCAGATCTAGGTCCACACGCTTCCCAATGATGGATACCAACATTAAATTTGTGACCCAAATTAAATGCACAAGTTGGCCTCAAAAGAAATCCAAAAAAAAAACTAGGTAAGCAAGGAAATTGAGCACCATACAAGCATCACCGAGCACTAGGGAAATTCACCAAGTGCCATAGAGATAACCGACCAACACCGGTGAACAAATGAAATCGAGCAACACCGAACCAACCCGGTTAAAGAAGGAATTGAGAAACACATACAAACTTCAAATATGTTTTTGGTGACATAGGATTGCCAAGGACCTGAGATGCTCCTACATCAAACACCTGGGGTTATTTTAAAATGATTCTCCAAATCATGAAATAGGTATGATCCAAGCTGCATCCAACTTAGATTGTGAATTCCATGAACTATCTTCAATCGGTCTATTCTTCCACTTAACTAGATATTTCATATATTGTTTTCCTCTTGTACTCCTGCCAATTCTTTGCTCCAAAATATGCTCAACTTCTTCATTCTATTTCTTAGGATAATCCATCGCTACTGCCATGTCTTCATCAGGTTCATGATACTCATACAAATCAACAATGTTGAATATAGGTGATATATCCATGTCATCAGGTAACTCAATATCATATGCATTTCCACTGTTAAATTTTCTCAAAATCTTGCAAGGTCCAAACTTCTTCATTTTAAGCTTCCCATAGGATCCAACAAGAAATATGCCTTTCTTCAAATAAACCATCACTTCATCATCAACATCAAAAGTCTTATATCTTTTTGATCTATCAGCTCTATCTTTGTATTTCTGATTACTCTTTTTGAGCTTGTATTTCACATCTTCATGCAATGTCTACATGTACTCAACAAATTTTACTCCTTCAACACTTCTCTTTCTTTCATCAACAATGTCTCTCAAATCTGATATACCTCTCGATTGTATGCCATTTAGAATCTCAAAGGGTGTTTTTCCAGTACTCCTATTCATTGAATTATTGTATACAAACTCTGCTTGTGCCAACATAGAATCCCAATTACTTGGTGTGTCTCCAACTAAACATCTCAAAAGATTTCCCAAACTTATATTCACAACTTCTATCTGTCCATCGGTTTGTGGGTGAAATGTAGAACTATATTTCAACTCGGTGCCAAAATTTCTCCAAAGAGTCTAACAAAAGTATCTAGCAAATTTACTATCTCGGTCAGAGATAATACTCCTCGGTAATCCATGCAATATGACAATTTCCTTAAAGAAAAGATCTGCTACATGTACTGCATCTGATGTCTTTCTACAAGGTATAAAATGCACCAGTTTAGAAAATCTATCCACAAAAACAAATATAGAATCATTACCTCTTACTATCTTCGGTAAGCCAAGAAAAAAATCCATACCGATGTCAATCCAAGGTTTCTCAGGTACAACAATCGGTGTATACAATCCAGTATTCTAACTTACTCCTTTTGCAACTTGACAAACTCCACAACTTTTCACAAATTTTTGAACATCTTTATATAACTGTGGCCAAAAGTATTTCTGCTTAAGCAAATTCAATGTCTTATCAACACCAAAATGTCCAGCCAAACCACTACTATGTTTCTCCTTTATCAAATTAGTTCTCATTGGTCCTCTCGATATACACAACTGAATACCTTTAAACAACATACCTCCTTGCATAAAATATTCATCCCATTTAGTACTCAGTTGATCTTGAATAGGTGCTCTGCACTTTCTCCATGGCTTAGAAAAATCAGGATCAAATTCATAAGAATCTCTCATGTCATCAAAGCCTAGAACTTCAATTTTCATCTCGGTCATCAAAGATCTTATTCTACTCAATGCATCAACAACTTGGTTAGTGACTCCACTCTTATGCTTTATCACAAATGTATAGCTCTGCAAATACTCAACCCATTTCATATGTCTCTGATTCAACTTATTTTGACTACCCAAATACTGTAAAGCCTTATGATCGATATACAACACAAATTCACTCAGCATCAAATAATGTCTCCATTTCTTCAGTGCTTGAACAATAGCATAGAATTCTTGATCATACACAAAATATTTCCTTTTTGCTTCATTCAACTTTTCACTAAAGAAAGCAACAGGTTTACCTTCTTGACTCAACATAGCTCCAATTGCACTACCACTTGCATCACATTCCACTTGAAATACCTTATTGAAATCAGGCAATGCCAAAACATGCAATTCCACAACCTTCTACTTCAGAGTCTCAAAACTTTTATTAGTTCCATGTGTCCACTTGAATTCTCTTTTATCTCCTCTCATAGTCTCAGTCATAGCATTACAAATTGATCTAAAATTCCTAATGAACTTTCGGTAAAAACTTGCCAAACCATGAAATGATCTTACCTCACTAGCATTCTCAGGTGTAGGCAATTCAAAATAGCTTCAACCTTTTCAGGATCCATTTTCAAACCATCAGCTGAAATCACAAATCCCAAATACACAATCTCCTCTTTCATGAATGAACACTTTTTCAGATTTATCAACAACTTTTCCTCTTTCAATCTCTGCAAAACTTGTCTAACATGCAACAAATGTTCTTCTCTCGTCTTACTGAATATCAGAATATCATCAAGATATACAATCACAAACTTACCCAAAAATTTCTTCAAAACTTCATTCATCTATCTCATAAAAGTACTCGGTGCATTAGTTAAACCAAAAGGCATAACCAACCATTCATACAAACCTTCTTTTGTCTTGAAAGCAGTCTTCCATTCATCACCTTCTCTAATTCTGATATGATGATACCCACTTTTCAAATCAATTTTGGTAAAATACTTTGCTCCAGTCAAACTATCCATTATGTCATCCATTCTCGGTATAGGAAACCTATATTTCACTGTTATCTTATTGATTTCTCTGGAATGAGTACACATTCACCATTCTCCATTCTTCTTAGGTGCCAATACAATAGGTACTACACAAGGACTCAAACTTTCTCTGATCAAACCTTTCTGCAATAATTCTTGAATCTATGGGTTCAATTCTTGATTCTCGGTAGGTGTCAACTGATGAGGTACCTTATTCGGTAAAACTAACTCTAGGGATAAGATCCATGCAATGATCAATGCTTCTCTTCGGTGGCAAACCATCAGGTACATTATCATAAATGATTTCACTATTTCTCATCCATGCACGAAATGTGCTAGTGATCATTTGGTTAGTGCTTGATAACACATTTGACACCATACCTTTTGCTCCTTGCAGGTTTGGGATTATACAAGAGCATACTAGATTTAATTCATAAATGAAAACTTTGAGAAGATAGAGTTGTTAATGTTTCGCTTGCCTTTTCTTAAAGTGTAAGCCCCAATGCTCGTATAAAAGTCTCAATGATGATCAGAATCAATGATGGAGAGTTATCATGATGGAAATGGTTGGAGTACCTTGTATTCAATAGATGTTGGAAAGCGATCCTTCTTAGCTGCTGTTGTTTTAGATTAAAATACATACCAACAACAACAACTAAGAAGGATCGCTTGCCAAATTTTATTTTGTACGTGAAATTTTAGGAGTTGCATCTGAAACTTACGCTAAATAATGTAAGTTTTAATTTTCATTACGATGTCACTTTTTATTGTGTCAATTTATATATATATATATATATATATATATATTTTAAATAGTTAAATTAGACTTACTATCCAAATTGGACAAATTATTTTTGTTGTACATGGCACTTGGAGTCAAGTGTGTCTCTAAACATTGTGAGCTTTCCATATTCTTTAAGTGTTCTGTCACAATTATATTTGTCAAAGATTGAATTAGGGATTAAGCATTTTCTATCAGAATTTTATTTGTACATTGATGAGAATCAACGATGGAGAGTTTTTAGATTATAAGAAGACATATATACAGTGGAGGCCAGAAGAAATTTTTGTGGAGATTTTCTAGAGTGGCTATATACATATGAGGGTTTCTAGATTGAGTACCAGTGGAAAGATCTCATATCTTTGAAACAGTGAGATTATCCCAAGGACAATGATGTCCAGTGTTAGAATAATGAACACCATGAATTGGTGAAAAACCCATTGAATGAATCTACCGTATCAAGAAAATTAATCTTTGTCTTAAAAAATGAGAGCTTAGAAAATAATCCTTATCTAAAGCATGAAGATCTTATAACAAAGGAAACCCCACCTCTTATCATGAAACTTGATGTTTCTAATATAAATCTTGATGTTTAGAACCATGATACCCACTTTTCTTTGATAAAACCTATTGTTCCACTTTTGAATACACTTCTTTATCATCTATCTGCTATTCTTAATGAGCAACCTTCTATTTAATGTTGTTTCTTGAATGAATGTCACCGCTTACTCATTATGGACTGCTATTTACTGATGAAAATCCGTTGTTCTTGTTTAGAAAATGCTTGTTCTACTTGAACATTTGCACTACAACATAGATCGTTGTTCATGAATTTCTTCACCAACATTTATGCTTTGATTGAAGGCTTTAAAGCTTAGGCACGATCATACATCCCTACTTCTTGAGAAGAATATTCATCCCCAAAGGTAAAGGTTGTCCTTTGGTTCCTTGTCTTTGGATATGGGTCTCATAAGAAATTGTGCACATCATATATAATTTACTTTAATCAAGTTTTGGAGAAACCTATCTTGCACTCCTACTCTCTCTGCATTCTTCAGTTAATCGTGTTTCAAATAATTTTATCAACCATCTTGGAATGCTATTTTTGTTGTGTAGATTGATTCATTTGATTTTGTAATACAATAACAAACACTCATTTTAACTATGTAGATGTTGTGTGTTAGGTATTTACTTTCAAATAATAACAAGATATCCAACCATGACAAGGTTAGTAACAATGTAAACCTTTTGTGAGTAGTTGTTTTATAATCTTCGTATGAAATTTTTTATACAGTTGATTTTATCATAGAACTGATGGTTTTTCTCACCCACTAAAGGCTATGGGAAATAAATCAAGCCATTATCATTATGATTTGTTAGCAATATTTTTCATGAAACTCATACATTTTTTCCCCATCAACATTGTTTACTCCATGACACCATGTGTGTATGTGTGCTAATTTAAAGTTTTAATTGTGTTTTGTTCATCTTTAATGTTTAGTGTATCATTTTTTAGGGTTGTCTCTATTGATAGAAACCAAAAACTTGCTTAAGTATGCTCACCTCATAGGGTATTCTAAGCATGACTTGGTGATCAAAGTTGAACTCCTCCTGTGCCTTGTCCAACAAGGCTCAATACAGAAGATGACTGAGATAATTGGTGGGAATGATGCACCATGTTTGTTTGAGTCTTCTCTTAATTATCCAACTCTCCCAACAAAGATGATCCAACATGTCAGACAACAATCTACCTCAAGATGTAATAAATTCTTACTTCCAAAGCCCCCCTCAAGGACTCACCTTCTAGGCTACCCCAAGTGCACCTAGTGCTTCCCAAACACCATATCTTCGCCCAAGACTTCAACCTTCTTTTTAACTTCATAAATTATCTCCTTATGGCCTATCTACCATGTTCTCATCCAAAAAGTCACCTCAAGAACCAAGCTAGAGAATTTCCCAACCTATGAGTTACCCTCAAGATGTGGACCTACGTCCAGGTTTGGACTTGTGGCCTGCACGAGCCGATCTCATGAAAACCTCCTATGTACCCACATCCAATGCAGCTCAAAATCACACGTAGTTCTAACATCAGCTCGCAAATATTCCCAAATCTATCCTGGAAAAGTCCCAGACCTCCCATTCCTAGACCCAATCAATTTCACCTCGGATCAAGTCCCTGACAAGAACCTACACCACTCTACAAAAAGCAACCCATACTACCTTGAGCAGTCCAAATTACACCTCAGCTTGGATCCAAGCCTTGCCTACACCACAACTATGAGTAACTAGCTCACAACATAATCCTAACAACTATGAACGCCTAGTTCATCTCACAACCCCAAGTTTACTAACTCCAAGTTCATCACTAGCTCCGATGAGACCAACATAGCTCTAACCTACACCTCGAAACAATGACTCCCTTATCTGACAATCAGTATTGCATCTAAAAATCTTACCCGATCCGTACTCAAGTGAACAACTCGCCTTGAAATGTCTATGCAAGAACCCATGCATAACATTTCATCTAACACAGTATCAAGTCATGCATCCAACATATTCATGAAGAGCTCACAGATAGTTCATAAGACTTTTCCTTTTATTTATTAAAATTATGCATGCCCTATTTTTGTCTTTTCATGTGTTGTTTCTAGTTGTGCATGCTTTTCTACAAGTTGTTCTTAGAGATGCAACAAAATTTATTTTATATGTAAAACTAATGGTAGTAGTAGTAATTGTGGTATTTAATTTAGAATTTTCAATTGGTAATAGAGTCTGTGAACTCTATGTATATAACCTGTCTACTTTATTTTTTTGTAAGTTGCAAAGAGCACTATGCATGCATCATTACCATTTTAGCAATAAAACAATAGGGGATTCAATAGAGGAGAATCCATTTTTTCCTACACATTTTTTTGTTAACTTGTTAAGTTTAACACATATTAAAAGGGATCTAGGTAATATTGTTATTCTTGTCTAGTATTCATTTGGCTTCTTTCAAAGTGTTGGGTACTACTTGCAAAGCTTGAATATATTTTTTGGCATTGTCTCTTTTGGTAGACTAGTGACTCTCTTTGCCATTTATTTGAAAAATTGTTTGAGTATATGGTTTGTTTGTTCAATGAGTCTATATTCCACTTGGTTTTGTGGAAGGTTGTGGCATGTGTCAATAGAATTATTGGACTTTCTCTTGTTGGAAAGGTATGCAAAATTTTTAATGATTGATATTAATGCTCACTAATGTATACACATTTCTTCAGCATTATGCATGTCGGGTGCCCAAGTGTTAAATTGATACTCAATAAGTGTCCATTTTTTTGCTTCTTCTTTCAGCTCATAGTCTTTGACGAATCCAAGCATACATTGTGATAAATTTTTGAAATATATTGCAACATGAGTCAATGGATTCATAGTATGGAGAGTAGGAGGGAGACTGTAGCTTGATCAGTAAGGGTGTGAGTGTGTATTACTCAAAACCAGATCATTACTCCTTGGAGTGTCACTTTTTCCAGGTAGATTCATCGTCACTTTTCTTGCTACTTGTTACCCCACTTTTGTTCTTCACTCTAAAACCAAAGTGGATGCCTTGTGTTTAGATAGAGTCATGAGTTTTGAGATAATAATTGGAGTCTAAGTCTATAATCCCCCTAGGATAGGTGGTCTTTATCGAATAATCCCTTCATGTCTCTTTCTGCATTTAAGCTGGGTTGGTTTTAGTTTCATCCAAGGAATGGGTAAGTTATAGTTCCTAATTGAATAAAGACTTTTATTCTTTCAGTTTAGTTGATGGTATTCATATGGATGAGAGGCTTCAAATTGACATTTTTCCTCTTTGTCAGGAAACTAAAAATAACCTTCTCCTTGGCGGGTTTTGGCCCATGAAGGTAATTTTCTATGGGAAGTGAAAGAAAGAACCATCAAACACACAAACAAGGCCTGGAGATTGAGATTCTCAGATTAAGAATGAGCTGGGTCCAAAAGAAATAACTTGGTAAAGAAGATATAATAAATTTCCCTGCTTGCAGAGTTTCTCTTGCAAAGGTTTCTTTCCAAAGGACAATAGAAAGTGTATCAGAGATTTTCGGAAGCCAAGCATCTAGATTTTGAAGGAATTGGATTGAATCCTTGCGTTGGATAAAGTGGTCTCAGAATAAGAGAAAGTGAGTAAAAGATCTTCTCAGAGAATCAGTTTTCAACTTCTCCCTTGTCATAAAATCACCTGAGAAGGTCAGTTTCCAAGAAGCAACAACTTGCGAAGAAATAAGCGTAAGAAATCACGGGGATTGAATGATCAGGTATGATCGAACTAATTTTTTTTGATACCTAAGAGAAGTTGATAAACAAAAGGACTAGTTGTTGAGTTTCATAAAATCACTTCTCAACTTCTCCAAAGTCGGGTTTCTACCCCTAGAGTAGGTTCTTCGACAAAGGCATCAAATTGAGAGAAGCAGAAAAGTAAAAATCTGATGCGTCAATAAAGTTACCATTATAGCTACTTCAAATGGGTAAAAGTGATTTACCAAAGCCGTTAATGAGACACATTTAATTCAAATCTTAACGTTAGAACTCTAAAGAATATTTTCAAAAATCTCTCACTTGTGTGGCATGAGATATGGAAAGTAATGGTAAGGAAGCAGGTTGTTTATAAAAGACTCAAATGATCAATCAAAAATTACCATTTGCTCACATCTTTTTCATATGCCTTTGATTTCCCACGATTTTACAAATCATCTTCCGACATACTCCAAAGCTTCTTAATAGTAAATCAAAAGAAGAATCAGAAGCTATGGCCACTAGATTCATAGGTTTCGATGGGTTGAATGAGATTACATTTGAATGACATAATCTGACGGATACATCCCTTAGATTCTACGATCTAGACAATCTACACCGAAGATTGAGCAAGGAAAATCTCCACCCTATGACACAGAAGCTCAAAGGTAGCGGTTTGGTTGAAGCCGCTGGATTTCCTGTTGCAATACAATTTCCCAAGCTAATCAGGGAATGTATAACTAGATTCAACCTAGATGCAAAACAAATTTTTCTACTAGATGACACAATACTCATCTTCATTGACAGAGAGTCCATGCAGAACAGTCTCTGTATCCCAGTGAGAGCAGAATTTTCAAACATGAACTTCTCGGTTGCAATATTAGAATATAATGAGAAGAAGATGAGATGGAGGAAGGAGATCATGAAATCATGGTTTTCAAAAGCTAGAAGTATGAAGGGAAAAGTGCCAAAGACACTCTTCAAGATAGATCTAAAGGATGAGATCATCAACATCGTGGTGCTCCTTCATAGGATAAAAGGTGAAAGTGACGCTTTGAATTTCATAAAGCACTACTTCTTCTTGGTCCAAGTAATATGTGTTGAGAACCATTATATAGACTGGGCTCAAGTGGTAAGTGAAAATTTGTCCAATGCCTTGAATCTCGCCAAGTACCAGAACAAATTTTATATGTCTTCCTATTTGATATATGTTTTAGCTACATTGCAAGTATGGCCGGGACTCCCTAGGATAGAAGAATTTGAAGATGATGTGAAAATTTATGATTTCTTCCCTCATTTGAAGTTACAAAATAGCTATTCTGAGTTCACTAAATCTAATGAATCATTTACAATGAGGTTGTGGAGAGAGTTACAAGGATGCCCAGAGTGGAAGTTCTCACCAGAGGCCATGGAATTCATCACCCAATTTGGGAGCTTCTTCATTCAATTTTCTAGTTTCTCATACCTTTGTCTTGCATGTTTTGATGATTTTCCCATGAAGCTGCCAAGGTACCCCGATGACATGATCATGCTCATAGAGGTGATCCAACAAATGTTACAAGTGAACTTGATCAGTACGGGAATTAAGAAGAAAGGTTATGAATTCCCTATTACCATTGGAGCTAAGAATGTGATAAAGGTGTTCAAGAGTAGATATAGGCCAGAGAAGTATGAAGCATTGAGACCACAATTTGATCCAGTGAATTATGCCAAAAATCATTTGCAGATTGGCACTATGGTCAGGTACATTCCTGAAATCAAAGATTATTGGGAAAATTGTAAAGATGAGCTAGAGAGCCGAGAGAGGTTCTACTCCAGGTTGACTATTGAACAAATCAAGTTGTTCAATGTCAACATTAATGTTGAGGGCATTTTCAATGAAAGAGAACACATGTACAATGATACATACAAAGACCAGATCAAACCTTACCCTATGAGCTTAGAGCCAGTTCAAGGTCAAGCTATAGAAGAGTTGGAATTCTTAATGGCCAAAATCATTAAGAGAACTGATAAGTGGGCCCAATGGATGATGGGAAGGAAAAAGAGGTCTAGGAAGCCTACTCCTCAACAAGCTCCTGTAGTCAAGACGATGAGTGCTCCTGCATCCTCCTCTTTTCCAACTTCATCTATAGAAAAGGGACCAGATCAACCAACGGGTGGAGATGATCAACTACCTAAAAAGGAGATCCCAATTGAGAAGACTTGTGGAGCAGGATCATCTCCAGTCATTAGTTCGAATGAAGAAGCCAAAGTTGAAAAATCTGACAAGCCGACAGAAGAAACTGTTGAAGTTACAGAAGAAGAGTAGCAAGCCCAAGGAGGAACCATGGAAATACAAGGTGACACTCCTAGTCAAAAGGCCCCTCCCATTTTCAAAATTGGTGATGACAATATAATTTTGGAAGATGAGGTAGATGAAGAGACATGAGAGAATTTGGGGTTGCCTCAAAAGGAAAAGAGTATTTCTTCTCCATAGGTTAATCCTTTCACTTCCAAGAAAAAGTCTTCTCCTCCTATTTGATCCTATTGTAGCCGAGAACCAAGAAATACTTTCCAAATTGCAAGAAGATAGACATTTCAGGCATATTGGTAGGAGGTGGATTGAACGACTTAAGTCTGAAGGTCTGGTAGCCATTGAGCAGCTCGAAAATATCTTTTTATAGTTAGAGGTAGAGAAGGATTATCTTAAAGGACATATGCAGACACTCATAGTAGAGAGGTTGAGATGTGAAGAGTGGATGGTATTACTACATTGGCTGGTCACGATGAAGACCAAATATGCAATCAAGGCCAACATATTGTAGAAAGGGGATGAACCTCTAATCAAATGGCTCCAAGGGGTAGAATTCAAAATGGAGATGATAATCAAAGCAGAGGTGGGAATGAAGGCGACTGATGAAGAAGTCACCAAAGAGAAAAGTAAAATCTTTGTATATTTGATAGGTCTTCACTCTGAGTCTCAAGCTAGCGGAGATGGAAAGAGCCCGATTGGTATAACCAACATGTAGAAGTCATTCTCCGACTACTTGGACTAGCTTGCAGAGTTATATGGGTCTCACCTTGATAGAATACCTGATCTTCAACAACTTGGTGGATGTATATACAAAGCCATGGAGAAGACGTAACCCTGAAAAGATGTTGCAAAATGCATAGAGAAAGATCATGCCCATTGGTTCATAAGATTGAAAAATGTTTACATTCCTGATTTTGAAAGGATGATTCCGATTCTTGTAGCCACTAAAGCTCATAAGGCTAAGTTGGAGAAGGTGAAGAAGCCAACGAAGAGAAAATAAATTTCTCCTCTTATTTTTGATATACATTGTATAATCAGTAAATGTCCACTTGTCATTTACTAACTTTTATAGAATATGAACTGATTCAGTGGATTTTGTAACAACTTAACTTTTGAAGCCTATATGTAACACTTTGAAAATCAATGAATGTGTCGGCTAAATTTTGGTGTGAAATACATCTTGTTGTGGAGTCAATCTGGAATGTGTTTTGTGCCATTTATTTACTATTCCATGCTTTTGTGAGTTTTAATTTTTGTTTTCCTTAAGTATGATTGAAATTGGGAATAGACGGAGCTCTGCTTCTACTTCTTAGTACAACTAATTGATAGTAATCGGAGCATTACTTGGAAATTAGGAAAATAATCATGTGTCCTCTTTAGATTAGATTTATCTATGTTGTTTTACTACATTTCATTGATTCAAGTAGAATTCATTACTGTATCACCACTGGTGTGAATTCATAAGCATTGTGAAATCACAAAGTTGGTTAGAATTTAGGATCAAAAGCATCACCTGGATTAGTTCCTTACCGAGGGCTAGTTTGGTTACCTCTTCTATTCTTTGGTTAAGAACATACCCTATTAGGACTTAGAACAAACAAAATTCATTGCATATCTTTCACATGAGGGAGCTGTACCTATCAAAATTTAGAGGAAAGTTAGTTGAATAGATAACAACTTTCCAATTGTTTGTATTCACATTGTTTCTTAAGATATTTTGGGTGAATAAAGAGTTAAATCCAAAAAGAACAATTTGTTTACCAACAAATTTTTGGTGACTCTACTGGGGACAAAAATAGTTGCTAGATCAGAATATTTGTCATGAGGGAAAATGGTGTTACCTTATGAGAATGTGTTCCCTGTGCTTCAACCCAATCTTAGTTTTCTGGACGATCAAGAAGACATAATCTTGTCCATGAATACTTTCGCTTGGAGATACAAAAGAAATGTAGAGCATTATAGGAAGGTGAGTCAAGTGCTTGAAAAATAAGTGAGAGTAGAAGCACTTGAAAGAGAAATTCAGAGAAGAAATCAATGCAGGGCAGAGCATGAAGCTAGGCAAAAAAAATAATTCAGAGCTCTGGATCAAAGAATATTTCTCAAAAGTGCCAAGGGGCAAGGTGGAAAAGACCCTATATTTGAAAAGCTCACAGAGCTTAGTTTTCCCATAATAGACTTACCTCATCAGAAAGGTGACAAAAGAAGCAGGATTAGACCACCTTCACCTCCCAAGACACAAACTTCATTGCCTACAACTTGCCAAGTATTAACTTTACATAGAGTAGTTTCTCCTCCCATTATTAATTTTCCTCAACATCCTACACCTATAGTCATGGAAAATCCATTGGTCACTGTAACTGGTCTGTTGCAGTTCGCAACATATCACCCACTCCCTTCAGGATCTAGAAAGAACTTTCCTAAGTTCTCAGGAGATGGAAAAGTAACTACATATGAACACATTAAAGACTTCTTCGCAGCAACTCATATCCCAGGAGTTGGTTATGAAGAGGTTGTCGTCAGGATATTTGTAGAAACTCTAGTTGAAGTAGTGGCTGACTAGTTTTATCACTTGGATGATGCTTCAATCACAAGCTGGGATACTATGAGAATGGATTTTGAAGCTAGGTTCAAAATGGAAGAAGATAAATATGTGTTGCTGATGCAGTTGACCTCTATTAAGAAACAAGCTTCTATAAGTATGAGGGAGTTCATTGCTAAATTCAATAAGATTGCCAATAGAATTCCCATGGCTGATAGACCCACTCCTGCAAATCTAAAGATATTCTTTATGAGTGCCATGCCACCAGATATAAATTTTGATCTGAGAAGAGCACAACCTATAGATTTGGATGCTGATAAAAAAACAACCATCGAGTTAGAAGATGACATGATTTCTGCTGGAAAATGGAAAAGAGAAGTACAGATAGGCGCTAGTTCAAGTGGCACTACATTGATGAATGAGATGATGTAAAAAATGTCCAATGAAATCATTTGTTTAAAGAGAAAACTCCCTAAGTTCAACCCGTACCAAAAACCATTTCAAGATTAGAATGGTAGAAATACTGATAGCAAGACACTACAATTACCTGCTCCGCAAGAGAGGCTTGCAATTGAGGCTCCCCCTAAGAAAGGAAATATGTGCATATTCTATCTAACGACATACCATAATGGTGAGAGCTGTCTTGAAATAGCTCACATGATGAAACTATTATCCACTAATGAGTTGGATACTACTACATCGAGCAATGAACCATATCCATGCTCGCATGGCGACTCTATAAATTTATTTTTTGAGTATGATTTTGATTATGAGAAGCAAGGAGAATATTATGCTACTATAGATGGCACTACCTGCGTAGTCCTAACTCGGAGCCAAAAAGACAAAACTCCTATTGTCATTCCTTCAACGGGAACCAACAATGCATCTACTTCAAGTACAAAAGAAAGTAGTTAGGGAATGAAAATCTCGCAACCAGGTAAGGAAAATTATTCCTTTGATTTCATTCAATTCTGTAAAAATTCTAAGATCCAAATTTCTTCCATAGATTATTTAAGGTCAAATCTTGCTGAATTGAAAAGATTCATAGATTACTTAAAATGAGATAGTATTAAATTGAGTCATAATGTCACCTCTTCCAATGAAGATGATTCCTCACTAGCAAAACTATTTGAATAAGGGGAAACCACTGTGCTAGCTACCTTCCTGGGTCAAAAATGTGAACCATTTTATGTCTCCTTGTATATTAATGGTTTTACTTAGCAACTGTATCATAGATTCAGGTGCCTCTGATAATGTGATGCCTTCTCCTATAGCCAAAGCCTTAGGCCTCACCATGACAAAAGTCCATGGTAGATGCTATTCTATGGACGCTAAGCAAGTTCCTCTGCTTGGCCAAATCAAAGATGCCCAAGTAGCTCTAGCTGCCCATCCTGAAAAGAAGATGCTACTGATGATCCTTGTTGCAGGTATACTAGCAAGTTATGGGTTATTGCTCAACAAAATTTTTTGTAGAGATTTAGGCGGGGAGAGTAAATTGGATTGGTCTTAGGTAGTAATTCCCGTGGGAAATAAGAAGGTCAAACTAGAACCCGAGAAGAAGTCAAAGTTCACAATTCTAAAATTTGATGATTCGAAAGCTCAAATCCTATACCAAGAATTGGAGTTTGGTAACTATATGATGTTTATGCAGGGCGTTGTTGATGAACCTGAAAGAAAACAAGAAGAAGTTAAGGCCTCTGAGAAGGATAAGACTTCAGAAGTTTGAACACTGGAATTTGATGTTAGTTGTTCTTCCTCTGGGTCTGGTGCCAGAGTTGTATAATTCCACCCGTGGGTGAACCTAAGTTGATGGCTTTCAAACTAGAGTTTGCAAATACCAATAATACAGTTGAGTATGAGGCATTGTTACTCAGGATAATTGTTGCAAAGGAAAAAGGTGTGAAAGTTCTAAAAGCTCAAGGGGATGCTAAGTTGATTGTGTGCCAAATCAAAGGTCAATACTCTATCAAAAATTGGAAGTTGAAGACTGATAGAAATAGAGTATGGGACGAGATTGAAGGATTGGATGCCTTTACAATTGAATATGTCCCTAGAGAATTAAATTCCAAGGCAGATTCACTAGCAGTCTCCGCTTCCTTACTACTACCTCATCCAAAATTTAAAGAGAAGAAGTACCAGGTAGAGGTGATGTACATGGCATTAGTACTTGATAATGTAGATGATTGGCAAGTATTCAATGATGACAAAGGCCTGCAACTCTTCCTTGAAGGTAATGATAATTCCCTTGAAAAAAAGACAAACGATCCCTCACAAGATCATCCCAGGAAATGGAAGAAAGATGAACCAGGTGTGACTCAATTACAAGGTAATTGTGTGTGTGAAAATTGTACCTGATCTGTAAACACAACACTTCAATAAAACATTAGAGGTTAGCTATAATCGAAATCATGCAAAATTGAAAACTATCTAACCAAGCGATTTACTGCCTTCTAGTAGGTGCGAGATTAATGTTCTCAGATTGTTATCAAGATCAGTGACCTAGATGACACCTAAATGAAGGATTTGAATGCAATTAATCTATACTTTTTGGATTTTCTATGCAATGATATGAAAACTTGATATGGAATCTATGCTAATATGGAAAATTGATATGCAATGCTAATCTAGAAATGATATTATATGAGAATGAAAATTCTAACAATAATATGAAAGCTATGAATTTGAAATTGATCTCACAAAGCTTTGAATCTTCAAATTTATCTTTCAAGCTCCAATTGTGCAAATTCTCCAAATCTGATATGCTATGATTCCTATAGAGTAAGTTTGCAATTTGCGAGATGAATTATGAAGAGCTGAGCCTTGGTTTTATAGAAATTCAAGGTTTTGGAGGTGCATGAGAAAAAGCCATAAATCACTCAAATAACTCAGCTTGATTTTTGAGTTATTTTTAAATAAAGAATAATTAAGTCACAAAAATCATGCAAAAGCACAGTTCAACTCGAATTAGAAGTTTAGATCAACTTTAAAACTCAAAAAGATGTTGAGTTTCAAAAAGCTAACAACTTGCATTGATTTTTCAATTTTGAGTTTAACTGGTCCTTGAATGTGCACGTGGATAATTATGATTTAATAAATAAATAAAATGATTTATGCTCAACTTAATTGATTTTTGAAATAAAATAATTAATTTATGGGTTAATTAACTATTTTATCAAACTTTTATTAAAAACTATATTATTAAATAATGACAACTTGCTTTAATTAATTAAATAAGAATTTAATCAATTATTCATAAGATATTGGATTTATTGTCAAAATTAAATAATACAATTAATAAGAGATAGAATTAAATTTAATTAAACAATTAAGTGGCAATATATTAAATCTAATTAATTAAATATGAAAATATTCAATTAATCAAACTTAGGATAAATGTGATTTATCGCCAAATAATCATTAAATTAAAGATAATTAGGAATATTGCTAGGAATATTCCTCCATGCAGAATTTAAGATAATCAATTATGATTCGATGATGTTTAGATGTGCCTTAGATTAGGACTTTGATGTCGATTTCATTTGATATGTTGATATAGGAGGTTAATGAACTTATAGCCCATTTTGGGGGTATTACATTTTGCCCCTCTTTGAATTACTGTGTGAAGCGCAATGGTTCAAAGAAAGTTTGTGTTTGATAAAGATATGAAATTGATTCAAAATTGATAATTGATATGAGATAGAAGTTGATTGATATTGATTTGATATGAAGATAATAGGTCTTGAATGACTAAAGATAATGTTCACTATAGCAGTGATGAACCAATGATTGCAAAAGAGTGTCAAAACACCTGATTCCAAACCTTAGGATTGCTAAGAAGTGAGTGACCGGTTCTAAACTTGATTGTCTTAGCAAAACTAGCAGGTATCACATTCGAATCCTTCAGTTGCCGAAGAACCAAGGAAAGAACACTATGATCCGATGGTTGCAAAAACTGATACAGTTTACAAGATTAGGAGAATACCAGATTGATATGGATCTTGATGAATCTGATATGCCCCAAGTGATGATAGATTTGCCCCGAGCAATGAGATCTTTTGATGAATCAGTTTCTAGACGTGGTTGTTATCTTGATCACTGATGAAGATATGATTTCCATAAAGATATGATTTCAAATTTGATTACAGACTTTGAATGATGTGCAATATCATGCCCCCTTCGGGATTAAAATTGAAATCTGACAAGAAAAGTCAGCGTTGAGAGTTCAGAAGCATGTTAATTGATTAGAAAAGTGGTTATACATGTTCAAGAATGCATTCTGCATCATTGGAAGGTCCCAAAAGACCAAGTTTGACTAGGTGAAACCATGAGTTGACCATAGTTAACCAAGTTGAAATTTTGATAGTTTGATGTAAGATAATCAGTTAAGTTGAATACTGGATTTTTGTGATGATAGAAGGTCGAATATGCAAGTAGTTAATAATATGAATGATCTCAAATTTGAATTTTGATCCCGAAAAAGGATTCTACTTGCTATTTCATTGGAGGAACCTTCGTGTGGGATTCAGCTCTTGTTAGATTGGAAGAGGTGATTGAAGAATTGTTTAAGCATTGAAGTTCATTTAGTCATTGTGAGATCATGCAACATGCAAAATGCAATGAGACATGCAAAATGAAATGCAACCTAAGACCTAGGACCTAGTCACTGATCATATGTCGATTTGTTATCATCATTGAACTTTTAGGTAATCGGATAAATCAATATAATGCCCACTAGCTATGAAACCATAGACATATGAATATCGATTTGTATGCGCAAGAATCAATACAACACCCACTGGCTAGGCAACCATGGATATATGAATATTGATTTTATTTTCGGAATGTCAGAGTAGATATAAGCACCAAGGCATAAACGCCAGGATGACCTGAATATCATGTCCAATTTGATATAGCAATTTGTATAAGCATCAAAACATAAACATCATGATGACTTGAATACACCTTGCATTCAAACACATCAAACAGTCAAGAGATCATTCTAAATCCAATGTGAATTACCCGTAGTGACCCTTTATCATTCACATCCTTAGGTAAGATCGTGTTTCACAGTAGGAGAAAGAACTTACTCAAAAAGATAATAGTGAGATCAAACTTCCTTGAATTTTTTGGGTATCAATGGTCGAGGTACGCATGGCCATCCAATTCTAGATAGAGGCTCTTATAGTTGGACACCATTTCAATCCAGAATTTCCAAAGTTGTTAGATTTTCACATACAAGCAGAAGACAAAGAAAAGATTATGCCCCCAGTCATCACTCTCTAAATCCTATAAAGGACATCATCGAAGAGCTCGAAGGGACACAATATGCAAAAATCTCAATGCGAATCAGTAAGCATACAAGGAGATAAAAGCATGAAAAAAAGCATAGATTGTTTTCAGTTGAGTTTTGATTGCGTTGTTGTAGATGCAATATCCTTTCTGGAGACAAGACAGACTTGACTAACTCAAATGAAGCTTCAAAAGACTCTGACTGGATATGACAAGTCTCAGATACATGGGAGACCATAGGATATGACATTGATTGCCCCCAAGTGTTAAACATTGATAGGATACAGACGCTTGAGCTGATTGGTGTACAGACAAACTTATTGAAAACTGGAAATGCAGAAACAAACCGGGAGATATGGACAAACTAAAGCAAGACTGAAAGTTAGGAAAGACCAAGATTGCACTGATAGATGGAGCATTTGGAACAAGTGGCACCCATTTGCTGGGTTTTCACCATCTTGGCAGAGATTCTATTTTTGCTACCAAGGCGCCTGTTTCCAGGTTTTCACCAAGGCACTTTTTCTTTTCTTTTCCTTTTTTTTTGTATTTTTCATTTTTTTTGAATTTTTTGAATTTTTTGTACTTTTGATATTTTTTGATTTTTTTGTGAATCATCAAGGTGCCTATTGCTAGGTTTTCACCAAGATGTTCATTTTTTTCAGGACATTTTCCAATTTTAAAGATTTTTTTCAGGACATTTTCTGATTTTTATAATTTTTTCAGGACATTTTACCATAGACTGAATGCCTTAGGCATAGAATTTCTTCAGATGGAGAACGTTGATTGGTTCTTGGAGCTGTTCTCCTTCAATCATTGAGAGTTGATAGGCACCAAAGCCAAAAGTAGCAGTGATAACAAAAGGATCGAGCCAGTTCGGTTCAAACTTCCCCTTGCGTTTTTGATGGGATTGATTTTTAAGATTTTCTCTCAAGACTAGATCGCCAACCTGAAATTCTCTGTGTCTGACTTTCTTGTTGTAGCCTCTAGACATTCTCTTCTGATATACTCTGAGATGATCATACGCTACTTGTCTGCGCTCATCTAGTAGTTCAAGTTCTTACAACCTAGACACTCTATAGTCATCATTAGTTACTAGACCATGCATTCTAATTCTTAGTGATGGAATTTAAACCTCAATAGGTAGTACCACTTCAAACCCATAAACTAAAGTGAAAAGTGTAGCCCCATTGGGAGTTCTGATACTTGATCTAATACTTGTTCTGATACTGATTCTGATACTTGTTCTGATACTTGTTTTGATACTTGTTCTGATACTTGTTCTGATACTTGTTATGATACTTGGTATACTTGATAGCATCTTTTTCCATTTGCAAACACCCAAGAAAGATCATATCGTGTAGTCCCAATGTCTAGCAAGGTGGAGAACAAGAGGGATTAGCAAGCTAGTGGAAGAGATGGAAGACAGGAGAATGAAGGAGAATGAAGGGAAGAAATCCTTAAGGGAAAACTCCTCAAGAATACCCAAGCTAGGGAAAAATAGTCATGTAAAGCGCATGTGGACAAGCAATAAAAGGCTAGCATAGGATAAGTCAAAAAAGTGTAATGCCAAAGAAGGATAGGATGTAGTCCAAAGGAGTAGACATGTCAAGAGGCTTCATAGCACCGTGTTTTACTCTTTTTTTTTTTTTATTAGATCAAGACCAAAGGGGAAATGATAGCGATAGGTGAAAATGAATGGAGGAAGATGGATATGAAGGCTAAACATGGAAGGAATGAAAGCAAAATCATCATAAAATAGTTCACAAGATAGCCAAATGTTTGTGTATAGATCAACATTGTCAAGATCAAAGAGAGAAGATGGAATGGATAAAATATGTAGAAGAACTACGCATGATGCCTAATTGCCAGGTTTTCATCACGGTACTTATCCAAGGTGCCACAAGGGAGTGGTTTTCACCATAGGATGAATTTATTTCTCTTTACTTTTGCTACCAAGGTGCCTGTTTCCAGGTTTTCACAAGGCACATTTTCAATTTTTATTTTTTTCATTTTCATTTTTTTTTGGAAGAAGGCAAGCTTTTTAGATAATGCTCCTTGAAAGGATAAACCATGATATGCCAAGGATTCAAAATGATATGCTCAAAGATGCTGATAGGGAAAGGGAGATGGAAGAGAAAAATGGAGGATAAAGTTTTATGTAAAGCGAGTGAGGTTGGAAGATAGGAGGAATATGCAAATGAGGAAAAATGATAGAAGGTAGAAGGATAATGCATGGAAGGATTGTAAAAAGGTAGGTGGAAAGGAAGGCAAGATCAACATCAACACATACCTTGAAGGGTGGTGAGAGGATGGAGGAATCGTGAATGAAAGAATACATGAAGGAATATGGTGAATGGATAGCAGAGGTTGTGGTTTAGGTGCATGGAATGGAGGAATGCTTTTGGAAGAAGATAAAGTGGAAGTCTTTGGAAGCTTGAATGTCAACTTCACTTGTTGCTCAACACCAGACTCTTTCAAGAGAGACTTTGGAATCCATATAGTCGTAGGCTTTTTATTTCCTTTTGATGATCTAGAGAGAATATCTTCAATGATGTATTTTGGAACCCATACTTGTCTTGTAGTTTTTTTCTTAGATATCTCTTTTGAATTTATATTTCCATGTCTATTAGAGGAGACATGGTGATCTTTTTTTGATGGATTCTTGTATTGCTTCTTTTTCTTGTATTGAACATTCAAGTTACTTCCAAAGAACTTGGGACTTGTGGAAGAAGAAGAAGGATATGACTGGTTTAGTTGGGTGGGTGGATGAAAAGGATTCAAGGGTATGCATCTATGTTGATCTTGAGGAAAGATGGGAGATGGAGGGACATAAGGACCCAAGATGGATGGCAAATTAAGAAAGTTAGGAGGGGAAAGTGAAGGGACATAAGGACCCAAGATGGAAGGAAGATGTGAAGCCCTTTGTAGTGGTGGAAGAGGTCCAAGGATGGATGTGGAAGATGCAAAAGGATAATTAATAAGTTCATCAACATCTATATGGCAACCAAGGATATCGACATCTTTAGAGTGAGCATTAAGATTTTCAATAGAATCATGGATATCTTGAATATGAGCACCTTCTTTGATAGGATTGTTCAAAGCTTGCAAAGACTTAGAAAGAGTAGAAAGTGAAAATGAACATGGAATGGTAGAATAAGAAGATGGAAGACTTTGATCTTGACAAGGATCTTTAGATAGCATAAGCTCATAATTTTTCTCTTGATTTTCAATAGGCTTAACATCGGAAGTAACAACACCATTTTTACCAACCTTAATGGAAGTATCATCTTTGGAAAGTGCAAGCATAGTAAGGTTATTTGGATTGTCAATAAGCTCAGCAGTGTAAGTAGTAGCTTGATCTTGCTTAGGAGAAGACTTAAGACATGGTGGAATGCATGAAAAAGGATGTGCAGGATCAAAAGAACCATGAAACGAATAAGAGACATCATGAAAAGGATTGGATGACATGGAGGTTTCTTGATCTTGATCTTTATTTATGTTCTTTTCTTTATCATTTCTAGAGTCCTCTTGACATGGAGCCACTTCTAAGGACAAGGAAGCATGTTGGGATTGTATGGATGACTTTGGAAGAGATGGTGGAGGACTAGCTAAAGGAGGGATTATAGCATATGAAAGCTGAGGCTCTTTAGGTTTAGCATCATTGAAAGTATTTGCAGCTAGGTGAAGGTTAGCTTGAGTTTCTTTAAGAGGTAGCCCTGGAGGATAACGATAGGGAACCGCATGAAAAGTATCAGGGCTTGTGTCGAATGAAGGTCCGGTGAAAGATTTGAAAGACTCAGAAGCTTTAAGAAATGTATGAGTATTGGAGGAAGTAGGGGATGGAAGGGAACCATCACAAGACAAAGGTCCAACATTAACATGATCTTGCTTGAGAGTGTAATCTTTATTTTCAGCCTGAGAGTTCTTAGAGGAGAGATCCTTATAGTATTGACGTTTCAAGCTAGCACAATGTATTTTATAGTCCTCAGCAGTAGTAGATGGATCATAATCAAGGTATTGTCCACAAAAGCCATCAAAGTCTCTTTCAAAATTAGAATCATATGGATCACCATCATGATCTATCCAATGTGACGACCCATTTGTAGTAAGTAGGAACACACGACGAGGAAGACTCTTAGGAACAGAGGTGTCATAGGTATCATTACATTGTCTGTCATCATAGTCATCATAGTCTCCAAAGATAGACATGTCACTCTCCATGGAAGAGGTATCATAAGGGTTATCACGTTGCTCAAATTCTATCTGGGGGCATGGTGACATGTACAAGTCTTTATCAAATGAAAAAGAGGATAGGGATTCCATGGAGAACTCTTTTGGTTCTTTTTCTTTCTTAAGATTGTTAAGTTCAACTTGCATAGCTTGCAGCTGCTTCATCATAGCTGTGATTAGAATGTCTTCCTCATGTGTACTAATTCTTTGAGACATGTGTACTGATTTTCAATAGCTACTGCTTTGTTCTTGACATAGTGATTTGTATGACAGATTCTGAAAATAGGCTAAAAAAGTTAAATATCTAGCAATTCTGACAATTTTCTGACAACTCTTAAAAATTTTCCTAAATGACACTCTGCAAACTCGTACGACAGTGGGTATGCTATGAAACAACAATTGCAAAACTTGTATGACAGTTGGGTAGCAATGAAATGATAGTTGAAAATCTCATACAATAGTTGCAAGATTTTATACGACAGTTGCAAGTAGGATTTTGACTTTTAAAATTTGTTGGCATGAAAACTCGTACGACACTGGGTACTCAATCATACGATAGTTGGGTAGCAATGAAACAACAGTTGACAATATCATACGACAGTTGCAAGATTTTGACTTTGAAGATTTGCTAGCATGAAAACTCGTACGACATTGGGTTTGCTATCATACGACAGATGGGTTGCAATGAAATGACACTTGATGGAAACTCGTATGACTTTCTGACCTCCTGAGATGACTTTTGACTCTAGAAAAGAATTTGACTTCAGATTTTGCAAATTTTGAGTTTTCAGATTTGAATTGTTTGCAAATTTCAATGTCTAGATTTGAAGATTGTAACAGATTTGTTCATTTTCAATAACCAGATAGATAAACAAGCACACAAAATAGCAAGCAAGTGATTTCAAGCATGTATGAAAATAATGAACAAGGGAAAAAGCAACCTCACGCATGAACAATCAAGTGACTTATTCGTTCTAATCTTCAGAAGTGCTAATTGTGTATGTTCTAAAAATGTTTTACAATAACGCACATACACCCTAGAAAATGAAAATTTGGCCTCGCTAGGGTTTTTAGTAATGGTTTGACTCTGCAACTTTTATGATCCAAAGGGGTGAACTCCAATCCCAGTGCACCAGGGTTTTGACACAGTCTGAGAACTTAATCTTCAGGAGCTGCTAGGGAGATCTGACAACCCAACAATGAACCATACCCGTGGAGATTTCTTCCACAAGGACATTTATATAGCGGTTGTCACTACCATGGCGAAAATGGCTATGACTGCTTGAGGTTCCATCAATGCAGTTTGCCCTGTGAAGGGATTGTCCACTATGGTTAACCCTCTCTAAAGATGACTCACAATAGTATACCATAAGGGGACTTGGCTCTAGATCCAAGGTTTTTGACACCTTTTCACTTTTAACCCAAACAAAGCAAGCAGATTAATCTGACACGCTAAGTCAAAGTTTTGCTTCACCAAGGTCTATGATGCCAACTCCATGTGATCTATCAACCTCTCTAGGGAGAGAATGTATCAATCAATAAGAGAAGGTGCACTAACCAATTTTGATTCACCAAAGCTCATGATGTCAACCCCACGTGATCTATCAACCTCTCTTGGGAGAGAATGTATCGATCAATAAGAGAAGACACACTAACCAAGTTGAATGTGAAACGCACTAAGTATCCTCTCTACCTACAAGGATTCTATCATCAAGAAAGATTTCACTAGGAATCCAATCTCTCAAGAATCACGAATAGTGTTCATAGGGCCTAATTACTATGTGAGCACATATATATTCCCGAAAGCAAATCTACCAAAAGTACCCAAAAAGTAGAAAGAGGAACACTTAACGCTTAAAACGAATATGAGATGAGTCCACAAGGTGGAACACTTAACACCTCACACAAGCTGAAAATGAGTCCCCAACTTAGAAAACAAGTGAGTTCCTAAAAGCACAAAAGGGTTGCCAAGTGGCACACTTAACGCTTTTGTCCTGTTGACCCCTCCCCTTTATGGTACTGAGATTGCAACCACGGGGTGGAAATGAGGGGCCGGTGGATTAGCGAGTCCAATAACCCAAGATAGCAATCAAGATCAATCACAAGTATCTAAGACTACTTAATGAATCCTAAAGGGGTCACAACCTAGTATCAATTATGCAAGTGTGTAAAATAAAAGTATGAAAAGAATCACCCAAGCTAGACACACGAGAGATTTATTTTAAGTCCCAAATCGAAATGTCATTAGATGAAGGAGAATACTTGGGATCCTTGCAATGCGCTTAGTAGATTTTACCTAATTTTTAGCAATTTTTGTTGAGCTTTACTATGCAAGCAAGCTACGAACTCTCCAACAAGCCAACAAACAAACAAGATATGCAAGGTATATTCAACTTATGAAAACCCTAGGGTTAGATCTAAAAATCAATTGTTATGAGCAATAATAACCAAAAATTAATCCAAATAAAAACTCATATCATGCATTGAATCATATAAAAAATAAGTGCATACCCATCACAAAATTTTAATTTTTTTGCACTGCATTTGACCTAGTCAACAAGATCTAATTTTTTTGATATGATTTTGGCCACAAAAATAGAAATTCAGAATAGATACCCCTACTAAAAAATAGAGAGCTTTCCAAAAATGCAAAAAATTTAGAAAAATCTCTTCATTTGTGCTCTAGAGACCCGTTTTATCAAAATAGACCAGTTTCTATAAATTGACTATTTGAGCTATTATATCATGTCCAAATTTAAAACATAAAGAATTTACCCCCTGTAGAATTAAAAGAGCTTTCCAAAAATATAATTTTTTTTGAAAAATATGCTGATTTGCATCAGATATTAATTTTTTTCAAAATTTCAAGTAAAAATTATTAAAAATTCAAAACATCTTATAAAATTCTAATTTTTTTACTGTAGCTTTCTTGATATGTCATAAATGTACAAAAAAAATTTCAGACCAAAAATCCAATCTATTTGGGAGATAAAATTAAATCTTTGAAACTTTAGGGTTTTAGCTCCCAAAAAAAAATCAAAACCAGCATGCAAAGGTGGGTTGCCCCACGGTGGGTGCCAGAAATGTGTGTGTGAAAATTGTACCTGATCTGTAAACACAACACTTCAGTAAAACATTAGAGGTTAGCTATAATCAAAATCGTGCAAAATTGAAAATTATCTAACCAAGCAATTTACTGCCTTCTAGTAGGTGCGAGATTAATGTTCTCAGATTGTTATCGAGATCAGTGACCTAGACGACACTTAAATGAAGGATTTGAATGCAATTAATCTATATTTTTTGGATTTTCTATGCAATGATATGAAAACTTGATATGGAATCTATGCTAATATGAAAAATTGATATGCAATGCTAATCTAGAAATGATATTATATGAGAATGAAAATTCTAACAATAATATGAAAGCTATGAATTTGAAATTGATCTCACAAAGCTTCGAATCTTCAAATTTATCTTTCAAGCTCCAATTGTGCAAATTCTCTAAATCTGATATGCTATGATTCCTATAGAGCAAGTTTGCAATTTGCAAGATGAATTATGAAGAGCTGAGCCTTGGTTTTATAGAAATTCAGGGTTTTGGAGGTGCATGAGAAAAAGCCATAAATCACTCAAATAACTCAGCTTGATTTTTGAGTTATTTTTAAATAAAGAATAATTAAGTCACAAAAATCATGCAAAAGCACAGTTCAACTCGAATTAGAAGTTTAGATCAACTTTAAAACTCAAAAAGATGTTGAGTTTCAAAAAGCTAACAACTTGCATTGATTTTCCAATTTTGAGTTTAACTAGTCCTTGAATGTGCACATGGATAATTATGATTTAATAAATAAATAAAATAATTTATGCTCAACTTAATTGATTTTTGAAATAAAATAATTAATTTATGGGTTAGTTAACTATTTTATCAAACTTTTATTAAAAACTATATTATTAAATAATGACAACTTGCTTTAATTAATTAAATAAGAATTTAATCAATTATTCATAAGATATTGGATTTATTGTCAAAATTAAATAATACAATTAATAAGAGATATAATTAAATTTAATTAAACAATTAAGTGGCAAGATATTAAATCTAATTAATTAAATATGAAAATATTCAATTAATCAAACTTAGGATAAATGTGATTTATCGCCAAATAATCATTAAATTAAAGATAATTAAGATAATTAGGAATATTGCTAGGAATATTCCCTGATGCAGAATTTAAGATAATCAATTATGATTCGATGATGTTTAGATGTGCCTTAGATTAGGACTTCGATGTCGATTTCGTTCGATATGTTGATATAGGAGGTTAATGAACTTATAGCCCATTTTTGGGGTATTACAGTAATGTCATTCCCCCATATTTTATATCATTAGAGAAATTGTTCAATCGTCATGATACTTATGTTAAGAAGAAGAGGATAGAGAAAGGTCTCACGACTGGAGAATATGAAGGGATGAACATTGGGAATGAGTCAAATCTTAGAATGATAAACATAGGGAAGTGTTGCACACCTGAAGAGAAAGCAGAAGCTAGAAAGATTTTTCTAGAATATCGAGATGTCTTTTCCTGGAGTTATGAAGATTTAAAAAGTTTTATGGGAGGAAATTTCAAGCATCAAATTTCCCTAAAACTTGATGCTACCCCATTTAGAGAGAAACAAAGAAACTACTATCCTAAAGTGGCATACGCCATCTTTAGAGAAGTTGATAAAATGCTCTAGGCCAGGATTATCTGCTCTATCCACCACTCTACATGGATAGAAAACATCATCCCTGTGAGGATAAAGAATGGAGAAATAAGGATATGCATAGACTTCAGAAATTTAAATCAATCTTCTTTAAAAGACAACTACGCACTCCCCAACATGGATCACTTGTTGCACATAGTTGTAGAGGATGAAATGATGTCTATGCTTGATGGCTTTTCAGGCTACAACCAAGTCAAGGTAGAAGAGAAAGAACAACACAAGACTGCATTTACCACTCCCTGGGGCACATTTGCATACCACAGAATGCCATTTGGCCTCATCAATGCCGATGCAACATTTCAGCAAGGTATGGATTTGTCTTTTGCTGATATGAAAGATAAGATCATTGCCATATATTTGGATGACTTAACTGTGTTCTCTAAGAAAAGAAATGATCATATTAAGGATTTAGAAAAAGTATTGTGAAGGTGTAGAGAACATGGGATTTCTTTAAATCCTAAGAAGTCAGTTTTCTATGTTACCAAAGGAAAACTACTGGGTCATATTGTATCACAGGAAGGTATCAGGATCGACCTAGAGCAAGTCAAAGCCATTCAAAGGCTAAGTTTACCTGTAAGTAAAACTGGAGTGAAGTCATTCTTCGGTCACGTCAATTTTCTCAGAAGATTCATCCCTGACTTTTCAGAGATCACCAAGTATATTGTGGGCATGATGAAAGGTAATCAGAATTTCAAATGGAATGACCCTGATAAAAGAGCCTTCCAAGATATAAAGGATGCTATAGCCAACGCCCATGTCTTACATCACCTAGATTATAAGAAGGATTTCATGATTTATTGTTACGCATATGAACATACATTGTCAGCTATCCTTATGCAAGAAAATAGAGGAGTTCAGGCTCCTATTGCTTTTATGAGCATGCCACTGAAAAATCATGAGCTAAGATATTCTCAGACTGAGAAGCATGCCTTCTCAATGGTGAAAACCTTGAAGAACTTTAGACTTTATATCTTATATTCTCACTCCATTGTGTTTGTTCCTGACATTGCAGTAAAGAGTATATTAACCCAGCAAGATGTAGGATGTAATAACATAAGGGCTTGGGTAGCTAAAACACAAGAATATGACATAGAGATCAAGCCAACTAAACTAGTATGAGGCAATGCATTGTAAAAAGCTATGGTAGAAAGTGAAGGAGATAATCAACCTGAAACAGAACAACTAGTTTTAACAGTGAGTTTACAAGACCCATGGTTTGAAGACATTGTATATTTCCTGACTTATGGTGAATGCCCTGAAAGATTGATAGCTAAACAAAGGAGAGACTTGAGGTTGAAAGCTACTAAATATTTCATTTGGGAAGGGATGTTATACAAAATATTTGTAGATGGAACTTTTCTTAGGTGTGCAAACAAGCATCAACAGGAGAGATTGCTAAAAAAATTCCATGACGAAGCCTATGGTGGGCATTTCTCATCTTTTGTAATTGCATTTGAGATTTTGGGGCAATGCTATTATTGGCCAAGGATGTTCAAGGACACATATCATTGGGTGGCCAAGTGTGAAAAATTTAAGATGTTCACAGGTCGACCTCAACTAGTAGCTCTTCCTCTCAAACCAGTAGTAATAGAGGGTCCCTTCCAGTAGTAGGGTCTCAATTTTATTGGGCCTATCAATCCTGCATGAAGTGCTGGTCACACTTATATAATCACTACAATTGACTATTTTATGAAATGGGTGGAAGAGAAGGCCACCAAGAAGACCACTTTCAAAGTAGTGTGCGAATTTATCAAGGAGAACATTATGGTAAGATTTGGGGTGCCTGTTAAACTAGTCATGGATAATGCATCTTACTTTTCTTTAGCTAAAATTACTAAAGTCTATTTTGAGTACAACATAACTGCTAGTCATTCGTCTGACTATTTCCCACAAGGGAATGACAAAGCTAAATCAAGTAATAAGAACTTGGTAAATATAGTGAGAAAACTTGTATCAAATAACCAAAGGATTTGGCACAAGAAAATTCATGAAGCACTCTGGGTTGACAGAGTAACTCCAAAGAGGGAAATTGGTATTTCACCTTTTGAATTGGTGTATGGAGTTGAGGCAAGTCTTCCCCTACCTATGGAATTGGATACTAACAAGTTGAGAACAATAGTAGAAGATGGCATCTATAAGAACGGGTTGGAAAAGATAATTTTGTATCTGAATAAACTTGAAGAAGAATGAGAGAAGATTGTTGATCATATCACAAAACATCAGATGTGGGTAAAGAATCTCTTTGACAAGAAAACTAGACCAAGGAAGTTCATGGTTGGAGATTCAGTTTTGCTATGGGATAAACAAAGGGCACCTAAAGGAATGCATGGCAAATTTGAGACACTCTGGAAAGGACCATTCATCATCCATCAGGCATTTGACATAAATTCTTTCAAATTGGCATATCCAAGTGGTGAAGTACTACCCTTGACCTATAATGGTCAAGATTTGAAATTATATAAAGTTGAAAATTGAAAGTAGGTTGTAATACCCCAAAATTGGTACCTAATCATTTCAATCAATTTTGGTGCATTTCTTCAATTTTCTATGGCATCAAAGTGCTAGTTCACTAAGCAATTTTCTCTCTCCTACTCAACTTTACTTGACTTGATGTCAGATGCAAAAAAACCCTAATTTGCAATAATCAAATGCTAAATTAATTCCTAAGTCCTAGACTTTATTTGGCTAAATAATCTCTATGATAAGTTAATTTAATTATAAAGTCCTAAGTGCTCTTTAATTAAATGAAATCCACCCCATTAGCTAAATACCCTTGAAAGGAATTAATAAATATTTAGTTAATTGAATGGACACCTCTTTATTTGAATTTAATTATTCAAATTACTCGAAAGGTCACCTCCCCACATGTGGCAAATTCCATTCTTTTAATTAAATAAATCATGCCTTTTTGTCTCAATTTGGGAATGAAGAGTCATGAGTTTCAAATCAAGAAACTCTTCATTCCTCTCTGGGCTTTTCTATTTAATGAGCCTCTTTTTCTCATTCATGGATAGCAATTTTGAGAGTAAAGGCAATATAGCAAATTTTTGATTGAATTTCAAGCTTTCATTTGCAACTAGTTTAATTTCTCATATTAGTGTAATTGCATTTCACATTTAGATTAAATTTGCTTACTTTTTCTTAGTCTAATATCATCTTTATTTCAAAATAAAATAAAAATCTGCATTTCATATTTCTTTCAAAGCTTTCTAGATTAATTGCATTCATTCTTAGCTTAATTTCATTTTTGCTCATGTTTTTCTTTTAAATCCTCCATTGTAGAATCGGTCTTATGGTTGTTGGCTTTTAATCTGAGAGAAATTTTAAACACCCCGACTACATAGGAGGCAATAGGTCACTTCACAATGGATTTCAGATTGAATAATTCATATTCTTTCCCATAATTCAATCATGTGAGTAAGGACTATGTTGTGTGTGTGTTGGATTTGAGGTCCACATTCAACCATACACATTTTGGTGCCCACCGTGGGGCAGAAAATTTGATTTCTGGCCTCATTTTTTATCTTTTTTGGGAAGTAAATTCTACTCTACCATGCGTTCGTACTATCTATGTATGGAATTTCTTGCGAGAATCTAGAGCAAGCGGCGCGAAGTTTTACCCCTGTGGTACTACCTCGTGTGAGATTTTAGTTATCTCACCCGGACCCTGTACTCTCTCGCATGATATTTCAGTTATCTCACCTTGGATACTATATTTTCTCACATGGCTTGGTACTTTCTCGTGTGAGACCTGGTCCCAATGCTGTTAAATTTGCAGTTTCTGTCTTTCCTATTTCTGGTTTCTGATAATTTTTGATAACTGTTGTTGTTTATTTCTCTGATATTTTACAGCATAACAGATTTTGTAGGATGCTTGTCAAAGAATTTGAAAACATACTAATGGTTTGATTGTAGGACGATTGTCAAAGATTGCTAAAACGTTGTGTTTGTTTCCTGCTTTATTCACTAGTTTAATTAGGGCTCCATTAAAATTTCTTGAGAATTTTGATAGTGAGTAGGAATTTTGGCTCTTCATTACATGGAGGTGATGACCATGAATGAACTTGAAATTCTAATGATCTTACTAATATGAAAAATTCTTGGGGAAGCAGAGAAAGTTAGCGAATCTTTAGCACTTCTATTCGTTAGGGGATTATGCTCTTCTCTCCTTGAGAGAGAACTAGAAACCCAAAAGCGTATAGATTTGGTGTGGTGAAACTAACTCAGTGATGAACTTTCTTGATGTGTTTGGGAGAATCAAAAAATTAGACCCCCGAATCTAAACCAAGTCCAGTGTCACCTTTAGAGGGCCTACCGGTGTTGAACCTCTGGGAATGACCCAAGTGAGTACACACCTATCACCGGTGATTCCACCTTACTATAATAAAGAAAGTTTTGTTGATTCTAAAGACTCCAAAACCATGTTAGCTTCCTTCTCAAGAATTTGACTATCATCTTGAGAAGGCTCCGTCTGTTGTACTGAGCGGCGCTGCTCTAAGCCCTACTTGCGGGGGTGTACAACTTTCGGGTGTTGGTGTAGCTATGAGGCCTCAACCCTGTATCAGGGGAACTGAAGGTTAGCATGAATGGAAGCCTATTAAAAACCTTCCTTAGCTAGTGGCCTACCCGGTTCACCTCCGAAAGGAGTCATAATCTTTATGTAGGGAGGGGGAAGAATCTCTCCCATAGATTCCCATCATAGGCATACACCTAGATGTTTGGAGGCAGTTGTGACACTGGCCCTTGCTACAAGGGTAACCTTTGAATGTACACTATTGAGTCCTTGGAAACACCAAAAACACGGGTGCCCTCTAGGGGGTGACATGGCTATGTGAGGTGCACGTATGCACATAAGCAATGGGGCAAAGGTTTTGTCTTCTCACCATTTTTTTTGTAGGACTAGGCTATGTGTTTGTTATTGAGTCTTAAACATTGTCCATACATTATCAAACAAAGACTCCCCTGATGCTATCAAGTTGCTTTGTCCTTGATAGGTCTGTTAACGACTACTTCTTGCTTCACAAGTGCTTGATCTAAACCATTGTGTCTTTAAACGAATGCTTGGAATCCTAAAATGTGTTTGTTGATTAAATAATTTTGCAAACCTGTCAGGAAACTAGATTTTTTGTCAGACATCAGTTCAGATTGTACTTCAAAATTCAAACTCAACCTCAAAAATTGTGTCAAAACTCTCAGATTTTGCCTGTTTCTCACGTGAGCTTTCAACTTCAGAGCACTTCCTCATGTGAGACTTTGTTCTCTCGCATGAAGATCTATGTTTTCTCGCACAGTCTGGCATTTTCTTGCACAAACCTGTAACATAGTTTTCCAAAATAGAGACCTATTTGTAGTTGATTGCTTGACTTTTTATCTGATTTGCTTTTTGCCTGTGGTCTATTTTTCTGCTTCCCTATTGTTTACCGTCAGAAACTAGTTGTCTCAAGTTAGGAATTCGATTTTCACTTTGACTTGCATTGTCTCTCATTTATTCATCTTATCTCTTTATGCCTTTTGTACCTCATGTTGCGATAGTCTTATCTCAGCTATTCTAGCCACCTCTTTTGATGATTCATACTTGGTTCATCTTGCATCTTGGCTATTCTAGCCATTTATCTCCTTTACGTTATCTTAGAGATAGAGTCTAGCATTATCTCAAATCTTTGCTCATCACATCTTCATCTATGACTGTCACGACTCAAAGTGGCAAGACTTATCCCATTCCAAACATTGATCAAGATCAAAGTAAACCTTGTAATCAAGATATAGGTCATTCCAAATTTGTTGAGAAGTCTGAACTTTGTGAGAGTTCTTCAAATTCGTCATTAAGTACTCCACAAGATAATTTGTCTCAAACATCTCCTCCGGTCTTCCAAGAGTGCTTTAATCCTTTATTTGAATTGCAATCTAGTTTGTCTCTCCAAAAACAAGACAACTCCTATTTTCAAAACAATTCATTGTTTTGTGGCTTTGGAAGATCATTTCCTCGGATAGAACCTATTATTGAAACCATTGATCCCGCTGAAGATAGATAGTGATTCATCTGAAACTATTCACACACCAAAGGTTACATTGGCGGCACCTTTTCAACATCATTCTCATCACTTTACTGAAGCTTCGATTGCAGCACAGATCCATCTTGACAAGATGGGAACCAAGAACCCATTTGACCTTCAATCAGACCAATATGGCCAAAATCATAATCAATACCATGGTCAATCTTCTCATGACCAAAATCAGACTCATCACAATCAGTCTCATAACGATGATCAATCTCACAAAAAAACTCAAGATGATCGACAAGAAGCACATAACTATCGCCCTCCTCCTTATGATCAAAATCAAGATGATCAACAAGACCAAATACCAAGCATATATGAGATTCTTGGTAATGAGGATGATGTAATTACTTAGAATGATATAAATGCTGCGAAGGCTAACAAGAGTCTCATTAAAATGATGGAAATCATTCTTTTGGAAGATAAGGAAAATTATTTTCTTGAGTTGGCTAAACAAGGAGCCAAACTACCCCCGAATTTCCAAGTGGAAACTATTGTAGCTAAAGAAGAAGAAACTGAAACTGCTAAGCTACAAAAGATGATTCAAAGTATGCAAGATCAAATTACTCAACTAACAAAAGAAAAGGATAAGCCCATGCAACAATTTACATTGGAGAGTATATGTCCTTTTCCTTTTGATAAGAATGTTCACATGCCTCCTTTTCCAAGAGGAGTAGAGCTACCCAAATATGACAAGTACATGGATACAGCCGATCCTCAAGATCATCTAAGGGAGTTTGGTGCCCTGTCTATGGAATTCATGCATGATCAAACATATCTTATGAGAGTCTTCCCCCGTAGCTTGGGTGGGCCAGCTATGGAATGGTTTTGTTGATTACATCCTGGTATTAAAACTTTTGACGAGATTGCCAATCTTTTTCTTTAGCATTATTCTCACAATATTCAACACCCTGTTAACATTCATGACTTGTGTAATTTGAAAGAATGACAAGGAGAACCTTTCTTATCTTTTCTCCAAAGGTGTAGACAACTTTGTACAAAGTATCCTCATAAATTGCCTAAATCTGAGAAACTTGATATCTTCTTGGACAATCTTCTCCCAGACTTTGGATATCAAGTACAACTATAGGGTCCTTTGAAATTTGACAACATGATCAAATAGGCTATGAGGATAGAAGCCTTTATGGTTAAAAAGGGAGAGTTAACTCTGAATAAAGATAATAAACAAGGATTCTCAACGAACAAGGATAAAGGGAAGTCTGTAAACAAGAATAGAGAGGTGGTAAATGATGGAGTGGTTGATAATGTCACCGCAAAGCCTTCAAAGCCTATCTTTATTCTTACTTATAGCATACAAGTGGCTAAGGCTATTGAAAAGACTACAACAGATAATCAGCAAATTTCAAGATTTTCTAGGAACAAACCTTGGGCTCCTCGACCCAAGCGTGATTTCACCTCTTTGGGAGAGGCTCTTGATGTAGTCTTTAAAACTCTCATACAAAATCAGATTCTTACTCCTTTGGAAAAGAAAACTTATGACCCACAACCAAGACCTCACTGGTGGAATGACAATGATTATTGTGACTATCATCAAAATATTGGTCATAAGACATCCACTTGTCTTCAGTTGAGACATAAAGTCCAAGATTTGATTGATAGTGGTGACATTGTTGTGGATGGTCATAATAAGAATTCTGATCATCAAGCATTTAAGGATCCTTTTCCTCCTCATGAGAAAGGAGAGTCTTCCACAGCTAAGAACAACAACGCTAAGGTGAATTACACTTACACTTCTACTGATAATGTCATTAGCATGATTGAACCTATGGGAGTTGAGTATTGTGATGTGATCACTTTTAAGGGGAGTGGTGATGCTCCCAAGCCTAGAACTCCTTTCATCTTGCGTGGTTCTACATCTCATTCATCTGAATCTGAACAAACTCAAGATTGTGCAAATGTTGTCACTTGATCACGTGGAAGAGTTGTTTTGAAAGGTCCCAATCCTCTGAAGCAAACTGTAGACAAGGATACTTCAAAACAAAGCACAAATAAGGTTGCTCTGAAACAAATGATGGATAAGACTACCACTGGTCCTACCAACAAAGCTTCTAAATCGATTCCTACATCTGGTGTTGCTAGTTATAGTATCTTAGATCAACTCCAGCAAACCAATGCTCAAATTACTATTTTTGAGTTGTTGAAAATCTCGCCTGCTCATAGGCAGATTTTAGATAAAGCCCTCGCTGAGGAAAATGTTCCCAATGATCTTGATCTTAACCGGTTCCAATCTATGGTGGGTCATTTAACTTTTATGCATTATTTGTCCTTCTCTGAAGAAGATGATCATTCCTTGAGCCACCCGCATAATGCCCCCTTGCACATAGAGGTTATGATAGGTCCCACACATGTCCGTCATGTGCTTATTGATAATGGCACTAGTCTTAACATTTGTTCTGCTAAATTGCTCACTCAGCTAGGTTATGATGAGGATTGCATAGACTCCCATAAAAAGATTACCATAAAAGCTTATGATGAGGAAGAACGCAAGTCCCAGGGCTTAGTTGTGCTACCTATCCGTGTAGGTCCTGTTGAGAGAGATGTTACTTTCCAAGTGCTTGATATTCCTCTCGCCTACAATGTCTTGTTGGGTAGGCCTTGGATTCATGAGATGCAGGCTGTTCCATCCACATACCATCAATGCATCAAGTTCCCATTTCATGGGGTAGAAGTCACTGTACCTACAAACACCAAGTTCTCTTGCAATACTCTTACGCAAACTGTAGATAGTTTTGTTCCAGAAAATAGGGAATCCACTGAGTTCTATGAGGCTAAGATGAAAGAGATGGAAAAAACTTTGAAAATTAAAGATACAGGCATGGGAGAGTATCAAATGGAACCTATGCTATCTCTTGCTACTTTACCTTTGTCTCCACATTCTTATGAGAGACCTTCTGAAGACAATAAAGTCCCTAATGCTCTTCCTCAAATAGTTTATGATGGTGCCTTTGTGAGGGCCTCTATACCTTTAGAAGATGAGAATGAAGAAAGAGCTATCAGAGCTTGGATTTACAAAGAAAAAGAGACAGCTGAAACAACCACTCCATATTTAGAGCAAGAGCCATACAGTGAAGCTTTCAAGATCATGAAGTGCTTTAGTTATAAGGGGAGTGGTCCAATAGGAAAAAATGATAATGGCTTGCTAAAACCTATTGAAGCTATAGGCTGCCGCACAAAAGATACTAGTGGCTTAGGCTTTAAGAAGACTCCCTTTCATTTGGGGACCAAGAAATTTATGTCAGCCCCTGTGCCTGATCCTAAGCCTAAACCTGAACATGAACAAGAAATTGAAGATACCACTCCAAAGGTGAATCCAGAGAATAGCTTTGATGAGGATACATTTCCATATCCTATTCCTCTAGATATTGTGGCACTCCTTGTTGAACCTGATGAGCCTATCATACTTGTTCATATGGTAGAGACTAATACTGACACTTGTTCTAAGGCTGATTCTGATAAAACCTCTTTAGTGCATCAAGTTACATATGAGGAATGGAAAGAAACACTAAATGATGATCCCAATTTTACAGGTGAACGATATAGGACACCATATTTTCAAAAGTACTATGAACAAGAACAACTTCAGCAAGCTATCAATG
Organism: Chamaecyparis obtusa; assembly: GCA_027943335.1. Taxonomy (NCBI): domain Eukaryota; kingdom Viridiplantae; phylum Streptophyta; class Pinopsida; order Cupressales; family Cupressaceae; genus Chamaecyparis; species Chamaecyparis obtusa. Next base: position 330,910 of record BSBK01003187.1, read on the forward strand.
CCACAAGGGATAATAATGAGACTGATGATGCTTCTAATGAAATTCCTACATCAAGTACAAACTCACATGAATATGAGTTTGACTCTTTGTCTGATGCCACTTATGATGTAGACATAGATACTGTTCATGTATATGAAAGACTCCTCAAAGTAGGTGAAGGGTCTAGCGCTAGGCTGCACGAATTAGACGCCACTAATGTTAACATGTCCTCTACCTCCAACATAAGGTCTTATAGGGATTCGAATGTTCCTTTGGATGAGATCGCTCTAGGTCTTGACTTGCTCATTAGCACTTTTGAGGGTTATACCATGAACGCAATTGAACCAGCCACTACTTCCCTTTCACTCCACCGTCCTGATCTCATAAACTGGAACTCCCCTCTCGCATCCAATGAAGTCCTTACGTTCCAGAATGATTATGAACTAGCTTGTTACCTCCATGCTATTGAACCTATAATGTCTTCCACCAGTGAATACAGTGTCAACATGACAGAGGGGGATATCAAGTATCTTAGTCAAAAAATAAAAAATAAAAAAAATAGGAGCTCTGATGGTGAAAACCACATTGTGGCAGTATCAGAGCCAAAAATAGTAAAAATAAAAGATGTATCTGAGGGTGAAAACCTCTCTGAGGCACCCAAGGATGAGATACTTGATACTCTACCAAGCCATTTTCAAGAAAGATCATCATTTTTGATTGAGCTGACACAACCAGTGAATTTGGGCATGGAGGCTGCTCCACAGATTATACATTTAGCACAGTCATTGTCTGCTGAAGAAAAAGAAGAGTTCACTAGATTCTTCCAAAGAAAGAAAATAAAATTTGCATGGGGTTATTCTAATATGCCTGGAATGGATTCCAATTTAATCATGCATCATTTGTCCATTGCACTGGGTGTCAAACCTGTTAAGCAGAAGCTTCAAAAGATGCACCCTCATGTGGCACTTTTGGTTAAAGCTAAACTAGAAAAGCTTCCTAAAGCTGGTTTCATAAGAGCAATTGATTATGCCGAATGAATTTCAAACATTGTTCTAGTTACTAAACATGATAAATCCATTTGTGTATGTACAGATTTCAGAGATCTCAATAAGGCATGTCCAAAAGATGATTTCCCATTGCCTAATATTGATATAATAGTAGACATGATAGCAGGATATGAGATGTACTCCTTGATGGATGGCTTCTCTGGCTATAATCAAATTAAAATTGCACTAGAAGATCAAGAAAAAAATGCCTTCACATGTGCCTGGGGCACTTTCTGTTGGAATGTTATGCCTTTTGGGCTTAAGAACGCTGGAGCAACATATCAGAGAGCTGTTACTACTATTTTCCTTGATATGATGCATAAAACTATGGAGGACTATGTGGATGATACTTTAGCCAAGAGTATGCAGCGAAGAAATCACCTTGAAGATTTGGGTCCCATCCTTGACCACATGGAATAGTTTAGCCTTAGACTTAATCCCAAGAAATGTGCATTTGGAGTCACTTCTGGAAAACTCTTGGGTTACATTATCTTAGCCAAAGGCATATAAGTTGATCCAGAAAAATTTCAAGCTATTATGGACATGCCTCCTCCTAAGAACATAAGTTAGATGAGAGGTCTACAAGGAAGGTTGCAATCCATTCGGTGGTTCATTTCATAGCTATCTGATAAGTCACAACCGTTCACTAAAACTCTGCATAAAGGTGTCACCTATGAATGGAACGGGGAATGTGACAAGGGACTCAGTCAAATAAAACAATATCTTGCCAATCCACCAATTTTGATGCCTCCTATTCATGGGAAGCCACTTATACTGTATATTTCAGCCACAAGTACATCTTTGGGTGCTCTCTTAGCTCAAGAAGATCAGAACAATAAAGAGAGGGCTATTTATTACATCAGCAGAACATTGGTGTCCTATGAAATGAACTACTCTACTATTGAAAAAGCTTGTCTAGCTGTAGTGTTTGCATCATAGAAACTACGACATTATATGTTGGCTCACACTACAAAGCTTATTGCAAAAATTGATCCGCTAAAATACTTATTAAGCAAGGCTGCCCTCATGGGTAGATTAGCTAAATGGGTCATGATCCTCAGTGAGTTTGATATTGAATATGTGGAAAGGAAAGCTATTAAGGGACAAGCGATTGCTGATCAGTTGGCAGAGGCTCCTCTACATGATCACTAGCCTTTGAGCATTGAATTTCTAGATGACTCCATTATGCATCTCACACATCAGTCTTGGAGCATATTCTTTGATGGATCATTCACTCAACAAGGATCAGGTGCAGATATTCTATTCATAACACCTCAACGCTATTCATTGCCTAAGGCCTACAAAATGATGTTTCCTTGCACCAAAAACATAGCTGAATATGAGGCTCTTATCAATGGTATGAAATTAGCCCTTGAATGGTGTATAGATGAGCTCAAGGTCTTTGGAGATTCTCAATTGATCATTAATCAAGTTAATAATGTATATCAAACAAAGGATGACAAGCTAATACCTTACAAAAGAATGGTGGATGATCTCAAGTTATACTTTGCACACATTTCCTTCCAACAGATTCCAAGAACAGATAATAAGGTGGCTGATACTATGGCTACTTTGGCCTCAATATTACAAATGCCAAAAAATGACTTCAGGCATGAATTCCTGGTGGAAACATTATGCTACCTTGCCTATGACAATCCTGAATCCAAGATGATCTATTTAGTCATTGGACATGACTCATCCCGCTACCACCATATTTACTCTTATCTTTGGGACCAAATTATCCCTGACACCTATACCTGAAATGAGAAATGTCACCTCATTCGTACTACTTCACGGTATGTCCTCATAGAAAATGACTTGTATAGATGAGGTCTAGACGGTACTCTCCTTAGGTGTCTAGAATCTGATGAGTCCAAACGTGCGTTAGTTGAGGTACATGAAGGTATTTGCGGCTCTCATTCGAGTGGTCTGATGTTAGCTCGTAAACTTATTAGAGCTGGATACTACTGGCCGGATATGGAAAAAGAAGCTGTCCAATATGTCAAGACTTGCAAGCAGTGTCAATATCATGGGAATCTATCCATGCTCCTACTAAAGAGTTTAGTGCTCTCATTAGTTTTTGGCCATTTCAACAATGGGCTTTCGACTTGGTTGGTCAAATATATCCTTCTTCTTCAAGAGGACATAAATTCATAATCACTGCTACAAATTACTTTACCAAATGGGTCAAGGTAGTCCCTCTGACCGTAGCTGATGGAAAGACTATTGCTAGGTTCATTTTGAACTATATTATTTGTAGATATGGTGTGCCTTCATCTATTATCACTGACAATGGGGGACAGTTCAAGAACAAGGATCTGACAGACTTATGCACTAAATTTAGGATCATTCAGCATTGGTCATCTATCTATTATCCTCAGGGTAATGGACAAGTGAAAGCTTCTAATAAGACAATCCTGAAAATTTTGCACAGAACAGTTCATAAATCTGGTAGAGATTGGCATCTCCAGATTAATTCGACTTTGTGGGCTTACAGAACAAGTATTCGAACACCAACGAGAGCCACTCCTTTTGCCTTAGTCTATGGGGTAGATGTAGTATTGCCAATTGAGGTCAAGATTCTGACATTGCGAATCTCTCTAAAGGGCCTCATCACTGATGAAGATACCAAAATATCTAGGTTACAAGAGCTTGAACTATTAGATGAACGTCAGAGGGTGGTGTTCGATCATCTTCGAGCATATAAAAAGAGAATGTCAAAAACATACAACAAGAAAGTCAGACAAAGGGAATTCCAAGTGGGTGACCTCATCTTGAGGGAGAACCCCAAGAATCATCAGCAGAGAGCCCAAAAAGGAAAGTTTGAACCAAACTGGCTTGGTCCATACATTATTACTACAGCATTTGGATCCGGTGCTTACCGCCTCTCCACCACTGAAGGAGAGCAACTCAAAGAGCCTATCAACACTCTTCATCTGAAGAAGTTCTATAGTTGACATTCTCTATGTGCTCATGTACATACTTATTGATCCTGAAAAAATCCTAAAAATTGATATATTGCAAAAAATCCTAAAAATTGCAAAATGTCTTGAAAAAATGATCATCTTAGTGAAAACCTGGCAAATAGGCACTTTGATGTATCTATTATCCTGGTGAAAACTTGGTAAACAGGCACCTTGATAATACACAAAAAAATAGAAAATTTGAAAAAATACAAAAAAAATGAGATATTAAAAAAAATACAAAAAAAAGAAAAAAAAGAGAAAAGTACAAAAAAATTGAAAAAGAAAAAAATGTGCCATTGATGAAAATCTGGTAAACAGGTGTCATGGTAGCAAAAATAGGATCTCTTCCAAGATGGTGAAAACCTGGTAAATAGGCGCCTCTTGTTTTCCTAAAGTAGCATCTTCTCTCGGCGTCACTTGGCTCTTAGTTTCTTGCTTTAGTTTGCTTTCTAGCTTTAGTTTGCTTCCTTTGTTTCCTGCTTTAGTTTGCTAGCTCATGCCTTTGCTTTCAGTGTCTTCGAGATTTTGCTTGACTCTTCATAGATTGGAACTAGTTCATGCTTGGGGGCATCTGTCTGGTCTAGGGGGCATTGTCCTATTTCTTTCAGAAACTCTTTTTGAGCATCGGTCACCAGTGGTTCTCACTGTGCCTGCCTACTGATACCTAGCTTTCATTCGATCTCTCTTCTTCAGGATTTCTCCCTTACATCAATCACCAGTGGTTCTCACTGTGTCTGCCTGCTGATGTTTCACTAGTATCTATGAGATTTCTCACTTTGAGGATCTCTCTCGTATCGGTCACCAGTGGTTCTCACTGTGTTTGCCTGTCGATACTTCGTTAGCTTCCCGATATTTTCTTGAGACTTTGTCTCTTGCGATGGTCACCAGTGATTCTCACTGCGTCTACCTACTGTCATTATCTCATTGAGACTTTGAACATTATCTTTCCGAATTGACTTCAATCCACTTGAACATGAACTTAAACTAAAACTAAAACTAAATGTGTGTTCCTTTGAGGCATGTTGAGCTTTGTTTTCTTTGAGTGCTTGTTTGTTTGCTTTTCTTTTTCTTTGCTTTCTGTTTGTTGGTTTAGTTCCAATGATCCAAAGAATTCATATAAGAGGGGTGTCCATTTGTAAGAGCCTCCATCTTGTATTGGATGGCCATGCATACCTCGACTCCTTTTATATGAACACATTGGTGAGATTGGTTCTTCTCCTTTGAGTGACTTCTTCCTGCTACTGGTGAAATTGTAAATGCTTGTCCTATTAAGTGAATGTAAGGGTCACTGTGAGCAATCTTTGGCAAAAGAAGGAACTCCTGCATGTTTGGTGTGTTTGTCACAAGCAACATTCAGGTCATTCTAGCATTTATGCTCTAATGCTTATGTTAACTTGCTAGATATAAAAGAATAGGTGTTCAGGTCATTCTGGCTTCTTGTGCCTTAATGCTTACATCTTATTCTGACAAACCTAAGATTTATGTCATATTCATATTCTCATGATAGCGATATTAGTGAGGATTGTATGACATCTTGTGATTGTCCGAACTTGAAAGGCTCTATGATGATAAATACGATGAGTCCAACAACCAAGTCCTAGGGTTTGCATTTTCATTTTAAGCTTGCATCTTTAGCTTAGGCTTGCATTTTCTAGGCTTGCATTTGCATTCTCAGCTTGAATTTGAGATGATATCTTATTTGCTCTCTTAATTGTCTTCATCAAAGGTTCTCATCTATTGTCCCGGGTTCTTCTTGGTTGCACAAGTGTTTGGTCCTCGTTGTCGATCTTCTAACATATCTATCTTTTGATTAGTACCTGTTATATATTGCTACAATCCTGCATGAGATGATTAGTACCATATACATTATATATCCATTGCATTTCATTTCCATTTGCATCCATAAATTCATTACATCTTCATATACATGTGCATCCACTGTAAGCATAAATCATACATTTCACATTTATCTATCTATCACTACATTTCATATTGCATCATAAAATAGAAACATCTACATTTCATACATTTCTATTCATACATCTAAAGCATATAGGAGAACATCTCATAAACATCATACATCCAAGCAATTTACAACAAGTACAATGATATCAAAAAAATTGTCGATCTCATATATATATCTCTCGATCCAAATGTCATATACAAGAGAGGTGCTACTCAAGCACAGTATCAAAAAGGAGCTATAATACAATCAAGATGCACTCCCACTGGGAGGGGGTTGAGGTACATGAGCTTACTGTGTTGGTGCCTAAGGAGGTGGCATCAGTCTTTGTGGTGGTGGCATGGGTCACTGCGGAGGAGCTTGTGGAGCCTGTGGTGGAACCTGTGGAGGTACTAGAGGAGGTGGTTGTGGAGCCCCAGCATACTCGGCAAATGGAGGCACCTGCTCTGATATATCTGGAATAGCTCTGCAATATGCTGCATAGTAGTAAGCTACCTGGGTAGCCTCATATCTTGTCTCTAACCTCGAATGTACCAACTTAGCTTATAGCTATCTAATCTTTGCATCCCTATCTGCTACTCAGGTCTCCTCTAAGATAAAATGCATGTGAAAATCATCACACTCATGCTGCACCTGTCGTACTCTCTCACGGCTCTTCCTGAGAGCCTCCTATATAATTGTACTATATCTACTCCAGCTGTAATGTTTGGCATATCAGTATCATCCCCCTGTGGTACTTGTTGGGATGTGTCCTTTATCCATTATCTCATCGATCACTGCTAGGTCCCACTACTCCTAGCTCCTAGATTTGAACCCATGGTCTTGGCTGGGATGCTCACCTGTCTTGATCAGGGCCTCAAAACTCTCTATCTAGGTCTCTACTGTGGTGCCTGCTACTATGCAGCCTACTGCTGTATAGGCTGCTCTGCTTGTGCCAGCTGATCCTGTGCCTGCTATTGCTGCGCTGGCTATTGCTGTGCTCCTGCGCCAACTAGATATGTAAATCTCAGATGAGGTCATGCGATCAGTTGATCCCTGTATGTAGGTGTCACTCCTACATCAGTGACACCCACCATGTAGTCCCATCATGCTAGCGGGATGCATGCCTCTATAGCGCATCGCCCTGGATCCAATCGTGCATGCCACCCCTTCTTCTCCTTGTCAGAGAAGCGAGTGTAGGGGCAGTACTCCTGTGAAATATCCTACTGTCTACCGAAATGGTGCAGGACTCGTGTAACAAGGAATCTCTCAATGGTAAGAATGGTACATCTAATCAGTGGATGTGACATGAACATGGTAGCCAGCTCTCTCCAAGCATCATCCCAGGGCTCAGTAGCTACCCAGGGTCTCCAAACTACAACAACCATATCATCCAACTGTGCCCTCCACTACTCTGTCTTACCCAGCAGGGGCTGGGTCATCATACCTAAGTACCTGTATATGTAAGGCTCCAACACCTATTGAGTATCATGAAAAATGGGTCTACAAATGGGGAGGTGCTCCCAGGCCCAGATCTGCAAGACGAAGACTCCTGCTGCCATCGATCTCGCACCTTAGTAAACAATCTCATGCATCTTGTGATACATGTGTGCAAGCATACACTCTCCCCATCCAAATCTCATAGCTGGTCTATCCAACATCCTCTATAGCATGGTAGCCCAGCCGCACTCCAGTCCATGCTGACCTCGATCAGGTACAAGGTAGCAGCTCAAAAACATCACCAAAACAACCTAGAATGGATGAGCACCACCATATCTATGCATTAGATCCTCCCAAGAGATGGCCTGACCCATCAAAAGATCATCCTTGAAGATAGTCCTCAAGGCCACTGTACCCTACCACGACTGTGTATTGTACTCAACATGAGTACCATGAATGGGTATCCGTAGGATCCTATATATATCTTCAGTGGTCACTGTCATCTCCCCCATAGAAAAGTGAAATGTGTTCATCTCCAAATGGAAACGCTCTACTAGTGTAGTAAGAAGGCTATGATTTACCTGAATGTCAGGTAAATCATGCAAATATCCCAAGCTAAGAGCATCAATGTGAACACTCTCAGCATCTATAAGTCTTTGAACTAATGTAGTGAGGACAGGGTGGTGTGACCAAAATGTGACATCTCGAAAGTCAACCTGCAAAGCAAGTGACGACACTGGGTTAGTACCTCAATCATGATGGTTTTCAACACTGCAACAACAACTACAACAAAGCATCTATCTTAAGACAAGACTCTACAATGCTTTACAAATTGAAAATTTGGAAAAATTTGGACAAAGTGAAAATTTTGCAATAGTCTTTCGCGTGAAAAAACTATTTGTTCACGCGAGAAAACTACTTTTTCACGCGAATAAGGTGAAAGCTCACACAAGACCAGGTTTTGGCTCACACAAGATTTTTGGCAAGGTCTACGCTAGCCTACACGAGGAAACTAAAAGCTCGCATGAGAGGGAATCTAGCCCGGTGTGAGAGAACTACTTTCTCGCATGAGATTCCATAAACTTGTTCCTGAACTAGCCTCAATTATCTTAATTTGACTTCTAAAGCTGTACGAATTGAAATGCAAGGAGGTTTATCGACTACTTACAAGTGTGTCATACTTCGGTGGCTAGGCATGTCATCGGGAGTGCTCAAATCGGTGTGTATGCAATAGAAGACCCTCCATTTCTCTATCTCAGAGCTCAGAATCACTAGAAGATGAAGGTGAATAATGATTTGAAAGTGACTCCTCCAAGCCTTATATAGCTTTTGACCTAATTTTTAAAAGTGCTTTGTTTTGCACAAAAATTGCACCCTTGGCTAAATCAACTGTTTTGAATCCATTTTCAGGATTGAAATTGAAATCTGAAATCTCTAGATAGCTTGAAATTGTGTTTTAAATTCTATGATCCTTTGGGATCAGATGCTTGTGCAGTCAATCTTCTGGCATCATTTTCTTGCTAGATCTTCATCTTTACATCATGTTCTCGAGATCTTTGCTCTTTTCATCAAAGTCAACTCAAGTCAAATTTAGTCAACCATGGTCAACCTAGTCAAATTTGGTCAGCAGGACCTTTGGATCACTTCAAACTGCTTCTGATTTGCTTTATTCTTCTGGATCTTCGATCTTATCTTTATCTGCAACCCCTTGCTGTCAATCATCTTCTGACGTGCCATCTTTCAATTTCACTCCCGAGGGGGTAGGATGATTACATCATTGAATCTTGTCGAATGAATTCTTGAATCAGTCTGATCTGAATCATCAGTTTTCATTGCTTGGGGCATCTCAATGTCTCACATCTTCTTATCTCATCATCTATCATTTAGGTATCTGAGCAATCTAACTCGGATCCTTGAGAATCAAGCTTCATTTTGGAGAGGATTCTTGAAATCTTTTAGGTATTGGGGCAATCTAACCCTAATCCCTGGGAGTCAAGCTTCATTCTGGAGATGGCTCTCAAAATCTCTTCTAAGACCATTATTTGGGCAATCTAACCCAGGTCTCAGAGGACTAAGCTTCGTATTGGGGCAATCTAACCCTATTTCGGAGATAGTCCTAAATCTGCATCTTCATCAATTGGTATTGGGGCAATCTAACCCCGATTTTGATTCTCTTTTAAGACCGTTATCTTCGTAATCTAACTTGGACTATGGAAATTCTCATCATCTGTCACTTCAGACTATTCTTCGAATCAACACACTGTTCGTACATCAATTCAAAGAGGGGCAAACGTAATACCCCAAAATTGGCACCTAATCATTTCAATCAATTTTGGTGCATTTCTTCAATTTTCTATGTCATCAAAGTCCTAGTTCCTATAAGCAATTTTCTCTCTCCTACTCGACTTTACTTGACTTGATGTCAGATGCAAAAAAACCCTAATTTGCAATAATCAAACGCTAAATTAATTCCTAAGTCCTAGACTTTATTTGGCTAAATAATCTCTATGATAAGTTAATTTAATTATAAAGTCCTAAGTGCTTTTTAATTAAATGAAATCCACCCCATTAGCTAAATACCCTTGAAAGGAATTAATAAATATTTAGTTAATTGAATGGACACCTCTTTATTTGAATTTAATAATTCAAATTACTCGAAAGGTCACCTCCCCACATGTGGCAAATTCCATTCTTTTAATTAAATAAATCATGCCTTTTTGTCTCAATTTGGGAATGAAGAGTCATGAGTTTCAAATCAAGAAACTCTTCATTCCTCTCCAGGATTTTCTATTTAATGAGCCTCTTTTTCTCATTCATGGATGGCAATTTTGAGAGTAAAGGCACTATAGCAAATTTTTGATTGAATTTCAAGCTTTCATTTGCAACTAGTTTAATTTCTCATATTAGTGTAATTGCATTTCACATTTAGATTAAATTTGCTTACTTGTTCTTAGTCTAATATCATCTTTATTTCAAAATCAAATAAAAATCTGTATTTCATATTTCTTTCAAAGCTTTCTAGATTAATTGCATTCATTCTTAGCTTAATTTCATTTTTGCTCATGTTTTTCTTTTAAATCCTCCATTGTAGAATCGGTCTTATGGTTGTTGGCTTTCAATCTAAGAGCAATTTTAAACACCCCGACTACATAGGAGGCAACAGGTCGCTTCACAATGGATTTCAGATTGAATAATTCATATTCTTTCCCGTAATTCAATCATGTGGGTAAGGACTATGTTGCGTGTGTGTTGGATTTGAGGTCCACATTCAACCATACACATAGGTAACCCCTGTATTGTATGATAGTTACATGTAGTTCCTGTTTCTATTTTCCTTAGTTTAGGTTCCCTCACTTTGTCTTTCCTTTCCTGTTTCATTCCTTTGCTTTAGTTTTGTTGTGAGACACCTTTTCATTTAACTTTGTGAAACTAGGGATTTGGATTCCTTGCTTAGATACGAACATATCCAAGTCCCTAGAGAGAGTCAGCTATTGCCCCACTTTTGTTCTTCAATCTAAAACCAAAGTATAATGCCTTGTGTTTAGATAGAGTTGTGAGTTTTGAGATAATAATTGGAGTCTAAGTCTAGAATCCCCTTAGGATAGGTGGTCTTTATCGAATAATCCCTTCATGCCTCTTTTTGCTTTTAAGTCAGGTTGGTTTTAGTTTCATCCTAGGAATGGGTAAGTTATAGTTCCTAATTTGATAAAGAATTTTATTCTTTCAGTTTAGTTGATGGTATTCATATGGATGAGAGGATTCAAATTGACATTTTTCCTCATTTTCAGGAAACTAAAAATCACCTTCTCCTTAGTGGGTTTCAGCCCATTAAGGTAATTTTCCACAGGAAGTGAAAGCAAGAACCATCAAACACACAAACAAGGCCTAGAGATCAAGATTCTTGGATTAAGAATGAGCTAGGTCCAAAAGAAATAGCTTGGCAAAGAAGATATAACAAATTTCCCTGCTTGCAGAGTTTCTCTTGCGAAGGTTTCTTTTTGAAGGACAATAGAAAGTGTATCAGAGATTTTTGAAAGCCAAGCATCTAGATTTTGAGGGAATCAGATTGAATCCCTACGTTGGATAAAGTTGTCTCAAAATAAGAGAAAGTGAGTAAAAGATCTTCTCAGAGAATCATTTTTCAGCTTCTCCCTTGTTAGAAAATCACTTGAGAAGGTCAGTTTTTGAGAAGTGATAACTTGTGAAGAAATAAGCATAAGAAATCATGGAGATTGAATGATTAGGTATGATCAAAGTAATTTGTTTTGATACCTAAGAGAAGTTGATAAATAAAAGGACTAGTTGCTGAGTTTTAGAAAATCACTTCTCAACTTCTCCACAGTCAGGTTTCTACCCCTAGAGTAGGTTCTTTGACAAAGGCATCAAATTGAGAGAAGTAGAAAAGTAAAAATCTTCTTTGTCAATAAAGTTACCGTTATAGCTACTTCAAATGGGTAAAAGTGATTTGCCAAAGCTATTAATGAGATGCCTTTAATTCAAATCTTAACGTTAGAACTCTAATGAATATTTTCAAAAATCTCTCACTCATGTGGCGTGAGATATGGAAAGTAATGGTAAGGAAGGAGGCTGTTTATAAAAGACTCAAATGATCAATCAAAAATTACCATTTGTTCACATCTTTTTCATATGCCTTTGATAACCCACAATTTCACAAATCATCTTCTGGCATACTCCAAAGCTTCTTAACAGTAAATCAAAAGTAGAATTAGAAGCTATGGCCACTAGATTCATGAGTTTTGATTGGTTGAATGGGATTACATCTGAATGACATAATCTGATGGATACATCCCTTAGATTCTATGATCTAGACAATCTACACTGAAGATTGAGTGAGGAAAATCTCCACCCTATGACATAGAAGCTCAAAGGTAGCGGTTTGGTTGAAGCCATTGGATTTCCTGTTGCAATACAAGCTCCTGAGCTAATCAGGGAATATATAACTAGATTCAACCCAAATACAAAATAGATTTTTTTGCCAGATGACACAGTACTCATCTCCATCAACAAAGAGTCCATGCAGAACAGTCTCTGTATCCCAGTGAGAGCGGAATTTTCAAACATGAACTTCTCGGTCAGAATATTAGAATATAATGAGAAGAAGATGAGATGGAGGAAGGAGATCATGAACTTGTGGTTTTGAAAAGCCAGAAGTATAAAGGGAAAAGTTCCAAAGACACTCTTCAGGACAGATCTGAAGGATGAGATCGTCAACATCCCGGTGCCCCTTCACAGGATAAAAGGTGAAAGTCACGCTTTGAATTTCATAGAGCACTACTTCTTCTTGGTCTAGGTAATATGTGATGAGCACCATTATATAGAATGGGCTCAAGTGGTAAGTGAAAATTGGTCCAATGCCTTGAATCTCGCCAAGTACCAAAACAAATTTTATGTCTTCCTGTTTGATCTATGTTTTAGCTACATTGCAAGTATGGTCGCGACTCCCCAGGTTAGAAGAATTTGAAGATGCTGTGAAAATTTATGATCTCTTCCCTCATTTGAAGTTACAATATAGTTATGCTGAGTTCATTAAAGTTAATTACTCATTTACAATGAGGTTGTGGAGAGAGTTACAAGGATGCCCAGAGTGGAGCTTCTCACCAGAGGCCATGGAATTCATCACCCAATTTGGGAGCTTCTTCATTCAATTTTCTAGTTTCTCATACCTTCATCTTCTAGGTTTTGATGGTTTTCCCATGAAGCTACCAAGGTACCCAGATGACATGATCATGCTCATAGAGGTGATCTAGCAGATGTTGCAAGTGAACCTGATCAATGCGAGAATTAAGAAGAAAGGTTATGAATTCCCTATTACCATTGGAGCTTACAGCTGCACGTTGAGATCAAATGCTAAGAACGTGATAAAGGCATTCAAGAGTAGATATAGGCCAGAGAAGTATGAAGTGTTGAGACCACAATTTGATCCAGTGAATTATGCCAAAAATTATTTGCAGATTGGCACTATGGTCAGGCACATTCCTAAAATTGAAGATTATTGGGCGAATTGTAAAGATGAGCTAGAGAGCCGAGAGAGGTTCTACTCCAGGTTGACTATTGAAAAAATCAAGTTGTTCAATATCAACATTAATGTTGAGGGCATTGTCGATGATGGAGAACACATGTACAATGATACATACAAAGACCAGATCAAACCTTACCCTGTGAGCTCAGAGCTAGTTCAAGGTTAAGCTATAGAAGATTTGGAAGTCTTAATGGCCAAAATCATTAAGAGAATTGATAAGTGGGCCTAGTGGATGATGGGAAGGAAAAAGATGTTTGGGAAGCCTACTCCTCAATAAGCTCCTGGAGTTGAGCCGACGAGTGCTCCTACATCCTCCTCTTTGCCAACTTCATCTATAGCAAAGTGACTAGGTCAGCCAGCAGGTGGAGATGATCAACCACCCTAAAAGGAGATCCCAATTGAGAAGACTTGTGGAGCAGGATCATCTCCAGTCATCAGTTGAATGAAGAAGTGGAATTTGATAAATTTGACAAGCCGACAGAAGAAACTGTTGAAGTCATAGAACTAGAGTAGAAAGCCCAAGGAGGAACCATGGAAATCCAAGGTGACACTCCTAGTCAAAAGGCCCCTCCCATTTTCAAAATTGGTGATGACAGTAGTAGTTCAGAAGATGAGATAGATGAAGAGACAGGAGAGCATTTGGGGTCACCTCAAAAGGAAAAGAGTATTTCTTCTCCACAGGTTAATCCTTTCACTTCCAAGAAAAAGTCTTCTCCTCCTGTTATCAGGAAATTATTTGTTGAAGATTTAATTTCTACAAAAAAGGTTACAGGTGTAGAATCATGGCTTGAGAATACTTTGGAGTGGAAAATAAAAAGGGTTGAGCAAGGACTCCCAGTGGTGAGATGTTCTCACAAGCGATGTAGTCGGGTTCAGCCATAAGCACGACTATGAAGACTAGGACTCTGACAACTCTTGATCGAGATCTAGACATAGGACACCTAAATATGGAAATAGCCAAGCCTCTAAAGGATGGTAGAATTGAAGATCTTACTACCTTAGACTTTGCACTCCAGTCCACATGGGGCTTGCTCGCCATGATACAAAAGTAGACTTGTAGAAATCTAGTAACGTCTTGCTGAAAGAAGATCTCAAAGAAATCAAAATCACTAAGAATTGACTCAAGGTGGAGATTAAAGAAATGAATAACTTCATTAAGCAGTTGGTCACTCCTGTAGCAAGCCTACCTAGTTTTGTAACAATGTTTGATCCTATTGTAGCTAAGAACCAAGCAATACTTTCCAAATTGTAAGAAGATAGACATTTCAATCATATTGGCAGGAGGTGGATTGAATGACTAAAGTCTGAAGGTCTAGTAGCCACTGAGAAACTCAAAAATGTCTTTTTACAGTTAGAGGCAGAGAAGGATTCTCTCAAAGGACATATGCAGACTCTCACAGTAGAGAGGTTGAGATGTGAAGAGTGCATGGTGCTACTGCATTGGCTGGTTGCAATTAAGACTAAAGATGCAATCAAGGCCAACATATTGTAGAAAGGGGATGAACCTCTGATCAAATGTTTCCAAGGGGTAGAATTCAAAATGGAGATGATAATCAAAGCAGAGGTGGGAATGAAGGTGACCGATGAGGAAGTCACCAAAGAGAAAAGTAAAATCTTTGTATATTTGACAGGTCTTCACTCCAAGTCTCAAGCTAGCGGAGATGGAAAGAGCCCGATTGGTATAACCAACATGCAGAAGTCATTCTCCGACTACTTGGACTAGCTTGCAGAGTTATTTGGGTATCACCTTGATAGAATACCTGATCTTCAACAACTTGGTGGATTAATATACAAAGCCATGGAGAAGTCACAACCCCAAAAAGATGCTACAAATGCATAGAGAAAGATCATGCCCATTGGCTCATAAGATTGAAAAATGTTTACATTCCCGATTCTGAAAGGATGATTCCAATTCTTGTAGCCGCTAAAGCTCATAAGGCTAAGTAGGAGAAGGTGAAGAAGCCAGCGAAGAGAAAATAAATTTCCCCTCTTCTTTTTAATATACATTTTATAATCGGTAAATGACCACTTGTCATTTACCGACTTTTGTAGAATATGAACCGATTCGGTGGATTTTGTAATGGCTTAACTCTTGAAGCCTATATGTAACACTTTGAAAATCAATGAATGGGTCGACTAAATTTTGGTGTGAAATACATCTTGTTGTGGAGTCAATCTAGAATCTTTTTTTTGCCATTTATTTATTGTTCCATGCTTTTGTGAGTGTGAATGTTTGTTTTCCTTAAGTTGGATTGAAATTGGGAATAAACGGAGCTCTATTTCTACTTCTTAGTGCAACTAATTGACAGTAATCAGAGCATTACTTGGAAATTAGGAAAATACTCATGTGTCCCATTTAGATTAGATTTATCTATGTTGTTTTACGGCATTTCAATGATTCAAGTAGAATTCATTGTTGCATCACCACTGGTGTGAATTCATAAGCACTGTGAAATCATGAAGTTGGTTAGAATTTAGGATCAAAAGCATCACTTGGATTAGTTCCTCACCGAGGGCTAGTTTGGTTACCTCTTCTGCTCTTTGGTCAAGAACATACCCCATTAGGATTTAGAACAAACAAAATTTGTTGCATATCTTTCACATGAGGGAGCTGTACCTATCAAAATTCAGAGGAAAGTTAGTTGAATAGATAACAACTTTCCAACTGTTCGTATTCACATTGTTTCTTAAGAGATTTTGGGTGAATAAAGAGTTAAATCCAAAAAGAACAATCTGTTTACCAACACTACTAACATAATCTTAGCTTAGAGATATCAAATTTTTACAATATATATATATATATATATATATATATATATATATATATATATATATATATATTTATTTATTTGAGACATCAATTTGATTGTCTAGATTTTCTTAGAGATATTAGCTTCCTGCAATCTATAATATAGTTTACTATTGTTGTTAAATTTAGCTGCGTATATTTATTTTACATCATGTTTCTAATCAGTCTTCTTATCCATCATCAAAGACCCATCATTGAATTTTACTGATGTTGAAGTAAACCAGTAAATTGACAATTAACTTGAGATTGTCACCCTTCCCACAAGAAAAATTCTATGATCATCCTTTATCATTATTTGTATAAGATTTTTCCCATGATCTTCCTTTCTTGAAGAATGAATGCTTCTACTCATGTTGAATTTCTTCTTTCTTTGTTTAAGACAGTGAAATGAGTACATCTAGTCAAAATCTTCTCTTCCCCTGTTTAAGTTCCATCCCTTTGCACCAAATTCCTCTCTATTACCGAAAAATGTAGAATATTGTACATCATTGTTCAATAAACATTCCAGAAGACTGTGTGAGAGAGATGAATAAGAATGTGAAGAATTTAAATTACAATCATTTGTTTTTGAATCCATCATCTATGTTTTCCATCATTGGAATAATTCTTAATTTCTATAGAAAGCTTCACACTTTTTCCTCACAAATCTCACAAGGAAGAGCTCACAAATATTTCATAACCAACATTCACACATAATGCATCCTTAAGTCATTGCACACTCAAGGATCAGAAGATGAAGATACATGCCCGAGGCAAACAACACACTCTAGAATCCATTTCAGCTCGGGTCCATTTTTTAAGGCCGTTACACCCCTATATAGGTTATTAGTCCGAGTCTTTCTCTTCCATAGAAATTTGAGCAGAAGAGAATACCTCCCCAAATATTCAATTCTTCCAAAAAATCAAGTGAAACGAGGAGAATAGCTCACAAAAAACTCTAAATCTTGCAAAAATCAACCCAAAAGCTTCCTAGACGCTACAAATTGAATAGCTGGTACCGATCAACATAGTATAATATTATATTATATTATACTATAATATAATATTAGTATATGATAGTATAGTATTATAAAATTATAAATTTAAATGTACTATAATATATTAATAGATTTGATAATATATTTTAAATTTTTTTTGGGATTTGATGTCACTTTTTCAATGGCTAAAGAATATACGTTCAATGAAAGTGCTATACAATCAAAAAATATTCCGACCATAACTCATCGATATTGCGACAACCAATATATTGTTATTTTGACCAACATTGGTTGAAGAGATAAAAGGTATGCAGGATAATTCTTCCAGATCGAAGAGATTATTTCGACGACAGATTAGTCAATACTTCGATGACTATAGAGGTCAAATATTTGACAAACATATAATGTGTCAAATATTTGACAATAGTTATGGTCATTTGGTCAACCAATTGTCATCTAAAAATTGACTAATCATCATAAAAAATCTAGATAAAATTTACTAGTGACATCTCAAATTCATTTTCCATCTCTTTAGAAAATTTCTTACACATTTCATCATTTTCTCCAAAGGTAATATCATCAACAAAAACTTCTATTATCAGAATTCCATCTTCACTAGCTCTTAAATACAAGTTACTGTTTGCATTACCTTTTTTGAACCCAAGGTGAAGTAAGTATTTGTCTAACCTTGCATACCAAGCCCTTGGAGCTTGATTCAGTCTATACAATACCTTCTTCAACTTTCATACCATGTCTTCATCTTCGGATAGAGGAAATCCATCAGGTTATTCTATATAAACTTATTCTTCAAGATCCCCATTTAAGAATGTAGATTTTACATCCATTTGATATACCTTGAAGTCCTTATGTGCAACATAAGCCAAGAATAATCTCACAGCTTATATCCAATGCACATGGGATATATTTCATTCAAGCAACATTGTTCTAGCAACATCCAGTATTGTTCTATTCCTCTGCTCTACTATCCCATTCTATTGTGGAGTCCTAGGAGCATATGTATGTCTTTGTATTCCATGCTCTTTACAATATGAATTGAATAGATCTAAAGTAAACTCTCCACCTCAGTCTAATCTCAAACATTTTATCTTTAAGCCTGATTCATTCTCTACTTTTTCTTTGAATATCTTGAATTTTTCAAATTGTTCTAATTTCTCTTTCAAGTAAGTGATCCACATCATTCTAAAAATTCATCAACAAAGAGTATAAAATACCTTTCACCATAGTATGATCTCATCCTTGTAGGTCCACATAGATTTGTATGTACCAGATCCAACTTTCCTTTTAATGTATATGATTTACTTTTATAACTGCTTCTAGTCTATTTTCCCATAACACATTCTCTACATACGATGTTAGATGGTTTCACAATCTTCGGTCGGTCTCTTACTACATTAGTCAAGCTTTCCTTCACAATATTATCAAAATTAACATGACAAAATCTTTTGTTCCATAACCAACTATCATCTATCTTTGCAACAAAATAAGAAGCTTCAGATATATTTAACTCAAATACATTACCTCTAGATTTAGTACCAATTGCAATCAAGTTTCCTATTTTACCTCTGATAAAACATTTACCATCAATGAACTTTAATTGAAATCTCTTATCCATCAGTTGTCCAACACTCAACTAGTTATACTTAAGTCCATCAACAAGTAGTACATTTTTAGTATTAGTCCTTCCATCCAAAGTAATAGATCCTACTCCTATGATAGGTTTAGGAACATTGTCTCTGAATCTTACAACACTGCCATCATACTTCATTAGTTTAACAAACTTGTTTTTGTCTCCAGTCATATGATGTGAGCAACCACTATCTATAACCCATTCAGATTTCTTATCAATATGTGATACTAAATCTTTTTCCTCATGTACTAGTTTTTCATCTTTAATAGAAATAAATCAAATCTCCTCATAATCCAAATCAGCATCATTAGAAATACCTTCACTAGCATAATAACATTCCTTATCCTTTGAATACTTAGGCTTGAAAAACTTAGGTTTGTGCTTAGGAACTCTTGTAGGACATCTAGATGCAAAGTGACCTATCTTATTGCATGAAAAAAATTTCAAAGGTAACTTTCCTTCAAATTTACCCTTACCTCTCTTTTCTCTTCTAGAAATTAGTGCAACAAGTTCATCTATCTTTCTTTCTTCTTCTTGTATCAGTTCCCATTCATCAACATATTCACCAAGCTCTTCTTTTATGATTTCACTGCTGGTGCTCAGAAGTGCAGATATTATATTCCTATGTGTAGATGCTTTAAATGTTGTTTCAACTTTAGGTACAAAATCTCCCATTTCTATATCTTAAAAGGTAGTTATCTTTGCAATCAACATTTCTCTACTAAAGTTTGGAGTCAAAGGTATAATTTCTTCTATAGCCCAAACTTTGGTCTTGTAGACTAGTGTCAATGATCTAAGGATCTTCGTAATGACTTCTTCCACTTCATAAGTGCCTCCAGAATTTCTGATTCCAATCATAACCTCTATAACTCTTTGTACATAAGCCCTAATGTTTTCATCATCCTTCATTTGTAGCTTCTCCATCCTTGTTTTCTAGTTTTGTAACTTCGCTTGCTTGGTAAACTTGTCTCCTTCATACAATGCTTCTAATCTTGTCCAAATTTTGTGTGTTGAATCCAGATCTTTAACTTTGGTAAATTCTCCTTCAAAGAGTGCGTTGATTGGTGCTTCTCTTGTGACCATGTTATATGAAAATATATTCTTTTCATCATCAATAGATTTATCCAATTCATCCTCAGCCTTCATAGCCACCTGATTCTTTGTAATCATCCAGTAGTCAATGCCCAAACATAGAAAATTAGTTTGCATCTTGTTCTTCCAACTATCAAAGTTTTTAGGATCAAATTTTGGACTATCCTTCGTATAGAATGCCATCTCCAAGATCACCTCAAGCAATTAAGATTTCTCTCTAAGGACTAGTAGCTCTGATACCAATTGTTAGGAATAATAGTCCACCAATACAACTGAGAGGGGGGGTGAATCAGTTGTATGATAGATTATTAAACTTTAAACTTTGAATAGCAACAATATCAAATCAAATGAACACAATGAATGACAACATAATAACACAATATTTTTTGTTGAGGAAAACCTATTAAAGGTAAAACCCCGATGGGAATTAACACCCACTAATGATGTATTGAGAGTATAGTATCTTTGTTAGAATATCTAGCCTTGTTAGGAGCTAATTGAAACATTACAGTACATAGTCCTTGTTAGAGGATAGACCCTGTTAGGAGTCAAGAAAATAAGGTGGGCTCACTGCCTAGGCTCACTTCCCAAAGAAGGTTATGTCCACCTTCAGAACTCACTGTTCGCAACACAAGTGTATATAAGAAATACACAATCTTTGAACTATCTGATAGCAATTGTATTTGCTTGATCAATTCCAATGAAGTATATAAGTTATCCTCTACTCTACATCCAGTAGACACAAGCTCACAGATTGCACAATCCTCTTTTACATCACATTCATTCTACCATATCTTTTCAAATGAAAAGATCTTACATATATACCCTATTACAAAATGAATGATTAGGTCAGCCAATTAGGCTTTCCTAAAATACAAATAATTACATAACTCCTTGCTAAGATACATACAATATCTAAAACAAGTATACAAAAATTACAATTCAATAATTAAGGACCAACATCCGTAAATCATGCTCACTATTCATGATACATGCTAAAACTTTGAAGTCAGCTTCCAAATAGGTCATCTCCAGAACACATGCCACAACTAACATCATCCTACTTTTCGTACCTTGCTAAGATCAGAGAACATTCTTCAATACCCTATATGTCATCCCTTAAGCTCACATACACATAATCCTCATCACCTGTAAGATATACCCAAAACTCAGAGACTTACTCTGTCAGCTTCCAAAGTCACTGTCCAGTAACCAGTCTTCACTAAATCTTCTGTAACTCAACCAATATGAAATATTACATCATGTGATCTTAGATATAAGATCACAATACCTTCTTGTATATACAACTGACTTCTCATGTTCTGAATCATTCATACAATATCCGTACACTGTATTAACCAGCCTGTTCTCTTCATAGAAACATATGTTGACATCAGTGACAAAATATGAATGACAACAACAATAATTCCAACAACACTCAATGTAGTGATTAAACATATTAAATGTATCCAACAATCTCCCCAATGCATTAGCAATATCCAACAATGAGAACTCAGTTCTTTGTTAACATGGAGAGAATCAAGAAGGACAAGAAAAATAATTCAAGTATGGTTCATTGCTGGTATGTATATTCTTCTACTTGTAAAATCATTTCCCTGGTATCGGTAAGATTCTGTGGTCAACTAATAGACCTAAAATAGTATAGACTTATGAATACATAAGGATGTTAGGAAATAAATTTAATAGTACTATGCGGGGTTATTTCAAAGATTTCCAAAAAAGAATGAGAGAGAGGATATCAACTAGTATAGTAGAGAAGTACATAGAAGATATATGTTTTATTGTGGATACCAATACATGTAGGATGCAATTAGTACAACCAAGAACTTCTTGGGCTCTACTGATGGGTTTTGAGGTAGATGGTGATATTATATTACTCCATGCTAATGAGTTACTATCTAAATTGATCAATGCTAGTACTCCTAGGTTTGGTACTTATGAAAAACCTATTTGAAAATTCATTCACAGACAATGGAACATGTGATGGAGAGAAGAGTGAGGAAACACATTGATTACCTATCCAAGAAGAGTGGGAGATGATGGATAAGATAAGGAATAAGTTTGTGAGTGAAGAAGTTGGTACTTCTGTTGATGTTGCAAAAGTAGAAGAGGTAGAGGTTTTATCTTCCACAACTAGTAAGGAAACAAGGAGATAAACTAGAAGCTCCATAATACTAAAGGAAAATCCTTCCCCTATTACAAGAGCACAATCAAAGAGGAAAAAAAAAACACATCTTGAATCAATAGTGGTTAAGGGAAAGTCATATGAGACTAAGTAGAAAACTTACAATAGAAATAAGGGAAAAACATATGGCTACAAATAGTTAAAAGGAAAGAGTAAAAAGAAATATACAATAGAGGAAGAAGAAGCTAAAATAGATTCTGATAAGGAACAAGCTGAATATAAGGAAAGTGGAAAAATATCAAAGGTTGTAGGCATGGAAACAAAGAAATCAGTCAAACTGGTGAATATGAGATCTAATACTGTAGATAACATAGTTGAAGGTATTAGAAAATATGGAAGTTTGGAAAAGGTAAGCGAATGGTATGATAAATTTAATGATGAGGATAAACTAAAGATTGAAGAATCTGTCATACATAGCATGCACAAGTTTTTCAAAGGACCTAGTGAGTTACACAAAAAGATACCTGATACATTATTCCAGAAGGTTGATTCTTGTTGGAGGTATACTCTGAAAGATGATAGAGAAATGTTGGAACAAGCTTTGGTGGAACTGAAATGTAGTGCCCGCCCATAGTTTTCTTTTTCAGTTTTATATTGCCAAACTCTTTTAGGCCACTTTCATGTGCGTGTTGATTATTTAGGATTTATTATGAGGTTATGGATTTATGACATTGCATGGTGATTAGATAATGGATAGTCATGCGATATTATATGTTTAAATTTAGATGATTTTAGTTACTTTGATGCTGATTATTTATATGATTAAAATGTCATTTATAGTCATGATTTTACTTACCTCATACTTTCATGTGTATGGCTATCATGTATGTTTTACCTTTCTATTTGATGTGTTTGATGTGCTTGAGGGACAAAGTCGTAGTTACCTACTTGCAGGATCCACATGATGTCCTAATCCCTACCATTGCTTGTGATATATATATATATATATATATATATATATATATATACACACACACACACACACACACACACACACACATGATTGTCTTTTATGTAGGTTTGTAGGTACCATGCATTGACTTCCCTAAATTGTCAAGATGAGCGTTCCCTATCACAATGTCTCAATGGTAAGAGAGGGGAGATAATGTTCAAGTTCAAATTTCAATCCTAAGCCAATAATTGTCCTAAAATAATGGATAAGTGTTTGTTTTACTTCCCTTTGAATTCATCAAAGTGACGTGAATTTATGAACCCTCCATTGTGCTTGAGTTTTTATATTTTGATGTAGTCAGTTTCTTCAGGTTTGCATGTCTATAGGTTTGATGTACTTTTGTCTTAAAATAGATAAATGATTTAATTAAAGTTAATCAACTAGTGATTAAATAATTAAATCCTATTAAATATAGAAATATTAATATGAGGGTATTTAATTGATGAGAATTAATTAAATACATTTATTTAATTTAAAAAGACTTAATTAAAATATACTTTTACTATTGTTAATAATATATACATTTAATCCCTAAAATGATGGAAGTCTGCTTTGCATATGCGAATTCAAGACATAATTGGTTTAGTGTCAAAAGTCTGAATAAGCAATGGAATTTCTTTCTAGCTACTCGATATGCAAGTTTTCAAAACCCTCTTCTCGATTTACAAAGAAGGTCTAAAGATCTCTCCAGTTCTCCTTCGCATCCTTAGATGGAGGATAATATATAGACAAGGGTTGTCTCAAAAAGATAGAGAAAGGTCAAATATCCCTCAAACCAAGAAAATCTCAATTCATCCCGTGGAAACAATGACAGGACCTCCTTTACTCTACCAGTAGAGAATCCCTCCTATCTCCAAATACCTAAATCAAAATCTCAACCCCTTTATGCAACCTTAATAGGGAAAACTTTTATCCACCCCCTCATCGCAGATTCAAGCATTTAGATTTTCCTCCATTGAAATTAGATCAGGAAGCTAACCCTAGAGTAAGAGAGCCTCGACCAGAATATATGCCATATTTGCCTTCCCATTGAAGACTGAAACCCTTGACTCCCTCCATTACTTAGAACTACCTCCCAAGGTAGGAATCATGATGAGATGTTAATTTTTTATGACAGAGTTGTGGAATGCACTCAAGATTTAATGAAATTGAAAGGAATTATTTTGAGATGGAATTGTTATAGATTGTCCTAAAAAAAAATCACAAACTAGCTCCAAAAGAATTTTTCCAAGTAGGTAAGTACTTCTTTACTCCCATAAGAATGCCCTAGTTTGTTAGGTGTAGATTTCTTGGTTTTGGATTGGTTTCCATCCTTCAATCCATATAATTTAAATGGTTTCCAAGTAGACAAAGCTGTCAAGTTATGTAATATGCCTTTAGAATGTACAAATAAAATTATCCTTAGAAAAATTGGCAATAGGATAGGAAACTTTGTTAGATTGGTTAATACTGAGTTCCCCTTGGTGGAATAAATCATCATCATTAATATGGATATTTCAACTAAATTAGTAAACCCTATAACTCTTAAAAGTGGTTCCTCAAATTTTATCATTAACCATGTCATCTTGTTAGACCTAGTTAGGGAACTAAAACAAACTCTGGAGATCAGACATTCGAGTCATTCTAAGAATTTGGCCCATAGCGACATCTCCATCCAATTCAAGGAAGATGGAGGGGGATTCATTATAAATTTCCTTGAGACCCATTTACCTGAACCTAGGGAGGGAACATAGAAAACTAAAATTTTCAATAATAAAGAGGATTCCCCATTGATTATAGAGCCAAGTAAGGCTAAACATATAGCAAAATTGGGAGCCCTTCCCCAACCTGGGAAATCCATCATCTTAGAGGATATATGTAAGGTAAGAAACTTTAATAAAAAAAGTGTGGACTCAAGAGAAGAGGACATTAGCTTAGAAGAATATAAATCCTCTCTAGAGCAGGTTAAGGATCAAGTCGAGGCCATGAAAGAGTTTGTTGAACATGAACTTAATAGTATAGAAGAAGGATCTATGGATAAAGAAAACTTCTATAGGAATGTCGATAAGATGGATAAGTGTTTTAATGAATACGAAGTTAAGGAATTTAGGGAAGAAGTAATTGCAGTCAAGGTTAATAATATGGTATGTGAGGAGGTTTTATTAGGAGATGATCAAGGCTTTGAGAAGGAAATAGGATCTCAACCTTTAGATAGAATGGATCTAGAGGATTTGTTAGAGTTTTTAGGGCTAGATCTTATTGAGGAGGACATTAACATCTTCGGTAGCAACCAAGAAGTGGTTAGCAGGATTTTTTTTTCTTTAGAAGAGGATGAGGCAAAAGATCCACTCCAACCCTCTATAAGAGTAGAGGCAAGTAAGTCAGAGGATATGGCAACAAAGAAATCCATGGGAATAAATAAGATTTCAATTAATAAGGAAAGAAAATCCCTAGTGTTAGGTATAGAATTCAAAGATAAGGGGAAGGACAAAGCTGATTGTGTCAAAGACAGTAAAAAGAGAGGAAGAAAATCCCTGAATGAACATAGACTCAAAGATGCATTAGCTATTGGGTAGGCTAAGATTTCAAACCTATATGTTGGGAAGGGGTATATCCTTCCCAAGGCATAATGAGAGTAATAACATGGAATGTTAGGGGTCTAAATGCCCCTAACAAACAATGCATTCTAGTGTGCTTCTTAAAGAGAGTGGAGGTAGATTTTATGTTTCTTGAGGAAATGAAGCTAGGAGTTGAAGAATTTGATAAATTTAAAAGGAAATTAGGAAGATGGGAAGTAATCTATGAACCCTCGGTGGGGGCCTCGACTAGCCTTGGTATTATTTGGAACCCTGGGAGAGTTAGTTTTGCCAAGCTAGGGGGTAGATTTTGGATTGGGGGCAAGGCCAAAAGCCTGAATGGAGATTTCAAAGTAATTCTGATAAACATATATGGCCCTATGGCTCTTAATGAAAAGATTTGTCTTTGCGAAGAAATTACTAACTTTTTCCAATTGTATCCTAGGCAAGCATTTATAGTGGGGGGATATTTTAATGCTATTTTAGATGAGAAGGAAAATTTTGGTGGATTGGGTAGATCCTCTCAAGCCATGATGGTCTTTAGGAATTGGATCAATGATAAAAAATTAATGGATATCAAATCAACTAATGGTTCATTTACTTGGACTAAGAGGAGATTAGGTTTTAGTTATATCGTAGAGAAAATTGATAGATTCCTCCTCAAAGGCAATCTTTTGGAGATAAAATCTTAATTAGAATCAATGATCCTTCTAAATTCTAGATCAGATTATTATCCAGTATCCCTATGGTTGAAGGAAATATCAAAGCCACTTAGATGTCCATTTAAATTTGAAAAAATGTGGTTTAAGGAGGAGGGATTGAAAGCCCTGATCGAGAAATGGTGGAAGATGGAATCCTTTGAAGGCTCCAAAGCCTTTGTCTTTATGGCTAAATTAAAAGCAATAAATACCTGAATTAAGCAATTGAACAAGGACTATTTTGGGAATATCTGTACACAAAAGGTAGGGATTGAAGAGGAAATTCATGATCTAAATGAGCTAGTGTTTAAGGAAGGTATGAATCAGGAAAGTTTCTTGAAAGAAAAAACCTTACTAAATAAATATGAAGATATTTTAGCAAAAGAGGAAATTTTTTGGAGGCAAAAATCTAGAGAAATTTGGCTTCAGGAAGGAGATAGTAATAGCAAATTAATTCATAAAAGCACTAGGATCAGAAGGAAATTTAATAGAATAAATGCCCTCAAGAAGGCTAATGGGGTTTTGGTTGATAAGCCAGAAGAGTTAGCATTATAAGCTACAACATCCTTCCAAAATTTATTAAGCGACAATTCCTTAGAGTTGACTTTACATGAGAACTTTCTAAGGAATATCCCTGCAACCATTAGTAGAGATCAGAATAGAGCATTAAATGCAAAAATCACAAAGGAAGAGGTAGAGATGGTCCTAAACAATTACACCTGGATAAGTCTCTAGGACCAAAAGGTTTCCCTGCGTTCTTTTATCAAAACTATTGATCCTTCCTCGTGGAGGAAGTACTGGATGTTTTAGAAAGTATTAGGAATTCAAGGCGACTACTAAGGGAAATGAATAAAAATTTCTTAGATTTAATACCTAAAGTAGAGAATGCCAAAATCCTAGACAAATTTATACCAATCTCTTTATGTAACACTATTTATAAGTTGTTTACAAAAACTTTAACAAATAGATTAAAAAAGATACTTCCTAATATTATCTCTGAGGAACAAATTGGATTTATGCTAGGTAGATCAATTATGGATGGAGTAATAATAGCCCAGGAGGAAATCCACTCAAAACAATTTAATAAGGCCCCAAGCATGTTAATAAAGTTAGATATTAAAAAGGCTTATGATATAGTAGATTGGAGATTTCTATGCAAATATTTGGAGGTTTTTGGCTTTGCCAAATAGTGGATTAATCTAATATATGAATGTATTTCTAACCCAAGAGTTTTTGTATTAATCAATGGCTCTCCAGAAGGTTTCTTTGATATATCCTATGGGCTTAGGAAGGGGGATTCCCTATCACCCTTTTTGTTTATTATTATGGTAGAAGCTTTGGAGAGATCACTGGGCAAGGCTAGGTTAGAGAAGAATATTATGGGTTTAAAAGTTACTAGCAACATCGAATCAACTACTCATCAACAATTTGTAGATGATACAATGCTCTATGGAAACTCTGACCCATTAGAGGCTAGAACCATTAAAAGAATCCTTAAGGATTACTCAGATGCCTCTGGGCTGAAAATTAGTAGTGAGAAATCAGAGATTTTTTTCCTTAATACGTCAGATTATTTAAAAGGAGAGATTCTAAACATTCTAGAGTTTAAAGAAGGATCTTTCCCTAGTAGATACTTAGGTCAACCCTTGGGTAAGGGTAGTAAGAAACCACTATTATGGAAAGATGTAATTTATAAAGTGGAAAATAAAGTTGCCTCTTGGAAAGGGAAATGGCTTTCCTTGGTAGGCAAGGCAACAATGTTGAGGTCGGTCCTAACTTCAATCCCTATCTTTCAGATGTCCTACTGTAAACTGCCATCTGAGACTAATAAGAAACTTAATCAACTGTTAAGAAGATTTTTCTGACAAGGGGCTTTAGACAAGAACATGGTAGCATTAACTACTTCGAATAAGATCTGCAGGGCAAAGTAGGATGGGGGGATGAATCTTAAAATCCATAAAGATCAAAATCTTGTGCTAGGTGCTAAAATGATATGTAAGATGATTAAAGAACCTGAGACAAGATGGGTAAAAATTATCAGAAACAAATCTTTGAAAGGAAATGACCCTTTGAGCATTCTTTGTATTGAGGACCCTCCAAGGGGTTCAAGATTTTGGAATTTTATAATGGAATGCAGACCTATAATTAGCAGTCTGGTCTCCTAGAATATTGGGGATGGGAGGAAGGTGTTGTTCTGGGAAGACTCATGGGGTGGATATCCTATCCTTAAAAACTTGATAGAGGACCAAAATTCTATTGACCTTATTAATAATAGATTGGGAATCTTCATTAAGGACTACATGAACATTTGGGAGGGCAATGCATCTTTTGGATGGAGCTGGAAGATAGATGAGGATCTGGAAATTCCCCCTCTTTTTAGAACTCAATTGATAAATATCCTTGCAGAGAGAATTATTTCTCCAAGTATAAAGGAAGATAAGATAGTTTGGATAGGCTTGAAGTTAGGAGAGTATATTACAAAAGATGGGTATGGACTAGTCTATAGAACCCACAACTTTACTAGTTCAGAGCTCCCATTGGATCTTTGTTGGAACAGGAAGTGCCTAGCTAAGGCATGATTGTTTTCTTGGACGTCCTTGTAGGACAATATCCTAATAGTGGAAATGTTTATGAAGATGAGGTTTTATGGCCCATCTAGATATGTTTTATGTAAAAAAGTGGAAGAAATTGTAGATCATATTTTCCTAAATTATGAATTCTCTAACAGATGTTGGGTCTTAAACTAAATTGGAAATCATCACTCCCATACACCATTAGGGAGCTATTTTATTTTTGGCCTAGGAACACAGGGGGAAATCTTTATGGAAATATCTAGACGGTGGTCCCTTCCCTAATTATTTGGGAAATATGGAAGGAACGCAATAGAAGAATTTTCAAGGAATCAAAAATGAGTTTTGCCCAATTCTCAAATAAATTAGAAGCCTCTATTATGGAGACCATTAAAAATAGTAATCTCCAAATGAAAGAAGCAAGGTTTACATCTTGGGATGATAAGATCAGAAATAGATGGGAATGACTTAAAATTACTCTTGTGAGAGAATTCAAGAAAAATGAGTCAACCCTTCTGAGAAAAGAATGTGCCTGGAGGACCCTAGAAACTAGTTGGCATAAATTTAACTTTGATGGGGCCTCTAGAGGCAATCCCAGAATTGTAGGTATAGGCTACTGCATTCATAACTAGGATAAGAAACTTGTTTACCAATTAGCTAGTCCTTTAGGAAAATCTACTAATAATGTAGCAGAATTCACTGCATTATTAGAAGGCCTTAAAGCTTGTCGTAATTTGGGGCTAGATAAGATAGAGATAGAAGGAGACTCATCATTAGTAATCAATGCTATAAGAAAGGGGAAAACCTTGAATTGACAGTTAGATAGTAAGGTAAACTAGAAAATGGATACTCTCTCCTTTAAACATTATATGATTAATCATATTTTCTGGGAAGGAAATAGTATAGTTGACAACTTGGCTAATTTGGGGGAAAATGGAACCAAAATGGGCATAGGATAAATTGTGGTGATTTACTTATAGTCTAGGGCCTCCAAGGTTTAGTCTGATCTTGTAGAACTAGGTGTTAGGAATAGTGCCAAGAGATAACTGAGAGGGGGGGGGGGTGAATCAGTTATCTACAAGTTTCAAATCTTTATCCAATTAAGTATACTTAAACATAAAGCATAAACACAATGAAAGAAAACTTGAACACAACACCAATATTTTGGTTACGGGGAAACCCAAATAGGTAAAGACCCCGGTGGGAATTAACACCCACTAATAATCTGCACTAGTGTTTTATGATCCTTGTTAGAAGATCCTTAACCCTATTAGGAGTTGCTTTACAATATATTTAGTATAGTGACCTGGTCAAGGGTTGGACCCTGTTAGGATTCTTTCACAATTAACCCTGTTAGGGGTGAGGATGCACTATTCGAGAGCACACTACTCAAAGGGGTGAAGGCTACAACCTTTTGAATAACAAATACACACTATATTTGGATCTTGGTGAACTACAATTTGACCTCCTATCTAGATTAGTTACAATGTATAGCATAAACTCTTCACTTGGTCACATAGACCTTGTGTTGATGGCTCAACACTTCACACACTCTACTCTTCTCTTTATAAACAACTTTGAACCGTGCTTTAATAATCATAAATGACTGCCTATAAATATCTTTCCTCTAAATAATATAATCAAGTCAACCTATTAGAACCACCTTGAAATCATATTAGAGAAACCATAACATACTCCAATAATAATTATGTTGGCTCTACTAAGCACGCAACACAATCTGGGACCTGTCCAATAATAATAAATGTAGACACACGCTACACACTGTCGGCTCTACCAAAGTAACTGAAACTTTTTACTCAAGATGAATTACATCATGTGCTCTTAACAAAAAATTATTAATGCTTCTCCAATCCATAATCTAAGGGCGCATACCAAAATGATAGGCACAACTACTGAACCAATACAATCTCTATCAGCTCTTCTGAATAAACATAGGAAACTACTACTGGTGAATAGCGACTGCATAACTTCACTTCTACTAATCATCAGACTCTGTGTTCATGATTGTAACACCACTAACATGTCTTCATCACATATCCAAAGGTGCAAGGCTCCATGATGATTGTACGAATAATCACTCACAAAACACTCCTTATAACTCTATCAGGAACACTACTGACACAAGTTGTTGCATAACTATCTAATCTAGAAATGAACCTCTACGTCCATGATATCATGCTAATAACATGTCCATGCTTCATATACTTAAATCTTACTACATAAGTCTTCTACACATGTTACTTACCATATGTTGTCATCAATGACAAACATACAGTCAACACTGGCTTGCTAGAAAATCTCAAACAACCTCCCCCTTTGGCATTGATGGAAATATATGGAATGAAAAAACACCAACCCAAATGAGAAATTCTTTTATAACATTATCCATTTCCTCATCAAAACTCCCCAAAGGATGAATCCTCCATCCACTGCAATATTTTTTCAATATTCTCCATTTCCTCAACTGAACTACTTCCATGACTGAATACTACTCCCCCTTAGTATATTACTCCTTTGATTCTATCTTTCATGACTCTATATATTACTCCCCCTTTGACATCAATGGCAAAGGGTGCCATCTCTTTTAAGCACCGGTGCTACTCCTGAAGTAGAGTATTCGACCATCCATTAGTACCTGAGGACTGATGCTCTATCTTCATTCTTCTAAGTAGAATCAGGGAATGGAATTACTCCTAGCTTCTCCCTGAGATACTCAAAAGTGTCCTCTGGCAAGGGCTTTGAGAATATTTCTGCTAACTGATCTTTAGTACTCACATAGTCCAACTTGACTTCTTTCGCTACCACTTTCTCTCTTAAGAAGTGATACTTGATCTCAATGTGTTTTGTCTTTGCATGCATCACAAGGTTCTTTGACATATCGATAGTGCTAGTGTTATCATAATGAATAATAATAGGATAGTCAATTTGAATTCCAAAATCCTTTATCATTTGCTTGATCCAAACAATTATAGAACAATTCAAGGCTATTGCAACATACTCTACTTCTGTTGTTGACTAAGAGATACAATTTTTCTTCTTTCTTGTCCAAGTGACAAGTCTATCACCAAGAAACACTGCTCCTCCTGATGTACTCTTTCTATCATCAACGCATCCTACCCAATCTGCATCAGTATATACATGAAGCTCAACATTTTCTGAATTAGGATACCATAGACCATAATTTATAGTGCCTTGCAAGTATCTAAATATTCTTTTTATTGCCATGAGGTGACTTTGTTTAGGCTCTACTGCAAATCTTCCAACTATGCCAACTGCATTGGAAATATCTGGTCTGGTTTGAGTAAGATAAATAAGTTTTCCAATCATAGACTTGTACAATGTTATATCTACTACTGGTGAGTCATCTTCTTTTGTAAGCTTGCATC
This sequence comes from Chamaecyparis obtusa, assembly GCA_027943335.1. NCBI lineage: Eukaryota > Viridiplantae > Streptophyta > Pinopsida > Cupressales > Cupressaceae > Chamaecyparis > Chamaecyparis obtusa. Next base: position 363,237 of record BSBK01003187.1, read on the forward strand.
ATGTTATCATAGGTGTACCCACTAGCTTGCAATCATCCATCTTGAATTTCTTTAATATCCCTTTCACATATTTTGACTGATTAATGAAAATACCTTTTTCTATCTGCTACACATTTAATCCTAAGAAGTATTTGATAGGTCCAATCATGCTCATCTCAAACTCACTCTTCATCTCCTTAGAAAATTCAGCACTAAGTTTGTCATTACCTCCAAAGATAATGTCATCAACAAATATAGTTACAAGTAGTAGTCCTTGAGATGTCTCCCTTATGAATATATTACAATCTCTTGCTCCTTTCTTGAATCCAATTTTAGTTAGATATCCATCAAGTCTCTCATACCATGCTTTAGGGGCTTGCTTAAGTCCATAGAGGGATTTATTCAATTTGCATACCATATCAAGTCTGTCTGATAGGGTGAATCCTTCTGGCTGCTCAATGTATACTTCTTCTTTTAGCTCTCCATTCAAGAATGCTAACTTGACATCCATATAGACTTTGAAGTTTTTGAATATTGCATAAGCTAGAAACAACTTAATAGCTTCTAATCTACTCACAGGTGCAGATGTGTATGAATAATCAATGCCTTCTCTTTGCACATAACCCTTACATACTAACCTTTCTTTTTTCCTTGCTACTATGCCATATTCATTCATCTTGTTTCTGAATATCCACTTTATTATGTAGTCGCTATTCACTAGTTGCATTTTCCCATGTTTATCCAGAAGAGCCGACAAAGATTATATTGGTACAAGAGTTCTGCCTATCATTTTGGTATGCATGCTTGGATTAGTGATTAGAGAAGAGTTAAGAATTTTTGGTTAAGAGCACATGATGTAATTCAGCTTGAGAAGAAAATATCAGTTAATTTGGTAGAGCCGACTGTGTGTAGCATGCATCTACACTTATTGATTTGGATAGGTCCCAGTTTGTGTTGCGTTCTTAGTAGAGCAGACAAAAATGTTATTAGAGAGTGTTGCTATTTCTCTAATATGATTTCAAGGTGGTTCTAATAGGATGACTTGATTATATCATTTAGAGGAAAGATACTTATAGCCGGTCATTTGTGATCACTAGAAGTGTGGCACATAGATAAGAGCAGAGAAGAGAGTGCAAAGTGTTGTGTCATCAAGAAGAGGTCTATGTGACAAAGAAGATTGATTGTGCTATTCATTGGAACTGATCAAGATAGTAGGTCTACCTCGTAGTTCACCAAGATCCAGATATAGTGTGTATCTATTATTCAGAAGGTTGTAGCCTTCACCCCTTTGAGTAGTGAGCTCTCGGACAGTGTGTCCTCACCCCTAACATGGTCAATCATAAAAGACTCCTAATAGGGTCTGACCTTTGACTAGGTCACTATACTTATTGCATTCTAAATATCAACTCCTAACATGGTTGTATGATCTTCTAACAAGGATCATTATACACTAGTACAGTTTATTAGTGGGTGTCAATTCCTACCAAGGTTTTTACCTATTTGGGTTTCCCCATAACCAAAATATTAGTGTTGTGTTCAAGTGTTCTTTCATTGTTTTTATGCTTAATGTTTAAGTATACTTAATTGGATAAAGAATTGAAACTTGTAGATAATTGATTCACCCCCCCCTCTTAGTTATCTCTTGGGACTATTCCTAATAGGCATTGCCTCTACAATGGCAATGACTGCCACCACGAAAGGCCAGGATGTCACATGGCGGGCCGAGTTGCCGCTACGATAGGCCTACTGTCGTAGGTAGTGTGGGGAGGGTGGGCCAGTCCCCCTCCCCCATGAAAAGTTAAATAAAATAAAAAATAAAAAAATAACATAATAATAAATTTTATTTTTTAAAGTTTTAATATGTTATAGTTAGTTATAATATAAATTAATAATTAATAATAATAAATATTAATATTTAATAATTAAGTTTATTAATATGGGTATTTAATTATTAATTATTAATTGATATTTTTTATGGTTGATTTATTTGTCTTATTAAAAAGATAATGGGGTTGTTTAAAGTATTTAAGTGATTCTTTTATTAAGTTTTTAATATTTATATTCATATATATGCATGATGATCAAAGTTGTATATATATATATATATATTTAGATGAGAATTTATTGTACATGTATATATGCTTGATGTAAATATTGTGTTTAAGTAAATATTATGTGCAGAGAACATGTGTGATGGAACCAATGTTATTTTATTTGAAATGGGATAATTTATGAAGGAAGTTATATTTTGTTTTATATGTTTTAGATTTATGGTTTGATAGACTTTTTCTTATACCTTATTGTGTCATTATTGTTACTTGGGGGTTTTAATTGGCCTTTATGAAAAGTGAACCAGAGGCTCAGGATTTGTTATTTTGTTGATGTGTAAATAATTCTGAGACATGTGTATTTGTAGTATGTGCAATGTGATAGTGGTCTTGATTTATTTTACCCTACCTTGTTGTCTAAACTCTTTATTTTTGTGAACTCCTTGAGAGGGTGTTTTATGAAGTTATGGTTTGAGGACTAGTTTGGATTTGAGATGTGATGGTTTGAGGACTAGTATGTATGAGTTTAAGGTTTGAGGACCAATTTGTGTTTCAGGTACCTTTTATGGAATTGAATTCATTTATCATGTCTTTTAGATTTATGAGATATTTTTATGACTTATGGGCTTAGGGTAAGTTATCTAGGTGTATAAATGGGAGTGGTTTGCAATAAGCATTGGGGCTCACAAGTGGTTGTCAAGATCACTTATTGTAATTAACTTAATAAAGTGATAACATGTTACATTAAATGGGGGGTTTTAAAATGAATTAATAAGATATGTTCCTACCCATACCTCAGTACTTGATTAAGGTCTTGACTACAATGGGAGTTGGAGAAGATGATTAATTTATGTCTTGTATGATTGGTATCCTTGTTCATACAAGAGGTTTACTATTGCCACATATGGTCACTTGAGTTTTGGGGTCTAGAGAGACTTCCAGGACAAAACTCAAGGTTTAGACATATGTGATGACGCTTCCCTTTATATATCTTAGGTTTCCTACATGTGTTGGTTGCATTTGGATTAGTTTGTATACCTTTGTATTTTGAGTTATACCTTTTGAGTTAGAGATCTTTCAAGATCCATTTCTTAGTTGTATTATTATTGAATTTAGTGTTTGATATCTGAGTGGGGTCTGATGTTATCTCCTCAGCATGGTGGAAGTGGACTTCTTGGTTCCATGAGGTCGGGTGGTAGTTTTTCTTTTACCATTAAGATTTTGATGTTCTTGAACCGACGTTGGATGATCCTTTTTGAGCTGTTACCTTCTTTCTTGTTCATCATTATTGGAGACTTGCCCTTATCTTTCAGGATTTGTACCTTGTATATGATTGATTATTGAATACCCTAAAACTTGTGCAGTGGATGATGGTTTGTAGTGTATACCTTTGTTGGAAACTACAATTGAAATAATTTTTATATTGTCATTGATGTCAAACCTTAGCTGGTGAGAAAATTTCTGTATAGTAAATTACCATATCTATTGATTGATGAAGAGGATTTGGAAAGAGGAGATAACCCCCCCCTCTTAGTTAGTCTAAAATCATTCTAACAATTGGTATTAGAGCTCTATGGTTCTTGCAAGGAAAATTTTGAAGGTACTTGAAGCTAAAGATCAAGATGTACAAAACAAAGGTACCAAAGTTGAACAAGGAGAACTTCCATGCATGGAAAATTTTGATGAAGTTGTGACCTAGCTAGAATTGGTGATGAAACAAAATACTATGTGGAACATGAATACATAACAGTACTGACACCTTTGACATCCCAACAGACAAAGGAGAGGCAAGAACACAATCAGGAAATGTTGGAGATTGCATAAGCCCTAAGTTATCCTGAATTTGAAGACATCAAGAACTGTACCAATGCAAAGAAAATGTGGGACACACTGACATCTATCTATGGTGGAGACATAAATGTGCTAAGAGACAAATCTAAAAGCTTGAGAGGTAAGTTTGATGAAATGAGAATGATATAAGGTGAAACTATTGTTCAATATTGTACCAGAGTTAAAGAGGTAGTGAATGCTATTAGAGGAGCTAATGAAAATATTGACGATGAAACTGTTATTAGCAAGGCTTTGAGAACCCTAGTTCCTATTTATTCTATTAGAGTTTCTGCAATACAAGAACTGAGATGTGCTCCTAGTAATAATTTAACCTTGGAAGGTCTTCTTGGTGGACTTACTACTTTTGAGTTGTCAAGTTTTGATAATTTTGCTACTCATAATATTGAATTTGCATTCAAACCTCAATTGGTTCTTCAAAATTCTAAGAAAGAAAAAGAAAGATGTGTGAACAGTGACAATGGCACTTTTGATGATGATCTTGATGATCTTGAGACACTTATGGCTAGAAGACTACCGAGAGGAAAATGAAAATTTAAAGGTAAACTTCCTATAATCTATTTCTCATGTAATAAAGTTGGTTATATTGCAGCAAGATGTCCTAACAAGAATGACAAGGATGAGAGAAGAGAAAAAAATTAAAAATACAAAAGGGATGACAAAGATTACAAAAGGTATAAGGACTAAAAGGATAAAGGTAAGAAATCTTGTTATATTGTTGAAGAAGAAACTGATAGTTAATCTAATGAGTCTGATGATTATGATGTAGAAGTTGTTTATGTTGCTATGAAAGATGATTCTAATTATGATGATAAAACTACACTTATTTCATATGTAAGTAAAGGTGATAGATGGATAATTGATAGTCGTTGCTCACATCACATGACTAGTGATAAAAGTAAGTTTGAAACCTTAAATCATTACAAAGGTAGTAGTGTTAAGTTTGGTAATGATGCACCATATCTTGTGAAAGGAAAATGATCAATAAGATTGACTGATAAGATCATATGTGACAATGCTTATCGGGTTGAAGGACTTGACTACAATTTATTGAGTGTTGCATAATTAAATAGTTCTGGTTACCGAGTTGAATTCAATCACAAAAAGGCTAAGATATTTGATGCCACTAGTGAACTTATTGGAAGTGGAGAACAAACAAGAGGTAATTTTCTCTATCTAGACCTATTTGATGAGACATGTTTGTTTGCACAATTTGATGATCTATGGTTATGGTATAAGAGGTTGTGACATGTGAACTTTGACAATTTGGTAAGCTAATGCAGGAGCATCTCGAGTCCTTGGCAATCCTATGTCACAAAAATAATTTGGAGTTTGTCTATGTTGCTTGGTTCCTACTTTGACTAAGTTGGTCGGTAGTTGGTCAGTTTCCTTTGGTTACCAAGTGTGGTCAGTTATCTCCTATGCGGTCGGTTATTTCACTAGCACTTGGTATTGCTTGTCTACTGCTCGGTTATCTTGCTTACCAATGGGTTTAGTTTTAGTTCTTGTTGTGGCTGAATTGTGCATTTATATTAGATTGTGGATTTAATGTTGGTATCCATCATTGGGAAGCATGTCATCCTAGATCTGACTATTTCTTCTATTGATTATGGATTTGAAGGCCAACTCAGTTCGGTAACTTCTTGTATAAATGTAGATGTTTGGTTGTAGATTAGGAGGCAGTTTTGGATGGAAGATAGTAGACATTAGATTGGAGATTTGTAACAGATCCTCGCATGTTTGAGGACTTCTGAGATTCATTGTAATATCAGGTCATAACCAGGAAGGCCTTATAGCCCGACATGTATGGTTCAATTGATGAAAATATATGAAATTTTCTACATTCTCTCTCTCACTGTTGTTGTTTGTTGCTTCTATGTGTGTTGGGCAGGCTTGGATAATTAGGGTGCACCATTGTTTGGACCCTCTTGCTCCCTAAGTTGTGTCAGGTGGTATGAGAGCAAGGTGAGATCTTGATCTAGTTCTGCAGATCTAGGTTTGCAAGTTCCTCTTGAAGCCCTAGTTGATTGTTGTGGGGTAGTAGATTGCGATTTGACCTGCAATTATAGAGGGTTGTCAAGATGGTTCATGGGAGGTGAGATGAAGATCTAGGATTGGAATATATGCTAAGGCATATTGCTGCTAGGTTAGAAGCTGTTGAAACAGCCCAAAGAAGAGGCAGACATCTTGAAGATGTTAGTGATGATGAAATTGAAGAAGAATAGGTGAATGCAGAACCTGCACTTGTTATGGATCAAGGTGAAGAAATATTTTTGAAGGCCTTGACAAGTCTGAAGTCAACACCACATTTCAATCCTCCTGAGTATGGTGGAAGGTTTGATTCTATTGAATTGGTGGACTAGATCACCGAGATGGAAAAGTATTTTGAATATGAAAACATCCCTGAGGATAAGAACATGAAGATTGCAAGCTCAAAGTTGAAAAGTCATGCATCCTTATGGTGGGAACATCTACAATTGGATAGGAAAAGGAAAGGAAAGGAAAAAATCAAGGTATGGAGTAAAATGGTCAATAAATTGAAAGGAAAGTTCTTACCCTATGATTATCAGATTAACTTAGTTCAGCGAATGCAAGTTTTGAGACAGAAATATAGCTTGGTAAAGGAGTATACTGAGGAATTATATAGATTGGATATCAGATCTGGACATGATGAAGATGATGTGGAAAGAATCAGTAGATACCTGAATGGTTTGAGAGTTTCCATCCAAGAGGAAATTAGCATGGTCAAGTTGGAGAACATTGAAAAGGCTTATCAATTTTCTTTGAAGGCCAAGGAGAAATTGAACAAAAGACATGAACAAAGACAAAGAGGTCAAGGTGGTAGATTCCCTAGAGGAAGAGGTATATCTAATGGTGAAAATGGTAGATCTAAACTAGAAAAGAAAAATCTAGACAAAGGCAAGACCGAGTGGAAAGGTGAAAGTTCATCTAGAGGTAGAGGCAGTAACTACTGAGGTGGTTATAGCAGAGGAAGTTTTTGGGGAACTTGTTATAATTGTGGAGAAGGACATAGGTCTTTTGAATGTACACATGCTAGTAAGAAGGCTGGTAGCAATAGAAATGCTTTGGTGCAAGAAGATTCACCGAATGAACCTGAGAAAGAAAAAAACTTGATGGTAAGGAGAGCACTATGGAATGAAAGCAAGAAGGAAAATTCAGTAAGGAATTTTTTTTTCAAGACCAGATGTAGAGTTTTTGATAAATTTTGGAAGGTAATCATTGACAGTGGTAGCTTGGAGAACCTGGCATCTGAAGAGATGGTCACAAAATTGCAATTGGAAAGGTTGGTACATCCGAAGCCCTATCAGATTTCATGGATCAAAGATGAGAATACACTCTTGGTAAGTGAACAATGTTATGTGAATTTGAAGATTGGAAAGTACTATGATAAGGTGTTATGCGATATCATGCCTATGGATTGTTGTCATATTTTGTTGGGTAGACCTTGGCAATATGATAGACATGCTATATATGATGGGAGATTCAATAAGTATACTATTGTGGCTGATGGAAAGAAACAAATCTTGTTACCATTGATGGAAGAACCTGTTAGTAATGTTTGCACATCTGGGAAAGTTTGTTTGATGGAAGGAACAAAGTTTGTTAATTCTTTGAAAAAGAATGATGTATGTTTTGTTGTGATCCCTAAAAAGCCAAGTAAGAAAATAGAGAATAATGTTCCTGAGGAGATTGATAAGTTGCTCACCGAGTACAGTGATCTCATTTTTGATAATGTACCTAATGGTTTTCCATTGAAAAGAAGCATTGATCATTGTATGGATCTAATCCCTAGAGCTAGTTTACTGAATAAGGCACCTCATTGGTTGACACCTACCAAGAATTAGGAATTGAACTGACAGATTCAAGAGTTGCTGGAGAAAGGTTTGATCAGAGAAAGTTTGAGCCCTTGTGTAGTACCTATTGTATTAGCACCGAAGAAGAATGGAGAATGGAGAATGTGTATTGATTCCAGAGAAATCAATAAGATAACAATGAAGTATAGGTTTCCTATACCGAGAATGGATGATATAATGGATAGTTTGACTGGAGCAAAGTATTTCACAAAGATTGATTTGAAAATTGGGTATCATCATATCAAAATTAGAGAAGGTGATGAATGGAAAACTACTTTCAAGACAAAAGAAGGTTTGTATGAGTGGTTGGTTATGCCTTTTGGTTTAACTAATGCACCGAGTACTTTTATGAGGTTGATGAATGAGGTTTTGAATAAATTCTTGGGTAAGTTTGTGATTGTATATCTTGATGATATTCTGATATTTAGTAAGACTAGAGAAGAACATTTATTTTATGTTAGACAAGTTTTGCAGAGATTGAAAGAGGAAAAGTTGCTGATAAATCTGAAAAAGTGTTCATTCATGAAAGAAGAGATTGTGTATCTAGGATTTTTTATTTCAGCTGACGGTTTGAAGATGGATCTTGAAAAGGTTGAAGCTATTTTGAATTGGCCTACACCTGTGAATGCTAGTGAGGTAAGATCATTTCATGGTTTGGAAAGTTTTTATCGAAAGTTCATAAGGAATTTTAGTTCAGTTTGTAATGCTATGACTGAGACTCTTAGAGGAGACAAAAGAGAATTCAAGTAGACACATGGAGCTGAAAAAAGTTTTGAGACTCTGAAGTAGAAGGTTGTTGAATTACCTATTTTGGAATTACCTTATTTTAGTAAGCTATTTCAAGTAGAATGTGATGCAAGTGGAAGTGCAATTGGAGCTGTGTTGAGTCAAGAAGGTAAACCTGTTGCTTTCTTTAGTGAAAATTTGAATGATGCTAGAAGAAATATTTTGTGTATGATCAAGAATTCTATGCTATTGTTCAAGCACTGAAGAAATGGAGACATTATTTGATACCGAGTGAATTTTTGTTGTATATTGATCATAAGGCTTTACAATATTTGGGTAGTCAGAATAAGTTGAATCAAAGACATGTGAAATGGGTTGAGTATTTGCAGAGTTATACATTTGTGATAAAGCATAAGAGTGGAGTCACTAACCAAGTTGTTGATGCTATGAGTAGAAGAAGATCTTTGATGACCGAGATGAAAATTGAAGTTCTTGGTTTTGATGAGATGAAAGATTTGTATGAAAATGACCCTGATTTTTCTGAGCCATGGAGAAAGTGTAGAGCACCTGTTCAATATCAACAAGATAATAAATGGGATGAATATTTTATTTAGGAAGGTATGTTGTTTAAAAGTATTCAGTTGTGTATACCGAGAGGAGTAATGAGAAATAATTTGATAAAGGAGAAACATAGTAGTGGTTTGGCTGGACATTTTGGCATTTATAAAACATGGAATTTTCTTAAGGAGAAGTACTATTGGCCACAGTTGTATAAAGATGTTCAAAAATTTGTGAAAAGTTGTGGAATTTGTAAGGTTGCAAAAGGAGTAAGTCAGAATACTAGATTGTATACACCGATTGTTGTTCCTGAGAAACCTTGGATTGACATCAGTATGGACTTTGTTCTTGGCTTACCAAAGATAGTAAGAGGTAATGATTCTATATTTGTTGTTGTGGATATATTTTCTAAGATGGAACATTTTATACCTTGTAGAAAGACATTAGATGCAGTACATGTAGCAGATCTTTTCTTTAAGGAAATTGTCAGATTGCATGGATTAACGAGGATTATTATCTCTGACTGAGATAGTAAATTTGTTGGATACTTTTGCAAAACACTTTGAAAAAAATTTGGCACTGAGTTGAAATATAGTTCTACATTTCACCCACAAACCGATGGACAGACTAAAGTTGTGAACAGAAGTTTGGGAAATATTTTGAGATGTTTAGTTGGAGACACACCGAGTAATTTGGATTCTATGTTGGCACAAGTAGAGTTTTCATACAATAATTTGTTAGAATAACTGAGAGGGGGGTGAATCAATTATCCAATGTCCCAAAACAAAATGTATAATCCAAAACAAGTTCTTCAACTTCTGCTACTCGGTAAACATAAAATACTTTCACTGTCTGTGTTTTTACTGATTGTCAGTCTAAAACTTATAGTAGTTACCAATCAAATCTAACATGTAATATGCAAAGTATGATAACAAGAAAATATCACAATCAACACATAACACAAGAGATTTAACATGGAAACCCTGTGAAGGGAAAAACCACCTGGGACTGGCAACCCAAAATTGTTCACTCTTCTGAAGTGAGGTCTGTGAAGACCCAACCCTGTTAAAGGTTACAAACACATTGTTAGGTGTGACCTTGTTAGAGTATTTTAGACCAGAAGTTATCGTCCAACCAACAGTCACTCTGGGGTTGAAAAGATAATAATGTTCACTCTATGAATAAAACATCAAAAGACTTTCATAGTCCACTTGGTTAAGAGATTTGATTGTGTACAATGGTTAAATATGTAACAGTAGATGATCTACCTTGAAAAAAATTCAATTGTAGTTTACAGATCAATGTTCAACTCATTCAAATCTTTCTGATCAATAGATCACTTTAGATTCAATACTATATCAACTTACTATCCATCGACAATTACTCTTTGTAGCGCGGTAATTGTTTTGCAGCTCGGTTCTTACTAACCAGTATGATCATAATGGATTAAAAATCCTTCATGTGATAATTCTATAGTTTCTTCTTCTTCTGGTGTCTTTCAACAATGAAACCAATGTCTCTTATATAGATGAGTAAATCATTTTCTTTTCCTCCATCAGATTTTGCTGCTTAATCATATTCATAGATTTTGTCGCTTTAAGCTTCCTCAGCTGATGTGTCAATAACACATTTCAATCTACTCCTTTAGATCTTCCTTGAATTATGTTAGCTATCGATCTTCATAACAAACCTTATCTATTACCTCGATTTCATATGCTTTACAACTCATCACTTTATCGGCTAAACTGATCATTTAATTCCTTTTTGTTCTGCTTGGTTAACAAAAAAATGCATCGGTGAACACAAGCTCAATTAACACTATGCTCGGTATACACTACAGTCCGTTGGTGTATACTGGAATGCTTCATTTATCGATAACACTGCTCTGTATCTTTCAGCTTTATTCTTCATCATAGATGAATGCAACATAATAAAGTCGATATCATCAAGTCATAGACTCATCAACAAGTTACTCAGTGTATTCCTTATCCTCATCTGACATGTACATCTTCCTCATGTAGATATTTTTATTCTTTATCTCTTTCACCTTTCTTCAGATGTGTCAGTATAGTAACTTACAAGATGAGTATTGTCAAGCTAGTTGACATCAATGACAACATAACACTGATTTAATCATCTTGCATATCTAATCAACAACTTCTCAGTAATCTTGAATTATAGATTCTCCATTCAGGTTCTAAATCAGTTGTAGTTCATCATAATTCAATGAATAGGAGTACTGGAAAGACACCATTTGAGATTGTGAATGGCACACAACCAAGAGGAATATCTGATTTGAGAGACATTGTTGATGAGAATAAGAAAAGCGTTGGAGTAAAGTTTGCTTAGTACATGAAAACATTACATGAAGATGTGAAACTGAAGCTGGAAGACAGTAATCAAAAATACAAAGATAGAGATGATAGATCAAGAACACATAAAATTTTTGATGTTGGTGATGAAGTGATGGTTCATTTGAAGAAAGGCCGATTTGTTGTTGGAACATATAGGAAGCTGAAGATGAAAAATTTTGGACCTTGCAAGATTTTGAAGAAATTTGACAGTGGAAATGCATATGAAATTGAGTTACCTAATGACATGGCCATATCACCTATTTTCAACATTGCTGATTTGTATGAGTATCATGAACCTGATGAAGAAGTGATAGTACCGGGAGAATATCCTAAGAAGAAGAATGATGAAGTTGAATAGATTTTGAAGGAAAGAGTTGGAAAGAGTACAAGAGGAAAATAGTATATGGAATATCTAGTTAAGTGGAAGAGTAGACCAATGGAAGAAAGTTCATGGATTTCACAGTCTGATTTGGATGAAGCTCAGACCAGACCTACCAAATGATTCAGAGAATCATTTCAAAATAACCTCAGGTGTTTGATGCAGGAGTATCTCGGGTCCTTGGCAATCTTGTGTCACTAAAAATAATTTGGAGTTTGTCTGTGTTGCTCGGTTCCTACTTTCACTAAGTTGGTCGATAGTTGGTCAGTTTCCTTTGGTTACTAAGTGTGGTCAGTTATCTCCTGGGTGGTTGGTTATTTCACTAGCACTCAGCATTGCCTCTCTGCTGCTCAGTTATCTTGCTTGCCGATAGGTTTATTTGTATTTCCAGTTGTGGCCGACTTGTGCATTTATATTGGATCACAGATTTAATATTGGTATCCATCATTGGGAAGCATGTGGTCCCAGATCTGACCGTTTCTTCTGTTGATTGTGGATTTGAAGGCCAACTCAATACGGTAACTTCTTGTATAAATGTAGATGTTTGGTTGTAGATTAGGAGGTAGTTTTTGGATGGAAGATAGTAGACATTAGATTGGAGATTTGCAATAGATCCTCACATGTTTGAAGACTTCTGAGATTCATTGTAATATTACAACGTAACCAGGAAGGCCTTACATCCTGGCATGTATGGTTCAATTGATGAAAATATATGAAAGTTTCTGCATTCTCTCTTTCACTGTTGTTGTTTGTTTCTTTCGCATGTGTTGGGTAGGCTTGGATCATTAGGGTGTGCCATTTTTTGGCCCCTCTTGCTCCTTGCCTTGCGTCATAAGCATTAGTAAGATAAAAAGAGTAAGAGGATTGCCAAGATTGAAGAAACTTGATAATGTGATGTGTAAGCAATGTCAATTGGGAAAAATGACAAAGTCTAGTTTCAAGAGAAAAACATATAATTCTGATGATATTTTGGAATTGGTTCATACTGACCTTTGTGGACCTATTGGAGTGAAAAGTTTCTATGGTGATAAATATTTCATTTTTTTTGTTGATGATTATTCTAGAATGATGACTGTGATGTTTCTTAAAGAAAAATCTAATGTTTTTTAGTTGTTTAAGTGGTATTTGGCAAAAGTTGAAAAATAAATAGGTAAGAGCTTGAAATGTCTAAAATTTGACAAAGGAGGAGAGTTCATATATAATGAGGTCAACATATTCTACAATGATAGAGGAATTAAGAGGTAGATGTTTGCACTAAGGACCCCTCCACATAATGGTATAATAGAAAGAAGAAATAGATCAATCATGGATTGTGCTAGAACACCGATGATAGAGAAAAATGTTGCACAAAAATACTAGGAGAAGTTGTAAGTACAATTTTCTATACCTTGAACCAAGTACAAGTTAAGAAAGGTACAAATGTTACACCTTTTGAGTTATGGCATGGTTATGCACCTAATGTGAAATACTTTAAATTCTTTGGAATAAAATGTTATATAGTCAAGGACAATAGGAATGGAAAACTTGATGCTAAAAGGGATGAAGGCATATTCCTAGGTTATTCCACTAAGAGAAAATATTATAAGTGTTTGAATTCTAACACTTAAAAAGTTGTGGAAAGTGAAAATGTTAGAGTTGATGAATATGAAAAAAAGAATGAAGTTGAATGCAAGAAGGAACCTAAAGATTACAAATCATTCATATACATGGAAGAAGGAGAGGCCATAAATTTACCTGAATCAGAGAAAAAAGTTGTTGAGCAACAACAAGAGTGTGTCGAGTCACAGCAAGGAGATGTCGAGCAACATGAGGAAACTACCGAGCAATCAGAAGAGGAAGCAAAGATACAAGATGAACCTCAAATGAATTTACTAGATGAATGTGAAGATCAACAACAAGAAGAAAGAAGACTAGAGCCTACTATTCAGGCTTAGAATTGTTACCCTAACTTGGGCATTAAGGCTACACAACAATTCTATCCTGACAATGGAAACCTCTTCTAGCTGTGGGTAGACTATGAAGGAAGAGGAATCTTTGGATTCTAGGCCGGTTCCTATTAAATATGGAATATCACTTCCTGATCTATAACTTGTTTGGGAAAAGGGAAAAGAATACTTAGAATTTAAAAATAGATTAGGGTGATACACCAAGAACTGTTTCAAACTTTTCAGAAAAGATAAAACTTCAATTCTAACTCACAAATGAAGATCTCGACACTTTGAATCTTTGCTCAACATATAGGTTAACAAAACTCACTATTAGGGTTTTATGACAAATAGCTTGGATAGTCAACAGACATGCATTTCTCATGCAAGGCCTTGAAGTAATTGATGACCCTGAGAAGGAACATAAATCTACTCACTTCCTTTGGACAAAAATGAATTTATCACTTGTTAGAAAAGATGAAGACAGGATTCAATATCAAAACAACTCCACAAATATGAGTCAAAATCTCTGGTTCATTCCCTCCAAAATCTAACAAAAACTGATTACAAAATGGCCTTCAAAGCACTTAGGAACAATGTGTTCACTATATGCCCTCTCTCCAAAATTTGCAACCCCTAATTGATCATCAAAAATCAATTTTATAACCTACCCTAGCTTAAAATCTGAAAATCTAAATCCCCCTAAAAATCCTCCTAAAAACACTCCAATCTAAGCCATCTTTGTACCAGTCGCCCCTCTTTTTTTTAATATTGTGAACTCATTCTTTGAAATACTTCACTTTAACTAACTTGAAGTTCTTTTCTAAAAATTCATTATAGCATAAACTGTACCATTTTCAGCACTAATTGGCATGTGATTTAAAGCATGATTGCATATCCTTTGATATTCTATCACAAATCTATGAATCAAATATAACATAACTGGTAGCACAAATTTTTACTTTCAGCAACACAATCTATTTATGAGGTTTGAGCACGGGCTCGTGACACCCATAAACAAATTGCTATGCTCTTGATCTTTGATATATAGCATATATTCAACAAATGAATAATATCTAAACAACACACTGATTTTGTGAGCACCATGATGAAAAGTATGCTACATCTCTTTTGAATTGTTGACTATGAAGACTACCAGTCTGTTTCTGAACAATGCATTTCTCTGTTAGTCTTAAAACATCAAACTAATGCATTAGGTTAGTGATCATGACCCAGTGGTCAATTTTGGGCAACCATCAGACCACTGGTGTGCTCACTAATATAATGCGTTAGTGCTGTCATTTATCATTGTTTTTCACCCTATGTGCATGCTCACTTTGTTATTGCATTGAATATCATAAATACATGCAGCCATGAAAGAATTGATTGTTTGCATGATTTTTATGTTCTCTGCATTGCTTAGATCCAATTGGATCTAACAAACTCTTAACCATGATGCAGGGTAACTCCCACAAACACCTAGAAGCAGACAGATGCAGACTCAATACAAAGACCAGAAGACTAGGACCAGACACGACAACCAACTCTAGATATGCAGACAACTTCAAGGCAATTTAGAAGACTCACTCATACCCCTATCTCTTCTTTCTATTATGTACTTGTAATCTATTTATTGAAATATGAAATACAAAGTATGAAAAGAGCATTTGTAATTTATATTCAGTATGAATGCACAATGTAATGATCAATTATAAATTTTGGCAAATTTTAACATATGATCAATACTTAGAGTACAATTGAGAATCTAATTTGAATACAATAACAAAATGATACTGACATAACCTGGAAAACACTGTTAAATTAAAGTGCCTAAATGCACCCCTACTATTTATCTATTATTTTGCATGATGAAAAAATATGGCAACATTTTTGGTGACTTCTGCTGGATGTCTTCCTGCTAGACATGAATTCAGACCTTATCACTGGGAAATAGGAGTCAGATAACTAGAACATGCATGAATGCAACCTTATTGAAATGAAAATGCACCTAAACCTATACCTAGATTTATGGAATCTAAAACCTAGTGCTGGACTACACTTATTGAAATGAAAACCTAAACCTAGCCTAGTTTAACTAGCTTGAAGCCTGGCTAAACAAAACCATTCACAGATTGTGAAAAATAACTTCCATCCTTTTGAGCTTATAATAATCCGCATGCTTATGAATAATCATCATGAAATGAGCATATGAGATATACATGACCAGTTGCTTGACAAGGATATGATTGATATGAAATTTACTTACTTGATCAAGCTGATTGCAATTACCATCATTCTGAAGAAAATCAGCAAACAACAATAGGACTTTAATTACTTGATCAATTGGGATAGCAAGATGATTGAATTCCTTCTCAACTTCATCTTTTGGCTGAACAACATGCAGAGGTGATGGTACAACTTGTACCTCTTTGTTAGCTTTGATCTTGGCCAAATGTCTGATAGGACAACCTTGAGAAATAGTGAATTTGGAGTTCTCTTTGATAGTTCTAGGTTCTTGAGAAATAACTTCAGTTTGATAGATCTTCTCATCATGCTGGTTGGGAATAATCTCATGTAGCTTGTAGGTGCTTTTTGAAAGTGTGGGCTTGTCATCAAGATGCAAGTAGAACTGCTCCATCTCATCCCAAAAATGATCTTCTCTTTCATCTTCCTAATTCTTTTGCGGGAGAAACATATTCCTATCAGCACAATCATCTTGATTCACTAAAATATTATTTATTGTCTCATCTTGTTTAGAAAAAACCTTCTTTAGATTAGCAACTTTCTTTTCTATGCTCTCTTTTTCTTCCTCAAGCTGGAAACATTTTTCAAACTGCATTTGATAAGCTTCTTTATTCTTCATAGCAGTAAAAGCCAAGATCTTTATCTTCTTTTCTTGATCCCGAAACTCCTTTTCATGAAACTCCTCATGAGCACTTAAATCTCTTTGCACCTCTTCTTGAAATTTCTCATGAAACTCCTGATAAGCTTTTAATTCTTTTTCTTTTTCTAACTTAAATTCAATGCCTTTATTAGACATAGCGATTAAGAGCTCTTGTCCTTGTTGAAGCTTCTTTTCATAAGCATCTTTCTATGCCTCTAACCCGCCTGCAAGCTTGGCTTCATTCCTCTTATATTGCTCCACTAGATACCTCTTGTAACCTTGATTTTGTTGAGCCAATGCTCACAGTTGTCGAATCTGGGCTTGATGAGCACGCTCTTCTAGCTGCCTGTCCAGCTCTTGCTGAAATTCAAATTCTTGCTACCTTTTAATATCTTCAATCTGCATGCACATATTCTACAACATACTTGCAGTATCTCCATTATGCGAATCGTTATTATTTGCAAAATAATGAAAATCATATTGGAATTGCTGACCTTGATAGGGCTAAAAATGATTCTCTTGAGCAAAATTCAGTTGAAATGATGGAAAACTTGGAAACTGATCATCTGGGTAAGCATACCCTCCTTGAAAACTTGACATCTTTATTCATCTGAAAGACTAGAAATCAGAATATAAAACAACTTGAAACATACCATCTTTTCTCCTTTTGAAACAATATACTTCCCTTCATGAATCCACCAGATATGCAAAATGTGACCTCTTTAAGGTCTGAATCTTGCTGATTGCACACCAGAACCAGCAAGCACTACAATGCAATTTG
Source organism: Chamaecyparis obtusa (assembly GCA_027943335.1). Classification (NCBI taxonomy): domain Eukaryota; kingdom Viridiplantae; phylum Streptophyta; class Pinopsida; order Cupressales; family Cupressaceae; genus Chamaecyparis; species Chamaecyparis obtusa. The sequence continues at coordinate 380,594 of BSBK01003187.1, forward strand.
ACCCATTCATTGAAGTCTTTTCCCATCGGGCATGCTAAAAACTATTCAGGCTAAGAATTTTTACCCTAACTCAGGCATTAAGGCTACACAACAATTCTATCCTGACAATGGAAACCTCTTCTAGCTGTGGGTAGACTATGAATGAAGAGGAATCTCTGGATTCTAGGCCAGTTCCTATTAAATATGGAATATCACTTCCTGATCTGTAACTTGTTTGGGAAAAGGGAAAAGAATACTTAGAATTTAAAAATAGATTAGGGTGATACACCAAGAACTGTTTCAAACTTTGTAGAAAAGATAAAACTTCAATTCTAACTCACAAACGAAGATCTCGACACTTCGAATCTCTGCTCAACATATAGGTTAACAAAACTCACTATTAGGGTTTTACCATGAATAGCTTGGATAGTCAATAGACATACATTTCTCACGCAAGGCCTTGAAGTAATTGATTACCCTGAGAAGGAACATAAATCTACTCACTTCCTTTGGACAAAAATGAATTTAGCACTTGTTAGAAAAGATGAAGACATGATTCAATATCAAAACAACTCCACAAATATGAGTTAAAATCTCTGGATCATTCCCTCCAAAATCTAACAAAAACTGATTACAAAATGGCCTTCAAAGCACTTAGGAACAATGTGTTCACTCTATGCCCTCTCTCCAAAATCTGCAACCCCTAATTGATCATCAAAAATCAATTTTATAACCTGCCATACAAATCTGAAAATCTAAATCCCCCTAAAAATCCTCCTAAAAACACTCCAATCTAAGCTATAAAATAGCCTTCTAATTTCATCTCCAAATCAACTCCTATAATATCCCTAATTATTGGCCTTTTAATAAGGATAAAAAATCCTTTTACAATATGTGCCAATAATTAATCAATTTATAATATCTAAACCTAAGTCTAAAAGACCTAAACTTAAATTATTACAAAATTTGACTAAGGCATAATGCCATCAAATACAATACCCAACTCATGCGAAAATATTTCCTGAAAGCATATGAGTTGGCATTGTATATTTTTGAGGTCAGCTGTCCTCTATACTACAACACTTATTAGCATTTATTTTCTACAGTCAGACTTCAGATTTTCATCAAACTAGGCATTATTTTGATCTTTGCATTCATTTTGGGTCTGAAGAAACTGAGAATCAAACCCTAACTATGGTGGCCTGCAAGGACTCCACTTTCTTTCTCTGTGTCTATCTTGAGTCTTTGAATTCTGGCAGTGATCTTTGTGAAGCTTTTATGAACTCACGCTTGTGTCTTTGTTGAATACGAGCTCGAGCTTATTTGAAACTGGCTTTATTGTTGTTGAAAGATCTTAACTATGCATGATCTTAAGCTCAGCTTTGAACACATGATACTTTGCACAAATGTTGAAGAACTAGGCCTTTGTGGTGATCATGATCTTGGTCTTTAAAAGGAAGATCTCGGCCTTGATATGCCAGCTTGCACTCAGCTTTAATGTTACCAATTCGACTTGACTGGAAGATTTGAAACTCGAGCTTGTACTCATGACTATTAAACTTGAACGGACTGTTGAATCTTGAACTCTACATGATGCTTGGGGTTTGACAGCTTTTATTTGCACTTGGCTTCAAAACTAGAGATAAGTACCTCTTTCTCTCTTTTATTCAAACTTAACATGTATTCTTGAACTCGCTGGTTTTGAAGATCATCTTAGGTTCAAAATTTTAGACTTTATTTACCAGATGCTTGAAAAATTTGTCCTTATGTTAAGCTTGATCATCTTTATGTTTCCTATGAAACCCTTAATAGGCTCGGGCCTTGACTTACGGGCTTTTGAATAGATGGAACATGAGCTGACTGATGGCTTTCTCGAGCTCAAGCTTTGACAATGGACTCGGCTCTGATCTCAAGTCATGGTTGTGCTTTTAACTTAAAGCTCATGGGCTTAGACTTATGACCTCTATTGCTTGTGAACTTAGTGTTGACCATTGATGACATTCCACAATAAAGAACTCATCCTTCATTGCATATATAGTTGCATGCCTTTTATTCTTTTCATTGCCTAATGAATATGTTCCAACTCAAACATGAGTTGTAGAATAGTGATGTGCTTGAAAAGATTGTCACAGCCTCAAATATGCTGCTTGCATAATTTTATTTGAGATGCTATGAGCTCAGACTTATGATTTACAAGCTTTTATGTATTGCTTGAAGAAATCTGAGATAAATGATAATTCACTGTTTATGCTAAATAGCTTGCTGGAGATTTTGTTGACTCCCTTGCCGAACTGTGATTGTTTCAATAACCTGAGATCAAACTAGAACTCGTGATTTTAACTATCAGATTGTCCTTGAGGCATGAGCCAAACTTAAACAAACTCGGCATTGCTACATAATAGCTGATTGTAAATGCTTGAGTACACAATAATACTTGGTTCTTATGTCATATTGTGACAATGCTCGCTATAAATTTTAGAGCTTTTGTTTGATATTAACTTTTGTGACTGATATTTAACTATCTATCCATGCTTTTTGAAAGCTTAGTTCATTGCATATTGCATCAACTCTTCATTAGGTCTAATCACTGTTGGCATATTTAAAGAATCTTTGCTTTGAGGCTCAACTTTGGAGTTTTTAAACTCACAGCCAGCTTTGTACCAGTTGCCCATCTTTTTTTTTATATTTTTAACTCATTCTTTGAAATACTTCACTTTAACTAACTTGAAGTTCTTTTCTAAAAATTCATTATAGCATAAACTATACCATTTTCAGCACTAATTGGCATGTGATTTAAAGCATGATTGCATATCCTTTGATACTCTATCACAAATCTATGAATCAGATATAACATAACTGGTAGCACAAAGTTTTACTTTCAGCAACGCAATTTGTTTATGAGGTTTGAGCATGGGCTCGTGACACCCATAAAAAAATTTCTATGCTCTTGATCTTTGATATATAGCATATATTCAGAAAATGAATAATATCTGAACAACACACTGATTATGTGAGCACCACGATGAAAAGTATACTACATCTCTTTTGATTTTTTGACTGTGAAGAATACCAGTCTGTTTTTGAACAATGCATTTCTCTGTTAGGCTTAAAACATCAAACTAACACATTAGGTTAGTGATCATGACCCAGTGGTCAATTTTGGGCAACCATCAGACCACTGGTGTGCTCACTAACATAATGTCTTAGTGTTGTCATTTATCATTTTTTTCACCCTCTGTGCATGCTCACTTTGTTATTGCATTGAATATTAGAAATACATGCAGCCATGAAAGAATTGATTATTTGCATGATGTTTATGTTCTCTGCATTGCTTAGATCCAATTGGATCTAACAAACTCTTAACCATGATGTAGGGCAACTCCCACAAACACCTAGAAGCAGATAGATACAGACTCAAGACAAAGACCAGAAGACTAGGACCAGACATGATAACTAGCTCTAGATATGCAGACAACTTCAAGGCAATGTAGAAGACTCACTCATACCCCTATCTCTTCTTTCTATTCTATACTTGTACTCTATTTATTGAAATATGAAATATGAAGTATGAAAAGAGCATTTGTAAATTACATTCAGTATGAATGCACAATGTAATGATCAATAATAAATTTTGGCAAATTTTAACATATGATCAATACTTAGAGTACAATTGAGAATCTGATTTGAATACAATAACAAAATGATACTGACATAACCTGGAAAACACTGTTAAATGAAAGTGCCTAAATGCACCCCTACTATTTATCTAATATTTTGCATGATGAAAAAATATGGCAACACCTACATTAGCATAGTATGTGAGAAGACATCATAAGCCAAATCAAACCATTGGAGAAAAAGATTCAAGAGTCATGAAAAGAAGTAATATGAAAAACCAAACATTCTTATTATTTGAATTTGAGCCTAAATGAGTAAAAGATTCTTTGGAGAATGAAGATTGGATTCAAGACATGAATGAAGAAATTGAGAAAATAGAAAAGAACAAAACCTCAACACTAGTACCTAGACCTAAGGAAAAGAATGTTATTGGAACAAAGTGGGTGTTTAGAAATAAGCTGAATGAACATGGAGAAGTCACAAAGAAAAAAGCTATATTGGTATGTAAATGATATGCACAAGAATTAGGCATTTGCTCCAGTTGCTAGATTAGGAGTTAGAACTCTACTTGCATATGAAGATTACAAAGGATACAAAGTGTATCAAATGGATGTCAAATCTGCATTTCTAAATGGAATACTGGAAGAAGTATACATTGAACAACCAGAAGGATTTTTTGTTAGAAGTAGTGGTTGTCGTTGCACCAAAAGATTGACTTGTTAATGCACGATACAACCACTAGACTTATAGGAGACATAGGAGGTAGTTAAGCCATGTCACAAATCTTGAGGGGAGTGCTAACCATTTTTCCAATAATATCCTCCTCAACATTACCCAAAGGGATTCAAACATATGACCAAGCTTTGATACCACTTGTTACAAGTAGTAGTTGTTGTTGCACCAAAATATTGACCTATTAATGCTCGATACAACCACTAGACTTATAAAAGACACAGGAGGTGGTTAAGACATGTCACAAATCCCGAAGGGAGTGCTGACCATTTTGCCAACATTTGTTGATCCAAGAAAGAGGAACATAGCATGTAAGCTATGCAAAGCACTGCATGGATCGAAACAAGCCCCTAGAGCATGGTATGAGAGATTGCATAATTACTTGGTCAAGATTGGATTTGCAAGAACAAATGACAACAACAATCTAAACTTGAAGACTGAAAAAGGTAAAGGGATATTGTTAGCTGAAATATTTTTTGATGATATCATATTTGGAGAATAAGATGCACTATGCAAAACATTTGCAAATAAGATGCAAACTAAATTTGAGATGTCTATGTTTGGAGAGATAAAATTATTTTTTGGTTTGCAAGTTTATCAAATGAAGATAGGTATCTACATTACTCAATATAAGTATATCAAGGAGATACTAAAAACCTTTGGCATGGAGGAATCTAGACCAATAAGTACACCCATGGCTATTGGACAGAAACTATCAAAGAATGATGATACAACTAAAGTGAATCAAACCTTGTACAGGTCAATGATTAGAAAGCTACAATATGTTATTCATAATAGACCATATATTGCATTAGCAGTTGGGATTGTTGCAAGATTTTCTCCTAATCATAAGGAGAATCACATGATGGTAGTGAAAAGGATATTGAGATATCGAAAAAGAACGAAGGATTATGGACTGTATTACAAGAAAAATGACAAGTTTGAACTAAAAATTTTTATTGATGCAGATTGGGCAAGAAATGTAGATGATATAAAGAGTACAAGTGGTGGTACATTCTTTCTAGGAGAGAGATTAGTCTCATGGACAAGAAAGAAATAGAATTACATTTCTCAATCTACAACAAAGGCTGAATATGTAGCAGCAATATTTAATTGTCCAAACATAGTGTAGATCAAGAATCTATTAAAAGGTATGAAGGAAGAAATCACTGAGCCAATTTTTATTTTCTATGATAACATAAGTGCTATCAATATATCAAAGAATCCTGTGATGCATACTAAGACTAAGCATATTGCTATCAAGTATCATTACTTGAGAGAGCTAGTTCAAGATAAAGAAGTGAGATTGGAGTATGTGAATACAAAGGAACAGTTAGCAGATATATTCACTAAAGCATTACTTAAGGATGATCATGAGTATCTAAGAGGTAAATTAGGGGTGATTCCCCTAACTGAGGCTACTTAGAATCATATAGGAGTATTGAATCAAATGTATTACTTAGAATATCTGACAAATTGATAAAAGGTGGTCACACTTTAGGATTTGCCTAAAGTTGGGAAGACTAAAGCACAAGATGTTGATCAGTCATAAGCAAGATGAAAAAGGGATTATATAGTTCAGAGAGATGACATGAAGATATCTACATGGTGAAGATGAATGAGCAAGTAGAAAGTATCTTTGTCATTTTTGTCAAAGAGGGAGAGATTTGGTGAACTTGTGGGAGATATTCAGTAGAAGTTACCATGAATAAGATGAGGAAGAGATTCATAGATGAGAGATTCAGTAAAATAGATGCACATACAAAGAGGAGAGATATATCCAAGAGGGGGCTGATATTTGGATGAGAATTAGAATGAATCTAAGGATATTAATAAAGATCAGAACACGGAGAGAATTGACAGAAGTTTCTTTAATACATACTTTTTTGATTGTAAGGTAACTAAGAAAATGGTTAAACATATTATGTTATATGGTGTTTCCATCAATTCCAACGAGGGAGATTGTTAGAAACTACAATTGAAACAATTGTTATATTGTCATTAATGTCAAACCTTAACTGGTGAGATAGTTGCTATCTAGTAAAGTACCATATCTATTGATTGATGAAGAGGATTTTGAAAAGAAGAGATAACAAGAAGATCTAGTAAAAGGTTGAGTTATGAGAAACTACAATGGGTACTTGATTAGTTGGAACATTGGAAAGGTAATGTTTTGTTTATCTATAACACTCAGTGAAGAAGTTAGTTGTTTTGAAGATTAGAAGAAATGAGGAAAGAAATTCTGAAAGCTTAGGCTTAACCGAGAAAAAGAGAAAAAGATTAAGAAATTTTAGTGTAAGCCAAGTGATGCAAGTGTTAACCGAGCGCTAGTATAAGTCGAGAAAATTTAGTGTCAATCGAGCATCACTAATTACCAAGTATCAGAGAAATAACCAAGCAAAGACAATAATTTTTGAGAAAAAAAGTTTTAGTGATGACCGAGTTATCCAATGATGACCAAGCAGAAGAACATAATGATGACTGGGTGTTAGTATTTTATAGTTTATGAAGTAATTGAGATTCCTAGCTGATATATTTGAATTCTTGGAATATGTAAAATGTGTTGAAGATAAGGATGAATGACTTAGATAATTTAATGCATGGTAAACCATTTTTCTTATGGATTTAAGGAGAAGTTTTGAGAAGCATCTAGAAGGATAAGAAGGAGAATGAAATGTTGGAAGGATTCGATGAATCTGACCTAAACCTAAGATCTACAAAGATGATTTAGTAGAAAAATATTAAGCTACCTAATCAAGGAGGTATAAGGATGACCTAATTGTAGGTTATGGGAGAGGTTGATTCTATTGATTTGTGAACCTAAGCAGAAGGCTAAGAAGAGTTGTGAAGAGATGAGAAGAGTTGTGGTGATTTCTTAAAGGGATTTCCAAGAAGATTAGAGATGGAGAGGATAATGAAGGCCAGATAGTAGATCAACATATGAGCTACATTGGATCTTTATTTGCAAAGTGATTTGTATGTATTAGATCAAACTTGTTATTACTTTCTAACTATTGTATCAATTAAAATCCTTTAATCAAGGTTGACCTAACAATCATTTGTAAATCTTTTAATCAAGGTGACATTCTAATGGGATGTTCTTAAGTCCTCTAATAAGGCCACTCCTAACAGGGTGATTAAATCCTTTAACAAGGTCACACCTAGAAGTGTTTATTGTAACCTTTAATAGGGTTGGCTCCTCACATAGCTCACTTTAGAAGAGTAAACATTTGGTAGCATGTTACTAATGGTTTTTCCCAATTTGGGTTTCCATGTTAAATCCCGGTCTCATACTTGTGTGAATTTTATTTGATGTATTTTACAGTCAAGATTTTTATATTCTGCAAGTTGATTACTTATGGATAGTGGACTGCAAGTTTATGTTACTAGATATATTCTATAGAGGCCGAGTGAATTAATGAATAGATCTAAGTTGGTTGAAGTGATTAAAAGTTCAATTGGTACATCTGGACCTGAGGATAACTAATTCACCCCCCCCCCCTCTCAGTTATTCTAAAATCATTCTAACATACTTTATGGTATTAGTTGTATGTATGTTTCATTTATATGATGTTATACTTGTTATTTATTTACAATAGGTGGAGATTGTATATTGATATTGTACTTAGTAGATTAATTATCTTATGATGTAATTCTACATTAAGGAACCCTTGGGAATTGTAATCTATGTTTTGAGTTACTTTTATGACTATGTTTTATATTACACTATTTTACTTCTGCATTAATGTACTTTTTGATTGTAAACTCTTAAGAAAAAAATTTGTAAACTTGGTAGCATGTTTTAGGTTAATTTCTCTTGGGTTCCCTGGTGGGCCATTACACTTGGTATCAATGCCTGAATTTCTACACTAGAAACTCTGAGAATTTGTATGCTCATTAGATGTCTAGTAGTTGAAACTTGAAAAAAAACTTAGACATATAACAGTCTTGTATTTGAGAGTATTATTTTATGACTATACATCATGTCTGTATACACCCAAAAATGGTCGCCTAGACTTTGGGCCCCATTTATTTGATTTATCAATCCTGAATCATTTTTATCAATAATCAATATTTTCAACATTATCAATCTCTTGATCAAGTCTTAAATTCGATCATATATTGGATTTTTATCCTTGGGCTAACCATCTTATCCTAAGTCTTTATTTATTTAAAAGGAATATTTTCTCCCCTTTTGTTTAAATAAAAAGTCTCACTTTCCTCTTATCCTAAGTTGCACAAATAAAGCATTATTCATATTTTATAAAAAGGAGAAAAGCACTTTTTGTCTCATATGGACATAAAGTCAACTCTTATTTTCCTATTGGAGGATACTTGTGCACATGGATTGCTCCTCTTTCAACCTCCACCGCTAATTAAGACTTTTTGCCTCTTAATCTCCATGGTCCATTTCACCTCATTTCTTATAAAAGGAGAGCTCTCTCCTCCATTTGCATATACCATGTTTTTATGCTATTGTTATGCTGCAGGTTTTAGGTGCATTTGGAGCTTTTGAAGACATTGAAGACTTGTTTCTTTCATCATCTAGTTCATATTTGCTTTCATAGTTGCATGGTAATGGCATTCTTAGTATAGATTTCCTTTTATGCAATAGAATAAGCTCACATAGTATAAATAGGAAGGATTTGTAATCCATTGCTATTTCCATTTCATAGCTTAGTTTGTACTTCCATTTTCATAGCATAGCTTGCACATTTGCATCTTCATTTTAGTTGCATTGCATTGCATTTCATAGTGATTCTTGGAGATATTGGCATTGTTGCCCTTGTCTTCATTGGAATCTCTCATTGTGTGGTTGACTAGCAAGGTCATGAGTTTATAGCTCTAGCTGAGAGCAATTTTCAATCTTGCAACTCCATACATAGAGAGCTATGAGCCACTTTGTGAGGCCTCATTCTTGAGCAACCTTGCATGTAATGGTTCATAGAAGTGCACCATTTTAGTGTGTACATTTCTGGCACCCAACGTGGGGCGCCAGAAATGTACACACTAAAATGGTGCACTTCTATGAACCATTACATGCAAGGTTTCTCAAGAATGAGGCCTCACAAGGTGGCTCATAGCTCTCTATGCATGGAGTTGCAAGGGACTATGATGTGTTTGCTCTCAGTTAGAGCTACAAGCTTGTGACCTTGATAGTCAACCACACAATGAGAGATTCAAGTGAGGACAAGGGAAAGAGTGCCAATATCCTCAAGAATCAAGTATGAAAATGCAATGCAAGTTATATGATAATGCAATCTAAGCTATGAAAGGAAAGTACAATGCAACTAATCTATGAAAGGAAATAACAAGTGTTACAATGCCTCCTATTTAGACTATGTGAGCTTATTCTATTGCACAAAAGAAAATCTATACTATGAATGCCATGATTATGCAACTAAGAAAGCAAGTATGCAACTAAATGATGAAATGAAGCAAGTCTTCAATGTCTTCAAAAGCTCCAAATGTACCTAGAAAACCTGCAGCATAACAATAGCATGAAAGAGATGGATATGCAAATGAAGGAGAGAGCTCTCTTTTTATAAGAAATGAGGTGAAATGGACCATGGAGATTAAGAGGAAAAAAGTCTTAATCAGTGGTGGAGCTTGAAAGAGGAGCAATCCATGTGCACAAGTATCCTCCAATAGGAAAATAAGAGTTGACTTTATGTCCATATGAGACAAAAAGTGCTTTTCTCCTTTTTATAAAATATGAATAATACTTTATTTGTGCAACTTAGGATAAGAGGAAAGTGGGGGCTTTTTATTTAATCAAAAGGGGAGGAAATATTCCTTTTAATCAAATAAAGACTTAGGATAAATGGTTAGCCCAAGGATAAAAATCCAATATATGATCAAAATTAAGATTTGATCAAGAAATTAATAATGTTGAAAATATTGATTATTGATAAAAATGATTCAGGATTGATAAATCAAATAAATGGGGCCCAAAGTCTAGGCGACCATTTTTGGGTGCATACACGTAGAGGATCAAAAGAACCATGAAGTGGATCAGAGATGTCATGAAAAGAATTGGATGACATGGAGGGTTCTTGATCTTGATCCTTTTTTATATTTTTTTCTTTATCATTTTTAAAGTCCTCTTGACATGGAGCCACTTCTAAGGACAAGGAAGCATGTTGGGATTGTATGGAAGACTTTGGAGGAGATGGTGAAGGACCAACTGAAGTAAGCATTATAGCATTTAAAGGCTTAGGCTCTTTAGCATTATTGAAAGTATTTGCAGCCAAGTGAAGGTTAGCTTGAGTATCTTTAAGAGGTAGCCCTCGAGGATAAATATAGGGAACTGCATGAAAAGCATTAGGATCTTTGTTGGATGAAGGATTTGTGAAAGATTTGGATGACTCAGAAGCTTTAGGAAGTGTGTGGGTATTGGAGGAAGTGGTGGATGGAAGGGAAGGTTCAACATTAATATGATCTTGCTTGAGAGTGCAACCTTTATTTTCAGCATGAGAACTTTTAGAGGAGAGATTCTTTTGATGTTTGAAATCAGCGCAATAGATTTTCTCTTCCTCAGTAAGAATATTGTATTGTTTGCAAAAATCATCAAAGAATTCTTCAAATTTAGAGTCATATGGATCACCATCACAGTCTACCCAATATGACTCCCCCTTAGAAATCACAAGTGTACCATGAGGATGATGCTTAGGAATAGAAGTTTCATGGGCATCACTACATTGTCCATCATCATAGTCATCATAGGTGGGTGTATCACTCTTTGTGGAAGAGACATCACAAGGAATATCACGTTGCTCTTTATGGTATGTCTTCTGAAGAGAAGTAAGACTCTTGGGAGAAGTAGAAGAAGAACAAGATCTTGAAGAAGAGGAAAATGAAGACCTAGTGGAAGAAGAATACTTGGATAATGAGGAATTCGAATGATGTTTAGAAGAGTCATGATAAGATTTGGAAGATGAAGAATGTGAATAGTGTTTAGAAGAATCAAGATAAGATTTAGAAGATGAGGAATGATGAGAAGGTTTAGAAGATGAAGAATATTTGGATGAGATCATGAGTATGATTCTAGCAAAGGCGTCTGATTTTATCAACTTTTCTTTTATTTTTGCTATAAGTTTATCACCCATGCCATATTTAGAAGAACCATTGGAGGAAGAAATTTTTTCAAATTGAGAAATGAGTTCAAGATCATCCATTCTCAAGAGAGGTTCCATGGCAAGGTAGTTGGAATTCATGGTTCTAGAAGAGGAGGAATCAAGCATGGAAGAAATGAATAGATGAATAGAAGAAAGTAGACTAGATAATAAGAGGAAAAGAATCAAAAAGAAGAAGAAGAAGAAGAAGAATTTCTCATGGGAATAGAAGACTTTAGAAGAACATGGGAAATGGAGAAGAAAGAAGAAGACTAAGAGCCATCTTGTGCAATTGATACCATAACATTCATTGAGATGTTGAGCAACATGACAACACCTAGGATCTAAGATCTGGACTGACCAAGCAAGACTAAAAATAGAAGACCCTTGGTAATAGGATGACCTCACAAAATGTCAACACCAAACTAGGATAATCAAAGTTCTCTATTGTCCAAAGAGAAATGAAAAGATAGAAGAAGGGGCTTTACCAACACTGTCAAAGAGGTGCTTCAAATCAAAGGGTGACTACCCTTGCACTTTTGAACCAGGAGGTTGGACTAGGCTGAAATATAATTGAAATTGAGATTAAATGAAAATTATTTGGACAATACGAGTACGAGAATTTCCCAAGAATGTAGCTCACAATTCTAGAGATAAAATTTCTCACCAAGAACAACCTTCTAATGTGATATTTCTCTTTGGCTAATGTGATACTGATGTTGATCTTGACTAATTTGTGCAAAATTTTGAGTTTTTAAGGTCTAATTTCAAGTTTCCAAATGTGAGGGTGAAAATGTCTAATTTCAATCACAAATTCAATAGCATTTGGACAGGTTTGCAAACAGTAGAGGATCAAACATGTCTTCAAACATTTGAAACAAGGGAAAAAGCAACCTTGCCAAGACAAACACTTATGATATCAAAATTGAAAAAGCACCCTATGAATGCTACCGATTGTCTGTATGTTGAGAATGTTTACATTGGTATAGCACAATCGAAGACACTTCAAGCAATATCTACCTACAAGACAAGGCTCAATACTTACCAACTTATCCCACAACTTGATGCCCACTTGCCTCACACCAAGTGGTTTCCCACAAGAGATATTGGCTTTGTCGTGGAAGTGTCAAAGAACACAACCAAAGGGACACATATGGTGAGTATCTTGAGGTGATTCGGGTTAGTCCACTTGGATCAATCCTTGCACTAAGAAGATAAGTGGCTAAATAAGGTGGCCTCTAACCTATGGTTCTTAGTAAGGGCTTCCATTCATAACACCCCTCTTGCTCCTCATGAAGGACTAGGACCTCGAGGCCTCAAGAGTACCTTAAGCATTCTTGCTCAATGCTTTCCCCATGGTCGCAATCCCATGAGCTACTCACATCAATCGAAGACAAGTGTTATGTCTACCAAGGTTTTGTGTCTTTGATAGCCTTGAGATTATAGTGGGTTGGAATAGCTCGGTATTAGCTTGTCCCCACTTGGGTCTTTCCTCTTGATTGCTCAAGAGCAAGCCCGCTAAAAGATTATAAAGATCTAAACAAAGAATGGATAATTTTTGAGGTTCAAGGTTTTTGGTTCACCACAAGGGTGAAGAGCATACTCCCCTATCTCAAAAACTTCTCCCAAACACACCAAGCAAAGAGATTCAATTACTCCGTTGCTTCCAAAACCTTAAGATGGGTCAAGATTTTCTGATTCACCTAAAGGTGAAGAGCATACTTCTCCTACCACCTCAAAATATCTTTCACAAGGTTTTAAAAATTCCTAATACAATTAGTGAATGCCACACTTGAAAGGAAAGAAAATAAACAAGCAAGATTTTTTTTCTTTTTGTCTTTACGCTTAGGCAGCCCTGCAAAAACTGTTAGTAGCCCTCTTTGACATGCATTTTTAGCAAATTTCAAGCAATGAGAGTAGCTACAAACACAACTTGTTAGACTAAAAAGGTTAGCAAAATCAAAATCCAAATGTAAATATGCAATAAACTGATAGATCCAGCTAAAAGATGCAGGTTAGACCTATCTAAATACAGTAAAATAAACCAACAAACTAAAATGATCAAATTTAGATGATAAAACTGGAAATGCAGGTCTTTGTCAGATCAGGCGATATACTCCAGACTTCACCAGTATCTCACGACACAGTTTCCTATAGTCGTGTGATATACCTCAGTCTAGGCGATACTCTACACTATGGGTGGGTGATACTTCGCATGATGCCAGGTGATATACCTCAGTACTAGCGGGCGATTCTTCTCTTATGCAAAGTGTCACACCACTATATAAAGGTATATCGCGTGATATTCCTGAGAAGTATCGCACGATACTCTAAGACAGAAAACCAGAACTGCAAAATTTCTAAAAAATAATCCAAAAAATGACAAAAATGCAATGAAACAAAGGACAAAGCCTATCTACTCTACCCCACGGTGGGTGCTAGAAATGTACACACTAAAATGGTGCACTTCTATGAACCATTACATGCAAGGTTTCTCAAGAATGAGGCCTCACAAAGCGGCTCATAGCTCTCTATGCATGGAATTGCAAAGGACTATGATAAATTTGCTCTCAGCTAGAGCTACAAACTTGTGACCTTGCTAGTCAACCATACAATGAGAGATTCAAGTGAAGACAAGGGCAACAATGCCAATATCTCCAAGAATCAAATATGCAATGCAATGCAAATCTAAATGAGGATGCAATCTAAGCCATGAAAGGAAAGTACAATGCAACTAATCTATGAAAGGAAATAACAAGTGTTACAAATCCCTCCTATTAAGCTATGTGAGTTAAATCTATTACATAAAAGAAACTAAGCTATGAAATGAAGCTATGGATGCTATGATAATGCAAGAAATGAAGTCTAAACTATGAAGCAATGAGGAAATCCAAGAAAAGCTTGATGTAGCAATGATCTCCAAAAGCTCCAAATGCACCTAGAAAACCTGTAGCATAACAATAGCATAAAAACATGGTATGCAAATGGAGGAGAGAGCTTTCCTTTTATAAGAAATGCAAAGAAATGGACCATTGAGATTAAGAGGCAAAAAGTCTTAATCGGCAGTGGAGGTTGAAAGAGGAGCAATCCATGTGCACAAGTATCCTCCAATAGGAAAATAGGAGTTGACTTTATGTCCATATGAGACGAAAAGTGTTTTTCTCCTTTTTATAAAATAGGAACAGTGCTTTATTTGTGCAACTTAGGATAAGATGAAAAAGGGGGCTTTTTATTTAATCAAAAGGGGAGGAAATATTCCTTTTAATCAAATAAAGACTTAGGATAAATGATTATCCCATAGGATAAAAATCCAATATATGATCGAAATTAAGACTTGATCAAGAGATTGATATTGTTGAAAATATTGATTATTGATAAAATTGATTCAGGATTGATAAATTGAATAAATGGGGCCCAAAGTCTAGGTGACCATTTTTGGGTGCATACAGAGATAACCGACCAAACTCGGTAACCAAAGGAAATCGACCAACTACCGAGCCAACTCCGTGAAAGAAGGAACTGAGAAACACAGACAAACTCAAATATGGTTTTGGTGACATAGGATTGCTAAGGACCCAAGATGCTCCTGCATCAGACACCTAGGGTTATTTAAAAATGATTCTCTAAATCATTTAGTAGGTATGATCTGAGTTGCATCATACTCAGACTGTGAAATCCATGAATTGTCTTCAATCGGTCTATTCTTCCACTTTACCAGATATTCCATATACTGTTTACCTCTTGTACTTCTGCCAATTCTTTGCTCCAAAATTTGTTCAACTTCTTCATTCTATTTCTTAGGATACTCCATCGGTACTATCATGTCTTCATCAAGTTCATGATACTCATACAAATCAATAATGTTGAAAATCAGTGATATGTCTATGTCATCAGGTAACTCAATCTCATATGCATTTCCACTATCAAATTTCTTCAAAATCTTGCAAGGTCCAAACTTCTTCATCTTCAGCTTCCCATATGTTCCAACAGGAAATCAACCTTTCTTCAAATGAAATATCACTTCATCACCAACATCAAAAGTCTTATGTCTCCTTGATCTATCAGCTCTGTCTTTGTATTTCTAATTACTCTCTTCTAGCTTGATTTTCACATCTTTGTGCAATGTCTTCATGTACTCATCAAATTTCACTCCTTCAGCACTTCTCTTCCTTTCATCAACAATGTCCCTTAAATCAGATATACCTCTCGGCTGTATGCCATTCACAATCTCAAGGGGTGTTTTTCCAATACTCCTATTCATTGAATTATTATATGCAAACTCTGCTTGTTCCAACAGAGAATACCAATTACTAGGTGTGTCTCCGACTAACCATCTCAAAAGATTTCCCAAACTTCTATTCACAACTTCTATCTATCCATCAGTTTGTGGGTGGAATGTAGGACTATATTTCAACTCAATGCCAAACTTTTTCCAAAGAGTCTTCCAAAAGTATCCAACAAATTTATTGTCTCAGTTAGTGATAATACTCCTCGGTAATCCATGCAATCTGACAATTTCCTTAAAGAAAAGATCTGCTACATGTACCGCATCTGATGTATTTCTACAAGGTATAAAATGTGCCATCTTTGAAAATCTATCCACCACAACAAATATAGAATCATTACCTCTTACTGTCTTTGGTAAACTAAGAACAAAATCCATACTGATGTCAGTCCAAGGTTTCTTAGGTACAACAATTGGTGTATACAATCCAGTATTTTGACTTACTCCTTTTGCAACTTGACAAATTCCACAACTTTTCACAAATTTCTGAACATCTTTATACAACTGTGGCCAAAATTATTTCTCCTTAAGCAAATTCAAATTTTTATGAATACCAAAATGTCCAGCCAAACCACTACTATGTTTCTCCTTTATCAAATTAGTTCTCATTTCTCCTCTCGGTATACAAAACTGAATATCTTTAAACAACATACCTTCTTGAATGAAATATTCTTCCCATTTTGTACTCGGTTGATCTTGAATAGGTGCTCTGCACTTTCTCCATGGCTTTGAAAAATTAGGATCAGTCTCATACAAATCTCTCATCTCATCAAAACCAAGAACTTCAATTTTCATCTCGATCATCAAAGATCTTCTTCTACTCAATGCATTAACAACTTGGTTAGTAACTGCACTTTTATGTTTTATCACAAATGTATAACTCTGAAAATACTCAACCCATTTCATATGTCTTAGATTCAACTTACTCTGATTACCCAAATATTGTAAAGCCTTATGATCAGTATACAACACAAATTCACTCAGTATCAAATAATGTCTCCATTTCTTCAGTGCTTGAATAATAGCATAGAATTCTTGATCATACATAGAATATTTTGTTCTATCATCATTCAAATTTTCACTAAAGAAAGCAACAGGTTTACCTTCTTGACTCAACACAGCTCCAATTGGACTTCCACTTGCATCACATTCCACTTGAAATACCTTATTGAAATCAGGCAATGCCAAAAAAGATAATTCAACAACCTTCTATTTTAGAGTCTCAAAACTTTTATCATCTCCATGTGTCTACTTGAATTCTCTTTTATCTCCTCTCATAGTCTCAGTCATAGCATTACAAATTGAACTGAAATTCCTTATGAATTTTCAGTAAAAACTTGCCAAACCATGAAATGATCTTACCTCACTAGCATTCACAGGTGTAGGCTAATTCAAAATAGCTTCAAATTTTTTAGGATCCATCTTCAAACCATCAGCCAAAATCACAAATCCCAAATATACAATCTCCTCTTTCATGAATGAACACTTTTTTAGATTTATTAGCAACTTTTCTTCTTTCAATCTCTGCAAAAAATGTTCTTCTCTGGTCTTACTGAATATCAGAATATCATCCAGATATACAATCACAAACTTACCCAAGAATTTCTTCAAAAATTCATTCATCAATCTCATAAAAGTACTCGGTGCATTAGTTATTCAAAAGGCATAACCAACCACTCATACAAACCTTCTTTTGTCTTGAAAGCAATCTTCAACTCATCACCTTCTCTGATTCTGATCTGATGATACCCACTTTTCAAATCAATCTTCTTGAAATACTTTGCTCCAATCAAACTATCCATTATGTCATCTATTCTCAGTATAGGAAACCTATACTTCGCTATTATCTTATTGATTGCTCTGGAATCAGTACACATTCACCATTCTCCATTCTTCTTCGCTACCAATACCGCAGGTACTACACAAGGAATCAAACTTTCTCTGATCAATCCTTTATCTAGCAACTCTTGAATCTGTCGATTCAATTCCTGATTCTCAGTAGGTGTCAACCAATGAGGTGCCTTATTCGGTAAACTAGCTCTAGGGATTAGATCCATGCAATGATCAATACTTCTCTTCGGTGGCAAACCATTAGGTACATTATTAGAAATGATATCACTATACTCGGTGAGTAACTTATTAATCTCCTCAGGGATACTATCCTCTATTTTCTTACTCAATTTGTTAGGAATCACAGCAAAACATACACTATTCTTCTTCAAATCCTTAACAAACTTTCTTCCTTCCATCAAACAAAATTTCACAGATGTGAAAACATTACTAACAGGTTCTTCCATCAAAGGAAACAAGATTTTTTTTCTTCCATCAGCCACAATAGTATACTTATGCAAATCTCCCATCATATATAGCATGTCTATCATATTTCCAAGGTCTACCCAAAAAAATATGACAACAATCCATAGGCATGATATCACACAACACCTTATCATAGTACTTTCCAATCTTAAAATTCACATAACATTTTTTACTTACCAATAGTGTATGCTGATCTTTAATCCATGAAATTTGATAGGGCTTTAGATGTTCCAACCTTTTCAATTGCAACTTTGTGACCATTTCCTCAGATGCCGGATTCTCCAAGCTACCACTGTCAATGATTAATGTAAGAATTTGCCTAAGGCAAAGAATAAATGCCAAGAACTAGAAGCTCAAGAGATAGCACAAGAGAGACCAAATATGATATGATCAAATAATGAATAATAGATTGAATGATTGATTGATACAATGTAGGAATGCCTCAATATATAGGCAATGCATGATAACTAGAAGATATGCAAGTGATAAGCTATCAACTAGACATGGTGGAATCACATGTCCACCAAAGGTGGATCATCCTCCATTGTACATCAAAGTGTGTGAAACATGTGCAACCATGAGAGGATGATAATGTGATAAGATCACTAAAGGTGGATCTCACACACAAAGAGGTATGTGATGACAAATATCACACCTAAAGTAGAAATTCTCCTAACCATGTGCTAAAATGAAATGCAAACTCCTATTTGTCACAATGACAACTAATATGCAAATGCATTATCCTAAATAAACTTAATTAAAGTGTAATTAGTGAATATTTAATTACACCAACACCCCCCCTTAAGTGCAACTTAGGGGAATGCACTTAAGCTCATGATGCAAGATGGGTCCTAGCTACTAGGCCATGTTAGCTACCCATGTACAATATGCAAGAGCAATAGATAATGCAATCTCTCATAAAGTGGAGAAAGAGGGAAAACCTCATGGAAAAAACCCTCCCCCAAAAAGAGAGATGAATACAATAATAGGATATGAGAGAGAAGACCTCATGTGAGGAAAATATCCCCCCCCATAAGATAGAAGAAGTGGAAGAGAGACCAAGGATCCCCCCCTCAATGTAGAGTGAACACCAATGGTAGATGCTCTAGGCTTGATGTAGAAACTGCTCCATGAGTGTAGAACAACATTCCTCCCCTTACAAAGAAACAAGACCAAAGGTGTATAGGTGAAGCCTCCTCCCCAATCTATAGGAAGAAACCTCAAAATGTATGGAATCTCTGAAACCTACTCAAGTGTCTGCATGTCAAAGCTGAAAGGTGCCTCCTCCAAATCATGTGTACTAAGCCACTCTATTGAAAAAGACAAACTAGGATCAATTGAGGATGAATGTAGAACATGTACCAAAGACCCAAGTGTCTCCTCTAAAGATAAAGTGATCTCCTACAACTGCTATATCAAAGTATCCACAATCATGTCACCCTCAAAAGAATGATCAAGTAGAGAATGAAGATGAGGGTCAGCATGCTCCCTTGCAACAATTGAAGAAGGATCATCCTCAACAAAGAGAAGATGAATGCCATCAATGAAGTCTCCCAAATCTGAAATGTAGGACTCCACAAACAAACCTGTAATGTCTAGCAAGTAGTCATCCCATGGAACCAAGTTTGGAAGACAATGAATATCTTGGTGCACTGAAACACCTAAACCCATGGCTGTGTGAATGCAAGCATCATCAAGAGCAAGAGTAGAAATAATCTCAATAGGAGGAGATGAAATAAAAGGCTCAAGAACTTGATCATGAGTGAGAATACCCAAGTTCAAGTAGCCAAAACTCTCCTCAAAGTCTAAATCATCACTGTAATCGTGATCATATGCTGAAGAATCACTGTCTAAAGAATCATTGTCATTAAAAGGAACAAAATCTGCAAAGGAGTACAACCGAGAAGAGTGATCCACTATCCCAGTAGCAATAATAGCTCCACTCTCCAAGTCCTTGATGAAAACTAAATCAGGTGTAAATTCCACAGTCTTCTTTGTAGCACCATTTGTGATTTGATAGATAGAAAGAAGGTTATTGGTCAAGTGTGGAACACACAACACATCATTGAAGTGTCCCTCCCTAACTTCAATACTTCCTTTCCCAATCACATTCATATAAGTGTGATTGCCCATCAAAATAGGTGGACCTTTGGAAGGTTCAAATGATGAAAACATGGACTGTGAAGAAGCCATATGATGAGAAGCCCTTGAATCTAGAAGCCATCTACCTGAATCAGGACTTGAAGAAGCGTACAAAGGTTGTCCTTTTTGAGTGACAAATGTGTGACCCTTACCTTTATCTTTTTCTAAATTTGGTGAGGAAGAGGTTGAGGTAGACATCCTGGAAGGCAAATTGATGTTGTTCTTGGCAAGAAGATTCTTCAATTCATTAATGTCCTTCTTATAACAAAAGTGTTCTTCATGTCCATCCTTTTTGCAATATGCACAAAACCGCTTCTCCTTCTTTGAAGATTCACCCTTTTGAGGTGATGTAGAAGTGTCATGTTGGGTGGAAGTTGATTTTGTACCTTCTAGTTGAGACTTAGACTTCTAATTCTTCTTCTTCTTTTGACTTTGATTGCCTTCACTCTTGTGATTAGCTACCAATGCCTTTGAAGTGGAAGATTTGGGAATCCGCATACTCATCAATTTTTCTTGTTCTAAGACCATCATTTTCAATGAAGGCTTAATGAAGGCACTTCCCATGGTCAACTTGTGAGTATTGTAACTTGAAACAAAAGCTACATATGCAGGAGGTAGATGTTTCAACAAGTGACTAACCAACTTCCTATCCTTCATGTGATTACCACAATCATCAAGTTGTGCTCTATAATCATTGACTTTGTTGAGATAATCTTGGATTGTGTCAAAGTTCCTGGGCTCTAATTTGAGGAGATCAGTCTCAATTGTGAATCTCATTTCTTCATCCACTTTACCAAATAATTCTGCAAGTTTATCCCAAGCATTGTTTATGGTTTTGATGTGATACATGATAGCTTCAGAAATATTCTCTCTCAAGACTCCTAAAGCTTTAAAATTTTTGCATGACCAATTTTCTATTGCAGCAGTATCATCATCAGGAGGTTTTTTAATTGTACCATCCACATAAGGATTTAAACCTCTAACCATTAACTTGCTCCATACATTATCTTTCCATGTAGCATAGTTATGTGGAGTTAATTTTGCAATAGAAACCATAATGCAAAATGAAAAAGAGCTCAAGAAAGAGAGAGAAACCAACACACAAGACACCCCCAATTCACTGAATCAAAGAACCCCCCCAAAAATGATGATTTTGGCACTTTATAGCTAGTGCATGTACAATTTCCACTTGTCAAAATGGATCAAAGTGGACTTCTAATTTTGATGATTACAACAAAAAATATGAAGCTATAGCAAACTCAAGAAGATAGGACATAAGATCCCTCAAGGATCTAATCAATTACAATTGCCACAATAGGCCAAAATAGATCATATTCTAAAAGTACTATGCCCACTTAAAATTTCTCCAAACTGATACCAGATCTGGAAAGTAGACTAAAAATTATGCACTTTCAAAAAAAATTTCACCTAAAAATATGTCAGTATGAGCTCGAATGAAGCCTCTGAAGTTGCAAAAATAGGGATTAGATAGGTACAGTCACCAAAAACTGCAATTTCTGCAAAATCCGTGATCCAAAATCAGAAAAGAATACCACCACTAAAAAGTTTAGGAAATTTTAGCCAAAAAAAAAAAAAAATTGCACTCAATTTGGAGTCCGGATGACCAAGTGATGGCCTCTCAAAGTCGGATTGCCAAATTAAAACTGCATATGGTGAGGGTTGGAAAATTTTGAAAAATTGCTGATGTCATCCTCCCAGTGCATTAATTTTGATGATCAAATGGCTGTCATAACAGTTTTGACTATCTGCCATGTGTTTGTGTGTTATTGGTTGCCTGTTCACGGAGGTGGTGCTAGCGTGGCGGTGACAGTCTGCGTGGTGCAGGGGGGGGCATGGTGCGTGGCACTAAGGTGGCTGGTGGATGGTGGATGGCATGGGGGGTTGCACTGAGGCATTTGATCAGTGGCTAGTGAGCTATGTGGAGCAGATGAGGGGTTGTAGATGTGAGACTTAGTCCCACATTCGCAACGCTAATGTTTTATTTTGGCTTTTTAAGCCTAAGCACGCCTTTCCAAACTAAAATAGCTCTCACAAGATGTGAGCATGACTCATCACTTGAGTTTAGCTCATCAATTTGAGTGGAGCATTTCTCAGTTCAGAATGGAATCCAACTTGTAACTGGAGGCCTAGCTCAGATTGCTTTCTACTGCGTCCAACTTGACTTGTATTCTCTGTTACAACACATGCCTGACAGGGCAAGTTTTTGCACAAAATATATCCATATCCCGCAGACACGAGGACCCAGATCTAAAAATAATTTATTACAATAAATGCAGATCTGAAAAATAAATGACAGAAATGGAAATAAAATTTAGATTTGAAATAAAAAATTGCTAAAATAATTACCCAGTTTGAAGATCGGGCTTTAGAGGTCCGATTTGCAAAAAAAAATTGCCTCAAATTTGACTTTTGCCGAAGGTAGGAAAATTTATAATCAAAATTTATGGAAACAACCACTTGGATGCAATGGTGAGGTCCGATCTTGCTCAAAATGCTCTCACAAAATGTTGATCCCAGATTTGGTTTGTGGCCCTCCAAGACTTGAAGCAATCAATGGCTCTCCAACGGCTATGTAATGAAGACTCCTATGGATCTGATACCATGTAAGAATTTTCCTAAGGTAAAGAATAAACACCTAGAACTAGAAGCTCAAGAGATAGCACAAGAGAGACAAAATATGATATGATCAAATGATCAAATAACGAATAATAGATTGAATGATTGATTGATACAATGTAGGAATGCCTCAATATATAGGCAATGCATGATAATTAAAAGATATGCAAGTGATAATCTATCAACTAGACATGGTGGAATCACATGTCCACCAAAGGTGGATCATCCTCCATTGTACATCAAAGTGTGTGAAATATGTGCAACAATGAGAGGATGATAATGTGATAAGAGCACTAAAGGTGGATCTCACACACAAAGAGGTATGTGATGATAACTATCACACCTAAAGCAGAAATTCTCCTAACCATGTGCTAAAATGAAATGAAAACTCCTAGGTGTCACAATGACAACTAATATGCAAATGCATTATCCTAAGTAAACTTAATTAAAGTGTAATTAGTGAATATTTAATTACACCAACAATTACCTTCCAAACTTTGTCAGAAACTCTACATCTGGTCTTGAACAAACTTTTCCTTACCGGATCTTCCTTTTTACTTTCATTCCACAATGCTCTTCTTACCATCAAGTTATTTTCCTTCTCAAGTTCATTCCATGACTCTTCTTGCACCAAAGCATTTCTACTAATACCAACCTTCTTACTAGCATGTGTACATTCAAAATATCTATGTCCTTCTTCTCCACAATTGTAACAAGTTCCTTAGAAATTATCTCTACTATAACCACCTCGATAGTTACTACCTCTACCTCTAGATGAGCTTTCACCTTTCCACTCGGTCTTGCCTTTATCTAGATTTGTCTTTTCAGGTTTAGATCTACCATTTTCACCATTAGATCTACCTCTTCCTCTAGGGAATCTACCACCTTGACCTCTTTGTCTTTGCTCATGTCTCTTGTTCA
Organism: Chamaecyparis obtusa; assembly: GCA_027943335.1. NCBI lineage: Eukaryota > Viridiplantae > Streptophyta > Pinopsida > Cupressales > Cupressaceae > Chamaecyparis > Chamaecyparis obtusa. The sequence continues at coordinate 404,339 of BSBK01003187.1, forward strand.
ATTTATCCTCAGCTTTCAATGCAAATTGATAAGCCTCTTCAATGTTCTCCAATTTGACCAAACTAATTTCCTCTTTGATGGAAACTCTCAAACCATTCAGGTATCTAGCAATTATTTCCACATCATCCTCATCATGTCCAAATCTGATATCTAATCTATATAATTCCTCAGTATAATCCTTTATCAAGCTATCTTTCTGCCTTAGACTTTGCATTCGCCTAACTAGGTTAATCTGATAATCACAAGGTAAGAACTTTCCTTTCAATTTATTCACCATTTTATTCCATACCTTGATTTTGTCTTTGCCTTTCTTTTTCTAATCTAATTATAGATGCTCCCACCACAAGGATGCATGAAATTTCAACTTTGTGCCTATAATTTTCACCATCTTTTCCTCAGATACATTTTCATACTCAAAATACTTTTCCATCTCAGTGATCCAGTCTATCAATTCATCAGAATCTTTCCAAAGGCTTCAAGAATCTTTCCTCACCCTGATCCATCATAGGTGCAATTTTTGCTTCACCTTGTTCCACTTAAATTTCATCATCACTAACATCTTCAAGATGTCTTCCTCTTCTCTGGGCTATTTCAACAACTTCTAATCTAGCAGCAAGTTGTCTCAACATGCCTACCAATCCTGGATCCGCTTCTTGCCTTCCACAAACCATCTTAAAAACCCTTTGTAATTGTAGGTCAAATCGAAATCTACCACCCCACAACAATTCAACTAGGGTTTCACAAAAAGGAACCTACAAACCTAGATCTACAGACCTAGATCCAGATCTTACCTCGCTCTGATACCACCTGACGCAAGAGAGGGAAGGAGGGGCCAAAAGAATGGCACACCCTACCTGATCTACCTTTCTCAACAACACGCAAAAGAAATAACAACACAATGAGAGAGAGAAAGTAGGATCATTCATATATTATCATTCAAATTTAATCATACATGTCAAGTTGTAAGGCCTTCCCTGTTTCGGCCAGATATTACAATGAATTACAGAAGTCCTCAAACATGTGAGGATCTGTAGATAATCTCTAATCTTGTATCTTCTTTCTTCTATCAAAATTGACCCCCTAAACTCTAACCAAAAATATATACTTATACAAGAGGCTACCGAACTAAGTCAGCCTTCAGATCCATAATCAATGAAATGAATGGTCAGATCTGGGACCACACGCTTTCCAATGATGGATACCAGCATTAAATCTGCAACCCATAATCAATGCACAAGTTAGCCTCAATAGAAACTCAAAATAAACTACTTGGTAAGAAAGGATGACTGAGCAATAGATAAGCATTGCTGAGTGCCAGTGAAACAACTGACCACCCAGGAGATAACTGACCAAACTCGGTAACCAAAGGAAATCGACCAACTACCGAGCCAACTCGGTCAAAGAAGGAACCGAGAAACACAGACAAACTTAAATATGTTTTTGGTGATATAGGATTGCCAAGGACCCAAGATGCTCCTGCATCACACACACACACACACACACACATATATATTAATCAATGGAGTGTCAGTACAAAAGATGGTGCTACTCAAGCACAATCTATAAAAAATGGGCTACAATACATCATGGTATATATCCTAAATCTAGCTCTACCCATTGCCACTTGGAGGAGGTAGAGGAGGTGGCATATCTCCCTATGGTGGTGCCTACAGCAGAGGTCCTTATGGTAGTGCTGGTTCTCTAACATACTATGAAAATTATGGAACCTAGTTCGCTAGCTCTGGAATCGCGCAAATATAAGCCGCATAATAATAAGCTACCTGGGTAGCCTCATATCATGTCACTATCTGTGGTCTTGATAGGTCATCTCCCAGCCCTCAGATCTCTCTATCCCTCTCTACAATCCAAGTATCCCAAACAATGACCTGTATGTCCTAGTCCATTAGCTCCCGCTGAGCCTGTCTCAATCTATCACAAGTCCTCCACAACAGATCTTGCTGCTGTGCGACCATATCTCTAGGAGGTGGACCCTATGCGGCCTGATCCTACATAGTCTCATCCTCAACTTGTGCCTCCTTGTCAGGAGGTTGTTGTTGTGATGAATCCCCTATCCTCTATCTAGTGGACCTCTCCTAGGCCCCGCTACTACCCGCACCAGTATCTATACCCATCAGCCTTGGAGGAATAGGATTTTGCCCGGTCCTCCACCTAGTCACCTTTTGTGCCTACTATTGTACATGTTGTCATGGTGGTGGTTGTGGTATCTACTATTGTGCCACTTTCTACTATGGTGGCGGCCACACAACCTATTGTGCCTGCTGGCCCATGCCAACAAGAACTATAAACCAAGGATAGGGAAGTTCTAACAAATGATCCTTGTAAGTTGGCATCATCCCTACATCAGCCACACCTACCAGATAATCCCATCGAGTTGGTGGTACTCGTGCCTCAATCATACACTGACCCTGATCCAGTCTCACCTGTTAGCCCTTCTTCACCTCATTGACAAAGTGGGCATAGGTACAATACTCCTATGAAATGTCTTGTGGCCTCCTGAACTGTCTCAGGACCCATGATAGAGGAAATCTCTCAATAATATTGATAGTACTCCCGATTAGAGGATGTGAACAAAACATGTGAGGAAGCTCATGTTAGGCATCATCCCAGACCTTGATACCTATCCATGACCACCATGTCACTGCCACCATGTCATCTAGCTATGACCTCCACTACTCTGTCTTACCTAGCGCTGGCTGAGTCATAGGGCCTCCATACCTATATATGTAGGGTTCCAAAGGCTATCTCGTATCATGAAAAATTGGCCTACATACAGGAAGATGCTCCCAGGCCCATATCTATAGAACAAATACACCAGCGGCCATGCTCCATGTATCTCGATACACAATCTCATGCATCTCATGAAACATTTGTGCCAGCATGCACTAGCCCCATCCAAATCTCATGACTGGCCAATCCAACATCCTCTATAGCATGCATCCCCAACCACACTCCAATCTGTGTTGCCCTTGATCTAGCATCAGATAGCAACACAGAAATGCCACTAGAACAACCGCTAACCTATGCCCTACACCATACCGGCTGACCAACTCCTCCCACGAGATGGCCTGACCCATCACTAGCTCATCCTAGAATATGGCTTAGAGTGCCAAAGTGCCCGCTCTTGGCTGCACATCATACTCCATGCATGGGTCATGGAAGGGTACTCTCAAGATCCTATAGATATCCTCGGGGGTCACTATTATCTCTCCCTGCGGAAAATGTAAAGTGTTCATCTTCGAGTGGAAATGCTCAACCAGTGCACCTAGCAATCCGTGATTTACCCAGATGTCAGGTACATCACACAAGTATGTCAATCCTAGTCCATCAATATGCGCACCCTCTGAATCATCTAGTCATCGGACTAGCTCCCCAATGACTAGGTGGTGGGACCAAAACACAATGTCTGGGAGGTCAACCTACAATATAAGAAATGACACTCGATCAGTCTCTCAATCATGATGGTTCTCAAAGAAAACAACAATTGAAAGTATACGCCTATCCTAAGCATGACTCTCTGGCACCCTACTTGGCATATTTTATGCAAATTTGGGCAAAAAATCTAAAACTCTACAATAGTTTCTTGCACGAGGAAGTAGGATCCTTGTGCAAGATTTCACTATCGTATGAGACTTTATCTCAACTCACATGAGAAATCATCACTTAGGAGGATTTCTCGCATGGCATCGATGGCCAGCTCGTGCGAGTCCATGGAGGTGCCCCGTGCGAGGAAGCCCTCTTTGGGTCTTTCCTTGCGTGAGATGTGCTCTAGGTCTACGTGAGGAAACTACTTCCTCATGCGAACTTTGGTGAGAAAATTCCTAAATGACCCTAAAATCTAGCCTAAATCTACTCAAAAGCGATAAAACTTGAAATGCAAGTTGAGTTTTTGACTACTTACAGGTGCATCATACTCCACCAACCAGCTGTGATGTTAGGACTGCTCGAATTGATGTAATCTCACTAGCACACTCTCCATTTCACTTAGAGCTCTCAAAATTGGTAAAGACAAAAGTGAATAATGAATTGAAAATGACCCCTCCGAGCCTTATACAGGTTTTGACCTAATTTTCAAAAGTGCTCCGTTTTGCATGAAAACTTCACCCTTGGCTAAAATGATCGCTCTGATTCCATTTTCAAGATTGAAATCAAAATTTGACAACTCTATATGGCTCAAAATCACATTTTAAAAATTTTTCGGCCTGACGTGATCGAACGTTTGTGTAGTCGACCTTCTAATGTCATTTTCTTATCAGAATCATGTTGCATCATCATGCTCTTGACTTCATCTTTTTCATCAGAAGTCAACTTTAGTCTATTCTAGTCAACTATGGTCAAACTTGGTCAACAAGACCTCCAGATCGCTCCAGATCACTTCTACATCTTCCCGATTCTTCTGTAATCTATTTTGAGTTCTTCTATATTTTTGATTTTATCTCTATCTGCAACCTATTGCTGTCAATCATCTTTATGACATGTCATCTTTTGATTTCACTCCCAAGGGGCTAGGATGATTGCATCATTGAATCTTGTCGAATTAGTCTCAAATCAATCTGATCTAAATCAAAGTCCTCATCGCTCGGGGCATCTCATCACTAGGGGCATCTTTGTGCCTCACATCTTATCATCTTGTCATCTATTTATTAGGTATCTTAGCAATCTAACTCAGGTCCTCGAGGATCAAGCTTCATTCTGGAGATGGTTCTTGAAATCTCATTAGGTATTAGGGTAATCTAACCCTAATTCATGAAAGTCGGGCTTCATTTTGGAAATGGCTCTCGAAAGCTCTTTTTGACTGTTATCTAGGCAATCTAACCTTGGTCTTGGAGGACTAAGCTTCATTCTGGAGATAGTCCTAAAATCTTCGTTAGTTATCATTTAATCGATGTGTGTTGGGGCAATCTAACCCTGACTCCTAGAGATTGAGCCTTGTTCTGGGGATAGTCTCGTTGAAGTGGTAATCTGATCGATGTCTTCACAATCTAACTTAGGCTTAGACGAATCAAGCTTCATTCTGGAGATGGTTTTGCAACTCGATCTAATCGGTGTCTAGGCATTCTAACCTTGACTTCTGAGGGTTAAGCTATGTTCTAGGGATAATCCTAAAAAACCTCATCAACTATCACATTAGACTATTCTTTGAATCAACATGCTGCTCACACATCAATTCAAAGAGGGGCAAAATGTAATACCAAAAAATTGGCATCTTGCGATCCTAACCAATTTTGGCGCATTTAATCCTATTTCTTCAAATTTCTACATCATCAAAGTCCTATTGTACTAGGCAATTCTATCTCAAATTTGCATTAATCACATGCTATATTTAATTCCTAAATATTGACATTTATTAGCTAAATAAACCCTATGATCAATTAATTTAATTACAAAATCCTAGTGCTTTAATTAAATTAATTCCACCCCTTTTAGCTAATACACATCAAGAGGAATTAAATAATATTTAGTTCTTTAAATGAAATATCCTCATTTGAATTTAATTATTCAAGTAATTGGAAAAGTCACCCATGTGGCCATATTTCATTTATTTAATTAAATAATCTCTTCAATTTGTTTCACCTTCCCCCCATGGAGATGAAGAGTCACCTGTTTCTTTGCAAGAAACTCTTCAATCTCCACCCAAGCTCTTCTATAATAGAACCCTCTCATTCCTCATTTGGGGAGGCAATTTTTGAGCATCAAAACTCTGTCAAATTATTGTCTCACCTCTTGCATTCTAAGCTACTTTTATATTTCATAGTAGAGTAATTTCCTTTCTTAGTATAATGATGCTTTTCATGCTTAATTTAGTTTCCTTACCATGTTCTTAAATTAATGCTTCTTTCATTACAAGTTTCTTAGATTAATATTGCATTCTCACTCTAGCTTAATTTCAATTACATTCATTTTATAGCATTAAATCCTCCATTTTAGAGATTGGTCTATGGTTGTTGGACTCTCAATTCTGAGAGTTACTCAAAACCCCACCTAAATAGGAGGCAACAAGTTGATTCATATGGGCATGCAAAATGAGTAATTCATATTCATTTTTGTATGTGGATGACGAGTAAAGACTATGTTGAAGTCTATGGCTGAATAAGAGGTCCACATTTAGTTATAAACAACCATTACCTCCATCTATCAACTCACGTTTGACATGATGGTTTTGGATTACGACTTCAATATGCAAGGGCTGATTATGTGGGTGAGCCAATGAGTTGTCATCTTCTTCAGAAAAGGATATGTACTGAGGGGATGTCAAGTGACCCACCATTTTTTGGAATCTGTTAAGACCAAGGTCTTCAGGAATATTGGAACTGTTCAGAGCTTTATCCAAGATTTCTTGATGAGCGGGGGAGATGTAAAGGAACTCAAACATAGAGATTTTAGCATTGGTATGTTGTAACTGTTGTATGATGTTGTATGATACCTCTTTGGACTCTTTAGAATTGGAAGATTTAGAAGTAGTCCTTTTCTTAGAGGCAAATGCAAGATTGAAGGGTACCTTTTGAGAGTTAGATGAGCCCAAGTTTTGTCCTTGATTAATAGCCTGAGCTTGAGATTGAGGAACTGCATTAGTGGTTCTATTATCTCTATCTTTTCTGGCAATAGTGATGACATTACAGTGTTTAGACAGACATGGTTCAACCATGTTGATAACTTTGTTATTACTAGAGTAAGTGTAATTGACTTTAACACCCGTGTTAGGCTTAGAAGACAAATCTCCTTGGTTATGCTTCAGAAAAGGCTCCGTGAATGCTATATGATCGTTGTTGGATTTATGGTTGTCAATCACAATTTCTCTGGCGTCAATTTTGTCTTGAATGAGATGTTTTAGATGCATGCAGTTGTTAGTTTTATGACCCTTGTTATGATGGAAGTCACATAAATTAGTCTCTTTCCACCACTTAGGTTTAACTTTGGGATCATATGGTTTGATCTCAGGCAATGTGATGATATTATTTGCTAGAAGGGTCTTCATGGTAGATTCTAAGGACTCTCCAAGAGGAGTAAACTTGTGCCTTGGTTTTGTAGCCCAAGGTTTATAGTCAGTTGACTTTTTAGTTGATTCAGTTGCTTTTACCTCGGAAGCTTTGATGGGTTGGGTATCAGTAGTGAGATTAAAAGAAGGTGCTTTAGGTGGAGCACTGATATGATCAATAATGCCGTCTGCGACAATTTTCTTATTCTTGTTTCAGTTTTTGCCTTTGTCTTTGGAACTGGATCCTGATGACATGTCTCCTTTTTGAACAAGCACATTCTCAATTTTGATGGAATTCTCTACCATTTTATCGAAGGATATATGATTTTGCATTTGCAAATGATAATTTATTTCTAGGAGGTTATTGATGAAGATTTCTAGCTTTTCAGTTTCCAAAATAGGTCGAGCATAGAGTGAAAACTTCTTTCTCTAGCATTTGAGGAAGGTCAGGAAGGGTTCTCCTGAGTTTTGTTTTAGATTGTAGATATCGATCATGGTGAACGAATGTTGGATATTGTAGGAGTATTGTTAATAAAATAGTTTTATTAACTCCTCAAAATTTTTGATGGTGGGAGGTATCTTAGAGAACCAACTGATGGCATTTCCTCCCAAAGATCTGGGGAAGAGACACATTAAGAATGTAGGTTCATGCATGAATTCCATGGACAAAGTACAAAACTCTCTGACATGATCTTGAGGATCAAAATTTCCATCATATTTTTCATATTTGGGGAGTTCTACACCTTTAGAGAATGGTGGCATATACAAGCTACGATCGAACGGGTAAGGACATAGAGCATCCATGGAGAATTCCTTAGGTTCTTTCTCCTTTTCCGGTTGGTTTAGCTTAATTTGCATTGCATGCATTTGTTTCCATAGCAGTGATGGGTGTTTCTTCCTTAGGGGTGATGATATTATCAATGTTAAAGCTTGGAGGAAGTTTAGTCCCTTGTTGGGCTAATTCGAGGAAATATGCCTCTTTGTCTTCACGTAAGAAGTGTTTCATCATTTTCTTGAAGTTATCATCATTCTGATACTGGGAAATTTTAGAGGGTGTGGGTTCTTGATCTGCACCATGTTCAGATTGTTGGCCCTAGGAGCCTTGGTTTTCTCCTCCTTGAGACATGTTGTTGCTTAGATGTGGCCCTAGGATTGATGCTAGAGGGGTTATGTAACCACTTTTCAAATACAAATTTCCAAGGGTGTCCTCTTTGTAAAGAGTGGTGTCTTAAAGCTGATGAATTGTGTTATCTAAAATTGAGGATGATAGAGAGATTTTGGGTTCTTCTCTCTATTTTCTCTGTGAGGAAGCTCTAGTTTCCATCATTAACTTCAAGTGAATCATAAGAGTGAGATAAGGCAACTGATTGATGATCTGGTTTAGGACTGATCAAATGACTCAACCTTGTCAAGATTGATCTGATATAGGATTGATTGGACATAAGCATAGGATATTGTGCCCTAGATGTATGGGTAGATGCCCAAAAGATGGCAGACACAAGCTCACAAAACTTAGCCATTTTTGCAATAGATTTTGAAGTTATTTTGATAAGCTCATGACACAATATTAGATGGGATTCAAATTGACAAATCAGAAGACATAATCAAGCTAAAATGACCAATTTTGGAAAATGGATGAATTCTTTGTTGGCTTTGTTTTGTTCCTGACACAGGGGATTTCTTGACAGATTCTGGACAGTGGTTGCAAATGATTGAATTCTGGTAAAAACAAGGCTTTTTTGACAATTATGGGTCAACTCTCATATGACTTGATCCAGGCTTGTACGAGTCAGGATTGGGTCTGATATGATAATCGACAAAACTTGTAAGCCAAATGACTCCAGAATTGAAATTTTCTTAAGATTGGCTGACAACACTCGTACGACAATATATAACTCCCCGTACGACTTTCTAGGGGTTCTGACGACACTTTGCAAAAAATCATATGAATTTTGGATTTTTAGGATGATAGTTCACTCCAGAAAAGAATTTTTTTCTTTAATTTTGTAAATTCTCCAAATTGTTGGTTGATTTTATAAAAATTGTTTTTCAGACTGGGTTTTGAAGATCTATGTTGAAGTTTGTCTTGGGTTTGTTTATTTTAAATGACCAACTAGATGCGTTAACAGATTTACCAGGCACACAAGACAACAATCAGGGGTTTTCAAGAAAACAAATGTCTTCAAATAATGAGCAAGGGACAAATCAACCTTGCACATGAACAAGAATAGTGACTTAGTATGCTAATCCCTATGAATTCTACTTGTGTATGTTCTCAAAATGTTTTGCAATCACGTGCATAGCCCTAGAAAATAAAAATTTGGTTGCACTAGGGTTCGTAGTAATGGTCAACTCTATAACTTTTGTAATCTCAAGAGGGTGAACTCCAATCCAAGCGCACCGGGGTTTTGACACATTCCAAGAATTTAATCAATCAGAGATGCTGAGGAGATCTGATAGCACAACAAGAAACTACACCCGTGGAGATTTCTTCCACAAGGACATTTATATAGCAGTTTCTGCTACCATGGTAGAAATGGCTATTACCACTTGAGGTTTCATCCACGTGGTTTACCCAATAAAGGGAATGTCCACTATGGTTAACCCTCTCTAATAAGGAAGACTCACAAAATAGACCACATGGGGACTTAGCTCTGATTCAAGGTTTTTGAGTTTCTGATGTTTCCCAAAAATAAAATAGAGAATAATCCTCTAGCCTCTTCACCTCACCCAAATATAGCAAGAAGATTGATTGAGACACTAAATTGAAACCACCTCACCAAGGTTTGTATGTCAAAAACAATGACTACCGATCTCTCTAAGTGGGACTAAGAGAGAACGTACCATCAAAAATTGAATACTAAAACCAAGTAAGACCGTGACATGATAACAAATCCTCCCTACATACAAGGGGATCTATCTTCGAGAAGAGCTTCACATGCAAAACAATTGAATGAAGCCCACTCTCTCAAGAACACCACAAATAGTGTTCATAGGGCCTAATTACTATGTGAAACAAATATGCAAGAAAGCAAATCTAGATCCTTTTTAGAGCCAAAATTAATGTATGATTTATGAAAGCAAGAAAAAAACTCAAGCTAAACACGTGAGAGGTTCATTTTATTTCCCAAAATTGAAATGTTATAGGGATGTAGCAAAATACCTCAGATCTAACACAACAAGCTTAGTAGATTTTACCTTATTTTTATCCTTTTTGAGCTTTTTCATGAGAGAAAATGATCAGAAACAACAAGTATCAATCGTTAGCGTTAGCTGTTAGCAAAAATCTGAAATCAAAAACTCCAAAAACTACTCAAAAATCAAATATGACTATGTAAATTTGGCATGAAAACTCATACAAGTTTCTACAGCTTCCCATACAACAATCGGGAAATGATATGTTAATGGGTCCTTTGTCATACAACACTTTATCTTCCAAATGACTATACGTAACAACCCATACGATAATCCAGAATGTCGTCTGTCATACGACAACCAGAGGGCTCTGATATGACTTTTTGAAATGTCGTACGAAACTGTGTGCATGAAAAAAAATTAAAAATTGAATCTTGGATGAAATGATTAGAAATCGATACAATCAAAAAGTGAAACCCATTTCAGGGCCCCATGGTGGGCACCAGAAATGTGCATGTGAATTTTGTACCTAGCTGGGGACACAACACTTCAGTAAAATATTAGAGGTTAGCAAATCAAAAATCTGCAAGCTAAATAAACTAAGCTAACCAAGTGATTTACTGCCTTCTAGTAGGTTCAAGTATGGTATTCTCAGATTATGACTGAGATCAGAGACAATGCAACACCTAAACGAAAGATTTAAAATGATGAAAGCATTGAAATATGGATGCAAATTAATCTATATATTTGTATTTTCTATGCAATATGATGAAAAACTGATATGGAATTGATCTAAAATGAATTGAAATGAAATGCAATGAAAATCTAACAATGCCATGAAAATGAATGAAATTGCAAAAATCTCAGAATCGCCTGTTCGCAAGAGCTTGATTGTCCAAATTCGCAAGTATGTAAGAATGAATGCGCGGGGGGTTTGGGATTCAAGATTCGTGGGATCATTTTCGAAGGATTGAGCCTTGTTTATATAGAAATCCAAGAATTGAGGGTGCATGGAAAAAGCCATAAATCACTCTTTGATGAACTCAGCTTGATTTTTGAGTTATCAATGAATTAGAAATAGTTAACTCACAAAATCATGCAAAAATAGCTTTTTAACTCAAATCAAAAGTTTAGATCACTTTTTAACTTGAAATAGATGTTGAGTTCAAAAAGATAACAAATTGAATTGATTTAGAGTTTAACTACTTTTTTGAATGTGCATGGATAATTATGAATTAAATTAATAATTCAAGTAAATTATTCTCAACTTAACTGATTTTTGAATTAAAATAACTGATTTACGGGTTAATCAATTATTAAATCAAACTTTATTCCAAAACTATATCATTAAATTTGACAACTTGATTTAATCAATTAAATAAGAATTTAATCAATTATTAGTAGGATTTTTTATTTATTGTCAAAATTAAATAATATTAATTAGGAATAAATGTAATTAAATCTAATTAAATAATTAAGTGGCAGGATTAAATTAATTAATCAAATATTCAGTATATTCAATTAATTAAGTTTATGATAAATAATATCATTTATCGCCAAATAATATTCAATTAAAGGTAATTAGAAGAAATTAGGAATATTCAAGGAATATTCTCTGATGTAGAATTGAGATAAAATCGATTAGGGTTTTGATGATTTAATGTGCCAATGTGCCTTTGGTTAGGACTTTTGTGTCATTTTCAATCCATTTGTTGATGTAGGAGGTCAATGGTCCTATAGCCCATTTTTGGGGTATTACTATTGTTGTTGTTGTTGTTGTGCAACATTTACAAAGGTACTTTATTGTTTTTTCATGATAGAAGTATTTGAAAATGGAAGTACATCTAGAAAAATATAATAATCATAATTTTCACACATGGAAGGTGAAAATGTAAATGTAATTGATGAACACAATTTTATGGGGTATAGTTAATGGCACTAAAGTAGTACCTACAAATGCTAAAAGGAAGATTGATTGGAAAACTAGAGATGAAAAGACCAAATCCATCATAGGCCTCGCTCTTTCAGATTTAGAACTACATCATGTTGATTTAGAAAAATCATCTAAAGAAATTTGAGATGAACTAAATAAGTTGTTTGAAGTGAAAGAAAAAAATGCAAAGTTTTCTTTGAAACTGCAATGATTTATATTCAAAATGTTTAATGAAATTACTTTGTGTAATAGATAAACAATTTGAGATCTCTCATTAAATAAGTAGCAGAAGTTGGTGTTGTGGTTGATAAAGAGGGTGTTAAACGTAGCTTGTTGAATAGCTTGCCTTCAAAATATAGAAATATTATATTTACTCTTGGTTAGATGCCTTTGCAAATTTTAGAAGATGTGAGTTTAGTGCTCTTAGTTAAAGAAAATAATTGCAGGAGGTTCAAGAGAAGATACTTAGCTTGAACTTGCAGTATACTTGAAGAAAAGACATGAAAGAAAATGTCAAGTAATAATGGGATTGAATGTTTCAATTACATGTTCAATTAGGTCATACTACAATTAATTATAAAATTTGTACAAATTGTCTTCTCAAAGGTAAAGTTAAATAATTAGTAAATATGGTTGTTGTTGAGGAACCACCAGATGTTGTTAATGATGATGAAATAATTGAAGATGAATACCTTATCCTATTTTGAATAGGCCAACACTTTGAAGACAAGGAAGGATGCAATAGAGAATAGTCTGAGGTGTTCATGGATTAAAGAAATTATGCCTTATTCGGGTTATGAGACATAAATGTGAGAATTTGTGTCCAATAGTTTAGAGGGGAATCCAAAATCTAGAAGTTCAACATTATACCTTTACGAGGTAACGAGACAATTCATGTGCAAATGGTGTCTAGTGATGTTTGAGAGTTAGATATTAGGTACTTGACCATACCTGTAGTTGGGGAGAAACTTGAATAAGTCTCACTGATTTGAGAATTATCTCAAACGATAGCTTCTAAATAATGTAATGTCTTGTTGTTGGTTTGTAATATGTAGAGATATATTAGGAGATCATCAAATTGTAGTTATTAAGGGGGGAGGGGGAGGCGAATGTGGGAGGGGTGTTAGAAATTAATACGTAACTAAATGTTCATGCAATTTAGGTGTCATTAGAGTTTGAATAGTTGTCTATGTAGAACTAGATACCTATCTCTAAGTTCCAAGTCATTATCCTTAAATTTAGTTGGTTATTAATAACTTCTAGTTTATTGTGAATTAGTTACAATAGTTTCCAAGTTCAATAACAATTTTGTAGGAAGTAGTTAAATCATCTTGTACTTATAAATATGTAAGTTTGTGATAAATAAATCAAAAGTTTACATAAATTCTATTATGCTCCTTTTTTTTGTGTTCTTTTCTATTTTTTCTTGCATATTTCTATTTTTAATAATTCAATCATTATTTATGAATTCATTTTTCATCATACTTATGTGTGTAGAATTTTTTTATATATTTTTCTAATTTATATCTTGACTCTACATATCTCTATACTTATTATATACATTTGTTATTGTAGTGTCATAAATTACACATTGTGTAATTCCTCATCGCATAATACCTCCACCTTAGCCAAAAATCAAAATTCCACATAAAATTTTGTATCATCTCATCCACCTTGTCATCTTCCCTATTTGAGTCCTTGAACACATAGTCAGTTTGGCTCAAGACACATGCACATTGCAGAGACATATGTGTGGCACACACTCATCTCATAAATTTGTAAATGCATATGTAGTTGTTGGTATGTTACAAGTATTATTTCTATAGTGTTACACATATTCCCACCACCCACTGATGTTAGGAACCATTTAGCCTATGTAAAACTTCACAAATTAGCTCATTTTTCTCTCTTCTTTGTGATTCAAACTTCTTTTATCCTGGGCTCTTAGAAAATTTGTTCATCATCTTGGATAACTTTCACATCTTTTTGGTACTCTCACATTGTATCTCTACCACCCTCATCGCTCATCAGATTACTATTATTTTTGAAAGGGGGTGTCTCTCCATCTATATCCATACTTTCATTTTGATTAACATATCTTGGTTTTTTATCTTTTTTTAATCTTCACATTACTATTGTTTTATCATTTATTGTTATTGGTTATCTATCACCATATATATCTATATTGGTTGTTCGTGGAAGTGGAAAAACTAAAATAGGGGTCTAACTAAGGAAAACCTCTTAAACAAGAAACCCCAACATTTCTCTTTATGTCTTGTGTGTAGGTTTTGAAGGAAGAGGTAGGGAGCGATCTTGGGGTTCTTCTACCTCTAGGTTGTAAGCTCTCTCTCTCTCTCTCATGTCCTTTTGTACTTATAATAGTTGAGTTATAGTTTATTTGTAATTTTTATTACTTGTAGAATTATCCTAATTTTGTTTCTATTTAGTTAGTTATTAGTCTTGAACCTTTATGGTTTTGCTCTCTGTACTTTGTATGTACAGGACACATGTGTGTCACATTGGTGTCTCACATATGCACTAGCCTCCTACATATGCATTGTAGTCCTAGACTCGTGTAGCAATCCATGATAGTGAGTTCATGGAGTTGACCATTCTATCTTGATAGTTTTCTTTCTCAATTTTAGTACTCAAAATATTTGTATCTTTTAGTATATTAGAGTTATTTATGTTTTTTTCATTTACCTTGTGTTCATTTGAGTTTCAAGTTCTATCTAGTTAATTAATCTTCTTGATCTCCATAACTCACCAAAGTACTAGTTTAGTGAGGTGGCACAAGGGTCAATTAATCCCTTGGGACTTCATCAATCTCAAGGGGTGCAGATTCCCTTCTCCACGGTTATATATTTCAATATGAATAATTTTTACGTGTCAACACATTTTATAAATGTAAGTTCAACTTCATAATTAAAAAAAGTTGATCTTTTAAATTTTAAAATTGAAACCCAAATTGAACTTAATCTTGTATATTTATGTCTCACCAAATGCTAACTTAGCACATCTTTTAAATATATTCTTATATTTAAAGTTATTTCCAAAAGTAAGGGGTCAATCTACAATAGCATACTTGAACACTAACATTTTAAAATTTTAATTTCAATTGGCTCTTACTTTATCCATTCCTACCAACGGTAGACTTTTTTCTATTAAGCAACCAAGAGTAGACTTAACATAAGTTTTTAGAATTTATTGTTATGTCCTTGTATTAAGGACATTTACTTGTATTTTATTATAGGTCTCATAAAACATCCTCTCCTCTCCAACACTTTTGTGAGGCCCAATCACCCTATCACTCCATCATACTCTTAATTATTATGATTTTTATGTTGTGGTATATTTCAAGACCTCCTCGTTCGATAGTTGAATTGTGTGTGTCTGTGTGTGAAGTGTGTTTATTAAAACAATTTTTATTTTATATTAAATCCTAATTCATGATTTGTGATGTGTCAAATTATCATTTTGGGCTAAGTATGGGTTTATTAGGATCCATGTTTAACACATATTATTTGTTATATTGATTGGAGAATTCCTATTATGATGTGTTTCATGAAATGAAAAGTTATTAAAAAAGATTTGATGCATATTTAGAACATCAATAATGTAGTGTGTATTGCACATGTATTTTTTAGTCCTTAGCTTTGATTGTTGTTGTTTTGACTATTATTATTTGATGTGGCTTCATGTATGTATTGGCTTCTTATTATTTAAGTAAAATTTGGCTCTGGATTCATATGGATATGGATGGGATCTTCTCGAATTTTCTATAAAGCTTATGTGGTCATTTAGACATGGATAATCACCTAATTCATAATTAGATATGTATAAATAATCAAAGGATAATCTTGAAGCCTATATGTAGGTCACATGGTATGTAAGCGTTTATCTCCTAAAAATTACATTTGAATTTGAGTTTGAGTTTGTAATACCCCAAAAATGGGCTATAGGTTCATTAATCTCATATATCGACAATACGAATGAAATTGACATCAATGTCCTAACCCAAGGCACATCTAAACATCATCGAATCCTAATTGATTATCATAAATTATGCATCGAGGAATATTCCTAGCAATATTCCTATTTATCCTAATTATCTTTGATTTAATGATTATTTGGCGATAAATCCAATTTATCCTAAAGTTTGATTAATTGAATATTCTCAATATTTAATTAATTAGATTTAATTCTGCCACTTAATTATTTAATTGAAGTTAATTATATTTATTCCTAAATTGTATTATTTAATTTTGACAATAAATCCAAAATCCTATGAATAATTGATTAAATTCTTATTTAATTAATTAATGGAAGTTGTCAATTTTTAATAATATTGTTTTTGAATAAAAGTTTGAAAAATAATTGATTAACCCATAAATCAATTGTTTTATTTTTCAAAAGCAGTTAAGTTGGAAATAAATCACTTTATTATTAAATTAATTCATAAATAAAAACATGCACAATCAGAAAAGCAGACAACTATCAATTATCAATTAAAGCTAAACTCTATTTTGAGTTAAACTCTCCTTTTGCATGTTTTTGTGAGTTAATTATCCTTTATTTAAAAATAACTCAAAAATCAACCTGAGTTATTTGAGTGATTTATGGCTTTCTTTCATGCACCTCCAAAGCCCTAGATTTCTATAAATTAAGGCTTCAGCTCTTCAAATTAATCAATCCACGAATTGCACACTCACGCTGTCGAATTGGAGACTAAAGAATCGATCTTGAGAATTCGAGTTGTTGTGAGATTTTCATTTGTTATTGCATAGTTTTCATATCATTTCTTAGCTTAGTTTGCATATCAGTTTTCCATATCATTATTAGCATAGATTCATATCCAGATTTCTCATTCATATTATTGCATAGAAAAACCAAAAAAAAAGATTAATTGCATTCATTCCATATCTAGATTTTGCATTCAAATCCTTCATTTAAGTGTCATCAAGGTCACTGATCTCGGTATAATCTGAGAATACATACTCGCATCTACTAGAAGGCAATAAATCACCTGGTTAGTTTAGTTTTTCATTTATTGCACGATTTTGATTTCAACTAACCTCTAATGTTTTACTAAAGTGTTGTGTCTACAAAATAGGTACAAAATTCACACACACATTTATGGCGCCCACCGTGGGGCCTTGAAACGGGTTTCCCTTCAAATTTTATCAATTTTTATCATTTTCTTGTCTTTTTTTGTTCCCAGCTACAATTTTTATTCTCCGTCCGTACAATTTTCGTATGAGTTTTGTCAGAAACTCATACCAGGAGATACCCATTGTCGTACAATAGTTGATTTGATCAAGGATCACACAAGCAGAAACCCACTATCGTCTGGAAGCTCGATTGTCATGTGATCTGATACCCATTGTCATATGAGTTTCTAGACTATCATCTGGAAGGTAACCCACTGTTGTACGAGTTTTAGTGCCAGGGTTCAATTATCATTTCATTTTTTTAGACAGTTTATCAGATTTGGTTTTTAGATTTCGACTAACAGCTAACCCTAACAATTGAAATTCTCTATTTTTTATTTATTTTCATTGGTTTTTGATGGGAAAAAGTGCAAGAATTGCTAAAAATAGGTAAGAATCTACTAAGCACGTTGCGAGGAATTCAGGTAACCTTCTCAACTAATAACATTTCAATTTGGATTAAAATGAACATCTTGTGTGTCTAGCTTGAGTGCCTTTCTTTTCCATATCACACATTTCATTTGGGCTCTAAAAATGAACATAGATTTGCTTTCAACATCTTTTTTACACATAGTAAATAGGCCCTATGAACACTATTCATGGCTCTTGAGAGAGTGAGTTTCTAGCAAAACTCTTCTCAATGAAGGAACCCTTGTAGGTAGGGAGGATACTGAGGGGGTCTCACGTTCCACTAGATCTGTGTGTCTTCAACTTTTGATCGAGGCATTCTCTCTTTGGAGAGGTTGATAGATCATAAGGGGTTGACGTCATAGATCTTTGTGAGATAATCTTGGTCTTAGCTTGTCAGATTAATCTATCTTCTTTGTTTGGGTTAAAAGTGAAAAGGCTAGGGGATTATGCTCTACTTCCTTTTTGGATAGTACCAAAAACCCAAATCCTTGAATCTAGAACCAGTCTCCATGTGGTATATCTTGTGAGTCACCTTTAGAGAGGGTTAACCATAGTGGACATTCCCTTAATTGGGTCAACCATGTTGACGAAACCTCAAGCAGTAATAGCCATTTTCACCATGGTAGTGACAACCGCTATATAAATGTCCTGTTGGAAGAAATCTCCATACGTGTGGTCTCTTATTGGGCTGTCAGATCTCCCTAGCAGATCCTAAAGATTAAGTTCTTGGACTGTTTCAAAACCCTGGTGCACGTGGATTGGAGTTCGCCCTCTTGGATCATAAAATTTGTAGAGTCAAACCATTACTAAAAACCCTAGTGAGGCCAAATTTTCATTTTCTAGGAATATGTGCATTAATGCAAAATTTTTTGGAACATACACAATTCACACTTCTAAGGATTAGCACAAATAAGTCACTTGATTGTTCATGTGCAAGGTTGCTTTTTCCCTTGTTCATTGTTTTCAGACATGCTTGAAATCACTTGCTTTCTATTTTGCATGCTTTCTTATCTATCTAGTTACTAAAAATGAACAAATCTATTACAATCCTCAAATCTGGACATTGAAATTTGCAAACAATCTAAAACTGAAAACCCAAAATTTGCAAAAATTGAAGTAAAACACCTTTTTGGAGTCAACAGTCATTTTGTAAAGTCAGAAAGTCATACGAATTTTGGCTATTGTCATTTTAGAACCCCCAGAATGTCATATGGTATCAGGTAGTTTGTCGTACGAGTTTTGTTGCCAGTCAATTTCAAAAAGTCCAAATTCTTGCTATCAACTATCATGTGAGTTTTGCAATAGTCGTATGAGTTTTTATTGTCATTTCATGCTATACCCATTGTCGTATGAGCTTGCAGAGAGTCATTTGAGAAATTTCAAAAAAGTTGTCAGAAACTTGTCAGAACTATCAGAGACCCGGTTGTTTCAGCCTATTTCCAGAATATGTCAAATAAATCACTATGTCAGGAACAAAGCAACAAATACTGAGAATCCAATCATTTTCCTAAAGTGGCCTTTTGAATCTGATTTAGCCTTCTATTTAATTGATTTGAGTCTTTATCATCTTGTGTCAAAACATTGTCATAACTATCAATCTTTAATCAATCATCAAAATGGCTAAGTGTTGTGAACTCATGTCCGCTATCTTTTGGGAATCTACCCATACATCTAGGGCATAGCATCCCTCATCTAAGTCAAATCTATGCTTCAATCAATCAAACCTTGACAAGGTTGCGTCATCTGATCATCTTGATTCAATTCCTTCTTCAGTTGTCTTCATCATATTCTTTCAATTCACCCAAGGTTAATGGTGGAAACTAGAGCTTCCTCTCACAACAAATCTAAGGGAATATCTCATACTTTACCTTTGACTCACATAGGTCCAACTTTTGAGCAACTCTTCAATTCTGGTCTTTATGAAGATGATGGTCTTGGCAACCTTCGATTAAAAGCTGGTTACATTTCTCCTTCATCAACTCACGGAGGTACCTAACAAACTCCACATCAATCTATCCCAGGTAGAACTCCTACCATGTCTCAAGCAGGGAAAAACTTGGGCTCTCAAAGAGCTCACTCTCAACATGGTGCAGATCAGGAACCCACACCAGAAGAAATTGCTCAATATCAAAATGATGATAACTTCAAATGCATGATGAAGCATTTCTTGAAAGAAGACAGAGAGATATACTTTTTGCAATTGGCTCATCAAGGAGTTAAACTTCCTCCCAACTTTAATGTTGAAGATATCATTACACATGAGGAAGAAAATCCACTCATAGGTATGATGAAACAGATGCATGCCATGCAATTCAAGCTTAATAACCTTGAGAAAGAAAAGGAACCCAAGGAGTTCTCCATGGAGGCCCTATGTCCTTTTCCATTTGATAAAGACTTGTACATGCCACCATTACCAAAAAGAGTGGAGATGCCTAAGTATGATAAGTATGATGGACACTCAGATCCCCAAGATCATGTCAGAGAATTTTGTACACAATCTATGGAGTTCATGCACGAACCAACCTATCTGATGCATCTCTTCCCTCGATCTCTAGGGGGAGCATCCATTCATTGGTTCTCTAGATTGCCTTCTACTATCAAAACTTTTGAAGAGTTGATCAAATTTTTCTATCAGCAATACTCCTACAACATTCAACATCTAGTCACCATGATTGATATCTGCAACCTCAAACAATATCCAGGGGAACCATTCTTGACATTTATCAAAAGATGGAGGAAGAAATTCTCTCTATATGCTAGGCCTATTCCAAAAACTAAGAAACTAGAAATCTTCATCAATAATCTTGTCCCAGAGGTCAACTATCCTTTACAAATGTAAGATCATACATCTTTTGATAAGATGGTAGACAATGCTATCAAAATCGAAAAAGCACTTGTGAAAAAAGGAGAAATCACACTTTAAAAAGACAAGTATGAATCAAGATCCAGTTTTAAAGACAAGAATAAAAATTAGAACTAGAACAAGGGCATTTTCACAGATGGTGTTGTTGATACTATACATGCTCCATCAAAGGCACCAGCTTTCAATCTAACTATTGGTACCCAAGCCATAAAAGCTTCAGAACAAAAGGTGCCTGAATCATCTCAAAAGAAGCCAGAGTATAAAAAGTGGTCAGTTGATAATAAATGAATGTTCACTCCTCTTGGAGAATCTTTAGAATCAGCTATGAGAACTCTACTGGCCAATAACATCATCTCTTTTCTTGAGATCTGACCACCTGATTCTGAGCCTAAACCAAAATGGTGGAGAGAGAACAAATTATGTGATTTCCATCGGGGTAAAGGTCACAAAACTAATAACTACTTACGCTTGAAACATACTATTCAAGATCTGATTGATAAGGGAGATATCACCATTGACAATCATAAGAGCAATAATGATCATACAACATTCACAGAATCATTTCTGAAACATGGTCAAGAAGTCTCATCTTCTCAACCTAATATGGGGGCAAAGGTCAATTATGCTTACCCTAGAAATAATGTTGTTATCAATATGGTTGAACCTTGTCTCTCTAAACATTGCAATGTCATCACAATTGTACAAAGAGATAGAGATCATTCTTCAGCTAACACACTTACTTGATCACAAGCTCAAGCACATCTGAACGGACAAATCCCCGATTCATCACATGTCCCTAAGATGCCCTTCAATCTTTCTTCCGCTTCCAAACAGAAGATTGTTTCTAAATCTTCCAATCCTAAAGATACAAGGCCAACATCTTATAGCATTGTTCAACAACTCCAACACACTAATGCAAAAATCTCCATGTTTGAGTTGCTTTGAATATCTCCAACTCATAGACCCATTCTAGATAAAGCTTTGCTCAGATCCAATGTTCCTGATGACCTTGATTTAGACAAGTTCTAGACTATGGTTGGACATCTTACGTCTCTACAGTATATATCCTTTTCAGAGGAAGATGACAACTCCTTAAGTCACCCACATAACTAGCCCTTGCATATAAAAGTCTTGATCTAGAACCATAGAGTCAAACATGTGTTGATAGATGGAGGCGCTGGCCTAAACATTTGTTCTTACAGCTTGATCACACAATTGGGATTTTCAAAATTGGCTATTGATCCTAGAAAGAAAATAACTATCAAAGCCTATGATGAAAAAGAAAGATCTTCTAAAGGCACCATTGTCTTACCTATTAGAGCAGGTCCAGTTATTAGAGATACTATATGTCAAGTTTTTGATCTACCTTTGGCTTACAACATTCTTCTAGGGAGACCATGGATACATGAGATGAAATCTATTCCTTCTACATTTCACCAATGCTTGAAATTTCCTTATGAAGGAGTAGAGGTCAC
The DNA here is from genome assembly GCA_027943335.1 of Chamaecyparis obtusa. Taxonomy (NCBI): domain Eukaryota; kingdom Viridiplantae; phylum Streptophyta; class Pinopsida; order Cupressales; family Cupressaceae; genus Chamaecyparis; species Chamaecyparis obtusa. Next base: position 426,360 of record BSBK01003187.1, read on the forward strand.
TATTCCAGTAGACATATCCACCACTTGCAATACATTGAAGGAAAGTGTGGATAAGCTTGTGCCTAATAACAGAGAATCTTCCATTGAACTAACTAAAGAAGCAAAGCATCCACATCCAAAATGGAAGATCTTGAAAAAGAGGTTAATATCAAAGAAAATAGTATGGGAGAATATACTATGGAACCAGTCTTATCTTTGACATCTCTCCCTATCTCACCTAAGTCTTATGGGCAGTCTTTGAAATAGTCCAAACCAGAATCTAAAGAACCTCTTGAGGCATATAAAAAGAATTTTGTAGCAGAACAAGTGTCCAAGCAAGAATTTGAAGAGGATGAAGTTGTGATTGCATGGCTTTACAAAGATGAACTTGAATCTCAAGTTGTCCAAACTAGTGATTCTACAGTATCCAAAATCCCTTCTAAGGCATATGGTCCAAGAGATAAATTAATATCTAAGATGGGATATTTAGGTAAAGGACCTCTAGGAGTCAGAGGAAAAGGTCTTGAGGCCCCTCTCCCACATACTGGTAGAGAAAATAAAGACAAAGTTGGCTTAGGATTTAAAAAGAAACCCTTTCACCTCAAAGGTAATTGTTCTCATGTCATAGAGCAGATCGCACCAGGAGAACCTCTTCTTAAGAAAGAAGAAACAAAACCATCAGATAGTGATTTAGATAGCTCATAACTCATCCCATATGAAAAATTTCCTAAGGAGATCAAAGACCTTCTTGATGATAAAGATGATCCAATCAAAAGAAGTAATGTGGTAGAAACACAAGAACCTACTATCAATCAAGAGATAGTTGCAACACAAGAACTAGCTAATCTCGAAAACAATCAAGAAGAGGAAGGTGGTAGTCATTCTAAGATAGATTCTCATGAGTATGAATTCAAATTAGAATCTGAGGGTAACCCTTCTTGGGGTATTCATCCTAACTTTACTCATGTTTTTAGATTTCCTAGAGGCATAGATGAAGAATCTAATGACTATGAATGGGGAGCCATTCCAGAAGAAGATGAGCTTATTATAGAGAAACATGTTGATGTTATTCACCAATATGCACCTGAACCCAACGTAAGTCTAGAACGAAATGATGAACCTATCAAGTCTGATCCACCTATGGCTGAATTAGACTCCCACAATGACATTGAGCCTATTCATGAATTGAATTTCTTAAGTTGTAATATCACCTTTGAACTTGAGCATTGGGTTAGGACCAATGATGATAGATCCATATCTATAAACACTATCTCCCAATCTTTCCCCGCTTTGACTATCCAATATCCAAAACTTATTGATCAAACCTCCACAAATTCAAGCCATGGTATTTATACCTTCCCGAATGACTATGCCCTTGCTTGCTACCTCAATGTAGTTGAGCCTATGAGTACTTCCATCAGTGAACCAAGCATCAGCATGATGGAGTCAGACATCAAATATCTTAGTCAGAAAAATAAGAATAAAAAGAAAAAGAAAAAGAGTTTTGAGGGTGAAAACCACTTTGTGGCAGTCTCAGAACCTACAAAAGTAAAAATAAAAGATGTATCGAAAGGTGAAAACCTCTTTGAGGTGCCTAAGGATGAGATATTTGATATCCTCCCAAGTCATTTATAGGATAGATCTCTGGTTCTAATTGAGCCCACTCAATCTATCAATTTGGGAACAACAGAGGAACCACAATTGATCCATGTAGCACAATCTTTATCAAAAGAAGAGAAGCAAAAATTTACAACATTCCTCACAGAGAAGAAGATCAACTTTGCATGGAAATATTCAGATATGCCAGGATTGGATCCTAATCTTATAATGCATCATTTATCTATAGCTCTAAATGTCAAACCTATTAAACAAAAGTTAATAAAGATGCATCCTCATGTTGCACTCTTGGTGAAATCTGAATTAGAGAAGCTCCTGAAAGCCGGATTCATCTATGTTATTGACTATGTAGAGTGGATCTCTAATATTGTACCTATTTCAAAACCAGATAAATCAATCAGAGTGTGCACAAACTTTAGAGATGTAAATAGAGCATGCCCTAAGGATGATTTTCCATTACTTAACATTGATATGATAGTGGACATGACTGCGGGCTTTGAGATGTATTCTTTAATAGATGGTTTTTCTGGATATAACCAAATAAAAATTGCTCCATAGGATCAAGAGAAAACTACTTTCACATGTGCATGGGGCACCTTCTATTGGAATGTCATGCCATTTGGGCTTAAAAATGCTAGTGCTACATATCAAAGAGCCATGACATCTATTTTTCACGACATGATGCATAGGACTATGGAGGATTATATTGATGATACTTTAGCAAAATCTATGCTAGGGTTACACATCTAGATGACTTGAGCAAGATACTAGACAAAATGGGAAAATTTAGTCTCAAACTAAATCCTAAGAAGTGTGCTTTTGGTGTCACTTCTGGAAAGCTCTTAGGATACATAGTTTCAAAAAAGGGCATTGAAGTTGATCCAGCTAAAGTAAAGGCTACAATGGAAATGCAACCTCCAAAGAATATTAGTCAAATGAGGACATTGCAAGGAAGAGTTCAATCTATCAGAAGATTCATATCACAGCTAGCAGACATATCACAACCTTTTACAAAAACATTACATAAGGGTGTGACCTTTGCATGGAATGAAGAATGTGAGAACAACTTTAATCATATCAAGAAGTATCTATCAAATCCTCCTATTTTGATGCCTCCTATTCATGGGAAGCCATTGATCTTATATGTCTCCACTATAGATACATCACTGGGGGCATTGCTTGCACAATATGATGAGAAAAAAAAGGAAACAGCTATATACTATATTAGTAGAACATTGGTTGCATATGAGAAGAACTATTCAATTATTGAGAAAGCTTGTCTAGTTGTGATCTTTGCATCATAGAAACTGAGACACTACATGTTAGCTCATACCACACAATTGGTAGCTAAGATTGATCCACTCAAGTACCTACTAAGCAAAGCTGCCCTTAGAGGTAGATTAGCTAAATGGGTCATGCTCTTAAGTAAATTTGACATTGAATATGTGGAAAGAAATGCTATCAAAGGATAGGTTATTTCTGATCAATTAGTAGATGCGCCTACAATTGATGATACACCAATGCAAATGGAATTTCTAGATTCCTCTATTATGACTCTTTCTTCTAGAGAATGGCAGTTATTCTTTGATGGATCCTATACACATAATGGATCAGGAGCAGGCGTATTTTTCATAACTCCTCAAGGATACTCAATCCCAAAAGCATTCAGATTAAAGTTCCCTTGCACAAACAATATTGTTGAATATGAAACCCTTTTGAATGGTATGAAAATAGCAATTGAGTGGTGAGTAACATAATTACACATTCATGGAGACTCTCAACTTGTTATCCATCAAGTCAATGATGTGTACCAAACTAAAGATGAAAAACTCATTCCTTACAAGAGAATGGTAGATGATCTAAAGAAGTATTTTCTATCCATCACATTTGAGAAAATTCCTAGAATAGAGAATAAGGTTGTTGATGCAATGGCAACACTATCTACTTCATTATAGTAGCCTGAACATGAGCTACGCTACGAGTTCCTGGTGGAAGCACTCTCTTATCCTGCATATGATTCCCCTGAAATTTGCATGATCTACACTATTGTTGGTCATGATTCATCTAGATACAAAAACCTATTTTCCTATCTCCAAGACCAAATCATTCCCGATACCTTCAACCGCCATGAAAAGAGATACCTTATCCATAATGCCTCTCGATATGTCATCATTGGTCATGATCTATACAAATGAGGTCTAGATGGTACGCTACTTAGATGTTTAGAACGGGAAGAGTCTCAACGTGCATTAAAAGAAGTCCATGATGGTATTTGTGGGTCACACTCGAACGGTTTAACACTAGCTCAAAAACTTATTAGGGTTGGGTACTATTGGCCTGAAATGGAGAAAGAGTCTATCAAGTTTGCTAAGAATTGTCAAAAATTCCAAGTGCATGGAAACTTAATTCATGCTCCAAGGAGAGACCTAATTCCCTTTACTACACAATGGCCTTTTCACCAATGGGCATTTGATCTTATAGGAGCTATACATCCTCATTCTTCTAATGGCCATACCCAAATAATCATAGCTATAGATTATTTCACAAAATGGGTTGAAGCAGTCCCTTTAACACAAGCAACTGGAAAGCAAATATCTATGTTCATATTGAACTATATCATATGCAGATATGGGATACCTCATTCCATAATCATAGATAACGGTGGACAATTCAAGAAAAAAGACCTAGATGATCTATGTGCCAAATTCAAGATCACACAACATTGGTCTTCTATCTACTATCCTCAAGGGAATGGACAAGAAGAGGCTTCTAATAAGAATCTATTAAAAATCTTGTACCGTATAGTTAATAAAATAGAAAGAGACTGGCATCTCATGATCAATCCAGCTCTCAGGGCCTATAGAACAAGTATCAAAACACCCACTGGGGCTGCACCTTTCTCTTTAGTTTATGGGTCTGAAGCGGTACTACCTATTGAGGTTGAAATCCCATCACTAAGAATCAGAATGCATGGTCTAGTAACTAATGAAGACTACAGAGTGTCTAGGTTGCAAGAACTTGAATTACTAGATGAGCGCAGACAAGCAGCATATGATCATCTCAGAGTATATCAGAAAAGAATGTCTAGAGGTTACAACAAGAAAGTCAAACACAGAGAATTTCAAGTTGGTGATCTAGTCTTGAGAGAAAATCCTAAAAATCAATCACATCAAGAATGCAAGGGGAAGTTTGAACCCAACTGGCTGGGTCCCTTTGTTATCACTGCTACTTTTGGCTCTGGTGTCTATCAACTTTGACCGACTAAAGGAGAACAACTCCGAGAACCAATCAACGTTCTCCATCTGAAGAAATTCTATGCCTAAGGCATTCAGCCTATTGTAAAATGTCCTAAAAAAATTATCAAAATTGGAAAAAGTCCTGAAAAATTAAACATCTTGGTGAAAACCTAGCAATAGGCACCTTGATGATTCACAAAAAAAAATTGAAAAAATGAAAAATACAAAAAAATGAGAAAAAAGAAAAAAGTGTCTTGGTGAAAACCTGGAAACAAGCACCTTGGTAGCAAAAATATAATCTCTGCCAAGATGGTGAAAATCCGGCAAACGGGTGCCACTTGTTTCAAAATGTTCCATCTATCAGTGCAATCTTGGTCTTTCCCAGCTTTCAGTCTTGCTTTAGTTTGTACATATCTCCCAGTTTGTTTCTACATTTCTAGTTTTCAATAAGTCAGTTTGTACACCAATCAGCTCAAGCATCTGTATCCTATCAATGTTCAAAACTTGGGGGCAATCAATTTCATATCCTATGGCCTCCAATGTATCTTAGACGTGTCATATCTAGTCAGAGTCCTTTGAAGCTTTATTTGAGTCAGTCAGTCAGTCTCATCTCTAGAAAGGATTTTGCATCAACATCAAACATCAAACTAAAAATTGAAAATAATCTGTGCTTTTTACATGCTTTTATCTCCTTGTATGCTTACTGATTCACATTGAGATTTTTGCATATTATGTCCTTTCGAGCTCTTCAATGATGTCCTTTATCAAATTCAGAGAGTGATGATTGGGGGCATAATCTTTTCTTTGTCTTCTACTTGTATATGAAAATCTACCAACTTTGGAAATTTTGGATTGAAATGGTGTCCGACTGTAAGAGCCTCTATCTCAAATTGGATGGCCATGCGTACCTCGACCATTGATACCCAAAAAATTCAAGGGAGTTTGATCTAACTATTATCTTTTTGAGTGAGTTCTTTCTCCTACTGTGAAACGCGATCTTACCTAAGGATGTGAATGATAAAGGGTCACTATGGGTAATGCACATTAGATTTCGAATGATCTCTTGACTGCTTGATGTGTTTGTTCTGCAAGGCATATTCTGGTCATCAGGACATCTATGTTTTGATGCTTATACAAATTGCTATATCAAAATGGACATTATATTCAGGTCATCCTGGCGTTTATGCCTTGGTGCTTATATCTAATCTGACATTCTGAAAATAAAATATATATTCATATGTCCATGGTTGCCTAATCAGTGGGTGTTGTATTGATTCTTGCATATACAAATCGATATTCATATGTCTATGGTTTCATAACTAGTGGGAATTGTATTGATTTATCTAGTTACCTAAAAATTCAATGATGAGAATGACCGACACATGATCAGTGACTATGTCCTGGGTCTTAGGTTGCATTTCATTCTGCATGTCTCTTTGCATTTTGCATGATCTCACAATAGTTGACTAAACTTCAATGCTTAAATGATTCTTCAAATCGCATCTTCAAATCTAACAAGAGCTAAATCTCACACGAAGGTTCCTCCAACGAAACAACAAGTAGAATCCTTTTTCGGGATCAAAATCAAAATTTGAGATCATTTATTCACTACTTGCATAATCAACCTTTGATCATCACATAAATCTAGAATTCAACTTAACTGATTATCTTACATTAAACTATCAAAATTTCAACTTGGTCAACTCATGGTTTAACCTAGTCAAATTTGGTCTTCTAGATCTCCAAACGATGCAGAATGCATTCTCAAATGTGTTTAACCACTTCTCTAATCAATTAACATGCTTCTAAACTATCAACGCTGACTTTTCTTTCATGCACCTCCAAAGCCCTAGATTTCTATAAATTAAGACTTCAGCTCTTCAAATTAATCAATCCACGAATTGCACTCTCACACTGTCGAATTGGAGATTGAAGAATCGATCTTGAGAATTCGAGTTGTTGTGAGATTTTCATTTGTTATTGCATAGTTTTCATATCATTTCTTAGCTTAGTTTGCATATCAGTTTTTCATATCATTATTAGCATAGATTCATATCCAGATTTCTCATTCATATTATAATTGCATAGAAAAACTTAAAAAAATAGATTAATTGCATTCATTCCATATCTAGATTTTGCATTCAAATCCTTCGTTTAGGTGTTGTCAAGGTCACTGATCTCAGTATAATTTGAGAATACATACTCACATCTACTAGAAGGCAGTAAATCACCTAGTTAGTTTAGTTTTTCATTTATTGCACGATTTTGATTTTAACTAACCTCTAATGTTTTACTGAAGTGTTGTGTCTACAGAACATGTACAAAATTCACACACACAGAGTTTAGATAAATATAATAAATATTTGGGGGGAAAGATAAATATCTTGGATTTATTGTTATTGGAATTGAACTTACCATATTGCTCTAAAATTTAATTTATTGACTCTTTGACTCACCTTTAAAAGAATGGACGTTTATCAACTTATTATTGGTGAGAGTAGGAAATTAGAGATGAATTTATTTAATCAAGGGTAATGGTTAAGATAACGGGTTGAAAGCATAAAGAGATTCAAAAAACATGTGAAAGGAAAACTATGAGATTTTGTATTTGAGAAGGATTTGTAAATATTAGAAGAGTTTCTTGAGTTGGAAATGTACACTCAAATTATGTGCACTTCTCTAAGTCATTGTATCCAAGGGAATCCATGAATGGGAGACCTTGAGAAAGCAACCTAGAGCTCTTTATGCATGGAGTTGCAAGATTATTTAAAATTCTCTCAGCTAGAGCTATTAATCTAATGACCTTGCTAGTCAACCACACAATGAGAGATTCAAATGAAGACAAGTGAAAGAATGCCAATATCCCCAAGAATCACTATGAAATGCAAATTCAAATTAGATTAAGATGAATATGCAAGCTAGAAATGAAAGGTGCAAGCTAAGCTATGAAAATGAAAGTACAAGCTAAACTATGAAAGGAAAGATGCAAGTGTTACAAATCCTTCCTAATTAGACTAGATGAAGTAATCTAAAGCATACAGGAAATCTATACTATGAATGCCATGATAAATGAAACTAGAATGACATGTAGATGCAAAATCCAAGAATACTCAAAATCTTCAAAAGCTCCAAAGTGACCTAGAAAACCTGCAGCATAACATTAGCATAAAAAGATTTATATGCAAATGAGGAAGAGAGCTCTTCTTTAATAGGAAATGAGAAAGAATGGACCATGGAGATTAAGAGGCAAAAGATTTAATCAAGGGTGGAGCATCAAAAAGGAGCAATCCATGTGCACAAATATCTTCCAATGAGAAAATAAGAGTTGACTTTTGTGTCCATATAAGACAAAAAATACTTTTCTCCTTTTTATAAAATAGGAATAATGCTTTATTTGTGCAACTTAGGATAAGAGGAAAAGTGGGGGCTTTTTATTTAATAAAAGGGGAGGAAATTTCTTTTAAATAAATAAATACTTTAGGATAAAATGGTTAGCCCAAGGCAAATAATTGAAAATGATAAAATATGACTTGATCAAGGAAATTGATATAATTGATAAAATGTTGATTTTTGAAAATATTGATTCAGGGATTTGATAAATTGCTGAATGGGGGCCCAAAGTCTAGGCGACCATTTTAGGGTGCATACAGGAAACAATAGTAGAACTTGGAGAAGCTTGTGTGATCTTGAAAAGAGATCTTGGAATCATCATATGTAACTCCAAGGATTGTAAGCTTGTAAGAGATATGATTCTTATTCTATACATTTTTTTTCTTAGTTTCAAGTTATATATGAGAATATTAGTAGATCAACAACATGGAACCACCCTAATGAGGAATTTTAATCATAATAGGGTGAGCCACTATAAATCCTCCTAGCACAAGTTTCATTGTCCATTTTAGGGGAAAATCAAATCTAGAACTATAACTATTATCCATTATTTTCAATGACTAAATCATCCAATATAACCCTATGAACTATTTTTATTTCATGTTATCCCTTCTTCTTGATGGAAATGGTTTTATTTTCTCTTTCACATGAGAGTATAAGTTTTTTTAAATGATTCTACTTCTCATATAGTTTTTTTTAGATAGAGCCTAACATCCACTAATTGTGTTAGGCCTTAGCTGCATTCCACATTCCCAATTTGTTGATGAAATGTCCAAACATTTTCTTCATCTTTAAGCATGTGAAGAAAAAATGAGTCAATGCCCAAATTATTCAATCCATTTCCTACATAACCCATGAGAGAAAAAATTTCATACAAGCTTATATAATAACCATTATGCATAAATAAAATAGACAAGCAACAAGATAACACATTATATACCCTAGGAAAATCCTCAAGACGAAAAAAATATCCTCAAAAAATATCCATACTCTATTTTATCAATAAAAAATAAAGCAATACAAAGCACTTATAGAGTTACAATGAATACATATAGAACATCGAACCTCTTTCATGCATCCTCCATGTGTCCAAGTATGAATCCACACATCCCATTACATGCTTCATGTATGCATTCCTAAAAAAGACTCAATATAATGACTATTGGACATCGGATATACTAAGAGAGGAGGGGCTAATCAATATACCCTTGAAAAATTTAAAGCATTTAAGTATTTATCCACATAACTTATTTTAACTTTGTTGGAAATAAAGGAACTGAAAGTAAATAATATGACAACACATAACACTATATTTTTTCATGGAAACCCAAGATGGGAAAAACCATAGAGAGGGTTAAATCTTAAGTATTAAGTAAGTGATTAATTAATACATAGGCATCTCACTACCGGTGTGGCTCACTGGTGATTGGGCTCGCCGCCCTAGATACTAAGTAGCAGTAATAGTTGTTTATACAAAATTGAAGTGAGGAACATGCATCTACAAATGCACTAAGTACAATTCTTGGTAAATTATGGATCTTCCACTTTACTGATACAAGATTAAATCAATAGTTTGCATGTACAGATCACAATATACATATACAACATAAAATATATCATTTTCATGTTATAATTACAACTACTAAGGTCGCCTTGATTATATACTTCTATTAGTATACATATTTTCCATGTCGGCTAGAGTTGTCATGTCGACTGAGACCCAAAAGCTAAAACCATATAACCAACCAAAATGTGTAACAGTCATCATCCATACCAAAAAAAATCTTGTGCATGTCCATAACAAGGTCTAGACCAAAACACTCATACTGTTGCATTCATGAATTAGTGCCACCATTTCCGCTATGAGTGGAACCTAGGACAAAATTAGAAAGGTGTATCAATAAGAAGTTGTACTAACATATCTAGAATGATGTCATCAATGACAATCAAAAAATGGGGTAACCTAGCAATATCCCCCTTTGTCATTGATGGCAAACCACAAATTATACAAAGCCAAAACTTCATAAAACCTCCACAATAGAAACTGTTAAAACTCCAAAATTTTGAAGACAAGGAAAGATTTTTGACCAACTCTGAAATGCTACAAAAACTCCCCCTAAGAGAGACAATCCTAATTTTGTCTTTTTCTTTTTTTATAAAAAATAAAAAAATAAAAATTCTTTTGTAGAAGCATTTTTATTTGTGTTCTTTTTTTTTCTCCTTACTACTATCTCCTCACCTACTCCCCTATTTGACATCAATGAAAATGGCCCATAACACTAAAAAATTGTGAACTTATAGACTTAGGAACTGTCAGTCTTAATGGAATAAAAAATCAGCTTCACCATGTAAAGCTCAACAATCTACTTATATTTGTTGGTATTCAAAACACTGACTGCCTATGTGAGAAGGTAGATATGAACATGAATGGTGGCATGAAGATCCTCTCTATCATTGATAGATACTAGATTATTCAGAGTAAGGTGTTGGTCTAAGAGAGGAAATACAAGGAGCACACATGTATTGAAGACTTCCCAAGGGACTGATAATGTTCTCTCTCTTATTTTGTAGAGAAAATAATTTCTTTTGTAGTTGCTCCAAGGAAGTTCTATCGGTGCCATCTAGATCTTCTGATATCTTGTATGATTTATTTGCATTTTGAATGGATAATTCAATGGTATCCATTTATTTATTGTTCTTCTCTGTGGCCTCATGCCATTGCAAGGTGTAATCAAATAGAAAGTTTTCATATTCAAGTAATTATTTCCCTTCCTGAATGAGATATTGAAGATCTATAAAGGATTTTTTATACCCATTCTTAAGCTGCAACAATGTCATTTGTTTGGTTTCTTCTTCTCTCATCTGAATTTCATTGTCAACAGAAGTTGTTAACTCTTTAATTGCATTTACAAGTGTTTTACATTTATCCTTTATTTTACATGATGGATCAACTATACATGATGGAACAATGCTCCGAAGAGTTGAAATAATTTCTTCTCTTTCTTCTAATTCCCTCAACATTTCTTCCTAAGAAGAAACCATAATGGATTGACCTAACTGAAACTTTTAACTGGGGGTAGCCTTATTAAAATTTATATATAGTTTAAAAGTGGTGTTCGACTGTATTATAAGAGGCAAAGGAATGAAATCCCTTAGAAACTTACCCGAACTAGTGCTAGTATCCTATTTTTGGTTGATCACTTCAATCTTAGGCTCTTTCTCTACACTCTTTTTCTAAGTAATCTAAAAACATTGTTAGTAGTAATTGACTTGAAGACAATCTGACCATTTCTTTCTTCATTTGTTCTCCTTTCTTCCTTTTCTTTTCCTTCCTCTTGCTCTTCTATTTCCTTTTCCTTTTCTTTTTTTACCTCTTCTTCCTTTTTGGTTTCAAACTTTTCTTATAATCTAACAGTATCAATGCACTTTTCAAATTACTCTATACTGATTGCTTCATTACATTCTTCTATTTTCTTTTCTTATTTTCATTTTTCTTCAACTAGCTCTTCTTTTTTTATTGAACCTCTTCAACAATCATAGAAGCACCTATCAGTGTGACATTTGTCATGAGAGAGAGAGAGAGAGAGATCTATATATGGAGAATTATGATCCGATTTATATACATCTTCATCATTGAATTAAGAAATAACATTTTCTTTTCTTGGTGAATTGAGAGATGTGGAAGAGCCCATAGTGTTATCACATGAAAGCATATTCATTTAGCCATCCAAGCTGGTCAACTCAGTAATCATATCTTGTTTTAATTGAACTTTACTTCCATGAGAGTGTGTTTCATTTTCCTTGTTCTACCATGTGTTCCTTTTGTAATTGATGAAAATGATGATAGATATTGTTTTCCTGCTATTGCACATACTTCATCTAATGCTGCTTTGAAAATATCATCACCAATTTAGTTTGCTTCCATTATAATTTTGTGTAACTCATCCCATAGATACTCAAGAACTTATTTTCTATAACTATCAATATCTACATCTAACTTAGTTCCATACTTTACAAAATATTCAATAATAGTTTCTTTTTCTTTGAGGGAGGCATGATCATATAAATTGTCTACTTTACTTTTACCATTATTAGCTAAAATATTAAAATATGCTTCTAAATCAAGAGGATCCAACCAATGGATTCTCAACATACCTCTTTTTCTTTCTTGTCTTTCCTTACACAGATCCTAAATTGATCTTTGTCTGAGTCATTGTTAGAGTCTATTGGATCATCAGATTCATTTTTAGAGTCCACAAGAACATGATCAACTCAGGTACTATTTCTTGTCTTCTTGATAGTAACCAAAGAAGATACAAACTTCTTCCTTTTCTTAGAGGGACTCTTCTTTTGAGGCTTCTTTATCGTCACTACTGGCGTAGAGACAATAGTAGTAAAGAGAGGATTCCTGGAAGAGATACGTGTGATTCTCTTCAAAATAATAGCTTTCTCCTCTTATGTTATACTAGAATGGTCCCTAGATTCCTTTAAAATGTTGTCCATGCTCTTCTAAACATTTTTAGCTATCTTCTTGCTGTATTTTTTATTGATTTTTATTCAGTGGTGCCAAATCTCTCCTTAGTGTATCTATGGGACTTTCAAGGAGTGTCCTTACACAATTTTTGACCAATTATTTAGACGCTTCATATCTAAGTGTTGATACCCATTTGTTTTCTAGGTCTCATAGCTTATATGATATAATTCTTGGTTGTCACAATGAAGCTGATATCATATTTCTATTTTTCAATCACATATCTAGGGATTCTATCCTGGTTGTGCATTTTGTGTTGTAAAACTACAAATAATTTAGTGAAGCATACATATGTGTCATCATTTTTCCTAGATTTCTTTTTTAACCACCTATCAATTTGATGAGCTATAGGAGTATCCTTAGACCACACATGTCCATGTCTAGGCACAATGTTAGAAACGTAGAACAACAAACATATAGCCAAAGTTGTGAAATGGAACAAAACATTTTTCTTTCTTGTCATCTTTAGATTCTCAATAAAGTTTTCTTTCATTATCCCACAAAATCCATCATCAGCACCTTTCACAACCATCTCATAAGCTACAAAAATTGTCGTAGCTAAAATGTAATTTCTTGATTTGTATGATAAATTTTATTTCCAACTATCTGTGCAACATACCTTATATTTAGGTCTAGAATTAGGTTGATCGACAATGATCTTCCATTAGAAATTTCCTTCATGAGCACTTTGACATCTTTAGTTTTAATAGATATGGTCTTTGGTACAATAGTGGCATCATTTAGACTAGTCAAAACTTTCATATATTCCTTTGTCAATAAGTGATAGTCATCTAGCCAAAGGAAGGTGTCATGGAAGTGACTTATCTCCATCCTTATCCATTTATCATCACCACATAAATTAGGTAAATATTTGAACACATCTATCTTTTTTTCAACCAAAAGCCTATACTTAGGTTTGAAATTACCATCATTAGTAGCCAACTCTTTGTGCCATAAATCATATTACTTGAAATGACCAAATGCATCTAGCTTACATCTCAAATGGATTCTGACATCTTCTGCAGGAACCACTCTATGAGGAATTCGTGATGAACAACCCATCATATCATTCTCAGTGGATATATAAGGGCATGGCTTAAACTTGGGATGAGGCTTAGAGGAAGCATCAACTAGAACAAGAGTAAATTGAACCATTTTAGAAAAAGATTACTAAGAAATATCTTGAAATCACAAAGAAACCCTGAAAGCCCTAGCTCATACTTTTCTCTTCTTTTTACCTTATCACTTAGATATATTTTTTTATTGTGAGAGAAATGAATTAAGAAAGTCATATTTAAAGTGTAACCTCAAGATTAGATACCTTTAATCGCATTTATTACATCATAGACCCACTATGACCACCTTTAGAAAAATGAATATTCCTTTCCCATTTCATTCTACTAAGAGCTCCCTAATGGAGTATATTTGGTATGATCACATTATTCAGGATGGGAGATAAACATTGAATAATTTATCCCCCTAACTGGTAGTCATGAGGCTACTAGTTACTAAAACACACTTCTGTATCAGAGCTAGAGCTACTATCATCCTTATTTATCCATATCTTTTTTATCTCCTCTTTGATAGCTACTTTTTTTATCTTCTTTATCGGTTTAGTATGCTTAGCATCAACTAATATGTAGAATATTTCTATATGACCTGCTTTGTTTCAATTGAAGCATCGATTTCCCTACTTCTTTTGTCTTGACATGCACTGGTTAGCTTTATGTCCATATGCATAATATGTATAACAATAACCAGTATACTTGTTGCTATCATTACTAGGTTTCCTACATTGACTTGCCTTATGGAAAAAAAAATTTGCAATTAAAACATCTACCGATAAAAGATCTATTGCTTCGATTCATCCCACTTCTACAATTTTTTTCTTTATATCCCGACTTATTGTAATTGAAATAATGACCACTCAAAGAATAGGATTTCATACTTACCTAGGATTTTTCCAGATCCTCACCTCTGTCCATTTGTTCAGGTGCAATCTTGTCTTCACTTACCATAATTGATTCATTCTATTCTTTGAATGTGTTGTAATAACATTCACTGGTTTTGCATCCAATTCTTTTCTTGTCTATCAAAGATCTTTGTGAGTTTAGTATCTCATCTAGCTTCTCTGAACTGGGTTTGAATTTTTCTTCATTCTTCTTGGTTTCTACTTGATTTGATTTGAGAGACTTGATTTCTTATTCCAATCGATTATATTCATCAAATTTTCTCTTAGTTATGTTATTCAAAAGATTCTTGGTCTTTTCATCTTCTTCGCTTGTTGATCTTAGATCGGTGTTTGTTTCATTTACTAACTTGAGCTCATTGCTTACTTCTTTGTGCCTTGATTTGAACTTTTGGATTTTCTCTTTTAATTTTCATAGGTAGTCATTTTCCATCTAAATATTGTCTAATAAGATTTTGTTTTCATCTTCTGTTGATTCTAGATCTTCAAATCCTAACATGAACTCATTCTCAACTATAGTGGATGTTAGTGTAAAATGATCAAAATCCTAGATCTCCTTCGAGTGGTTAGACTCTTGCTAAGGAACTAGCTCTGATACTAATTGTTGATCATCTGGTATACTAAGAGGGGAGGGGTGAATCAACATACCCTTGAAAATTTTAAAGCATTTAAGTATTTGTCCACATAACATATTTTAACTTTGCTAGAAATGAAAGAACTAAAAGTAAATAACACAACAACACATAACACCAATTTTTTTTGTGGGAACCCAAGATGGGGAAAACCACAAAAAGGGTTAACTCTAAAATATTAAATAACTAGTTAATTAATACATAGGGGGCTCACTGTTGGTTAGGCTCACTACCCTAGATACAAAGTGTTAGGAATAGTCCCAAGAGATAACTGAGAGGGGGGGGGTGAATTAGTTATCTACAAGATTCAATTCTTTATCCAATTAAGTATAGAAGAACATTAAGCACATACACAATATGATAACACTTAACATAACACCACAATTTTGGTTACGAGGAAACCCAAATAGGTAAAAACCCCAGTGGGAATTAGCACCCACTATAAACTACACTAGAGTATAGTGATCCCTGTTAGAAGATCTTACAACCCTGTTAGGAGTTGATCTTTACAATGCATGAAGTATAGTGAACTGGTCAAAGGCTAGGCCCTGTTAGGAGTCTTTTACAATTAACCTTGCTAGAGGTTAGGACACACTGTCTGGGAGCACACTGCTCAAATGGTGAAGGTTACAACCTTCTACATAACAGATACACACTATATCTGGATCTAGGTGAACTAGAAAGTAGACCTATTGTCTTGATCAATTCCAATGAGTAGCATACACTCTATGCTTCTTCACATAGATCTTCAATTGATGATTGACTACCTTACTATATTCACATCTTCTTCTCTGCTCTATCAACCACACTTTAGCAATCACAACTGATTGCCTATAAGTATCCTTCTCCAAATGATATAATCAAGTCGGCCTTTTAGAACCTTCTTGAAATCATATTAGAAAAACAATATAACTCTCCAATAACATCTCCAATGACTATACTAAGCACGCAACATAAAAAGGGACCGCCTAATCCAATATGAGTAGACACATCTCTTCACACAACTGGCTACACAAAATTAACTAGAACTTTCTTCTCATGCTTAATTACATCATGCACTCTTAAAAAAACATTCTTAACTCATCAACAAACATGAAACCAAAAACACATATCATAATGATAGGTGCAACGACTGCAACAATATAAACACTGTTGGCTCCATAGATAATCTTAGGAAACTATAACTATCAACTAGAAATATCATAACTCAACTTGTACTGCACAGGTAACTCTACATCCATGAACATAGCTTCAAAAATATGTCTAAAACATAAATATAAACATGCAAGGCTCCAACATAACCATAGTAAAAATCACATACAAAGCTCTGCATTTAACTCTGTCAGGAACACTGCTGTCACAAACAACTACACAACTATCTGTACTCAGAATCAACCTTTGCATCTATGATAACATGTTGATAACATATCTATACAACATATGCTCAAGTCTCACTGCATAGAACTACCAGGCATGCTGCTTACCATATGTTGTCATCAATGACAAACATACAGTCAACACTCTGGCTTGCTGGCGAATCTCCAACAATCTCCCCCTTTGGCATTGATGGCAACATATGGAATGAAAAACACCACCAATCCAAACGTACAATTATTTTATAACATTCTCCATTTCCTCAAAAAAAATCCCCCAAGGATGAATCCTCCATCTACTGTTGAATGCTCTGAATATCAACCGCTACAACTATGCATACTCATCTTTTGCTGCTATATACTTCCCCTTACTTCATATTCCTCAACTGTATATACTCCCCCTTACGGTATTGTTTTTCATGACTATATACTCCCCCTTTGACATCAATGGCAAAGGGTGCCAAAACAAATAATCACAGGTACTACTCCTGAAGTAGAGTAGTCAACCATTCATCAGTCACTATGGACTGATGCACTACTGCAAACTCTAGGAAGATCCAGGGAAGGGAATTACTCCCAGCTTCTCCTTGAGATACTCAAATGTATCCTTCGGTAAAGGCTTTGTGAAAATGTCAGCTAGTTGTTCTTTTCTACTCACATTGTACAACTTTACTTCTTTCTCTACAACTTTCTCTCTTAGGAAGTGATATTTTATTTTAATGTGTTTTGTCTTTGCATGCATCACAGTGTTCTTTGACATATTGATAGTGCCAGTGTTGTCACAATGAATAACAATAGGATAATCAATCTGGATTCCAAAATCCTTTATCATCTTCTTGATCCACACAATTATAGAATAATTTAATGTTGTTTCTACATACTTTTCTTCTGTTGTGGACTGAGAAATACAATTATACTTCTTACTTGTCCAAGTAACAAGTCTATCTCTAAGAAATGTTGCTCCTCCTGAGGTTCTCTTTCTATCATCAATGCAACCTTCCCAATCTACATTTGTATACACATGAAGTTCTACATTCTCTAAATTAGGATACCATAAACCATAGTCTATAGTTCCTCTCAAATATCTGAATATCCTCTTTAGTGCCATGAGATGATAGGTCCTGCTACAAATCTTCCAACAATACCAACTGCATTAGAAATATCTAGTCTAGATTGAGTAAGATATATGAGTTTACCAATCATAGAATTATATAAGGTTGTGTCTACTACTATAGAATCATCATCTTTTGAAAGCTTGCATCTTGTTATCATAGGGGTACTTACTGGCTTACAATCATCCATCTTAAACTTCTTCAATATCTATTTCACATACTTAGATTGATTAATGAAAATACCTTTGTCTATCTGCTGCACATTCAATCCCAAAATGTACTTGATAGGTCCAATCATGCTCATTTAAAATTCTCTATGCATCTCTTTAGCAAATGATACACTAATCTTGTCATTACCACCAAAAATAAAGTCATCAACAAAAATAGCAACAAGTAATAATCTATCAGGTGTCTCTCTTATGAATAAGTTACAATCTTTTTCTCCTTTCTTGAATCTGATCTTAGTTAAGTAACCATCTAGTCTTTCATACCAAGATCTAGGGGCTTGCTTAAGTCCATAGAGGGCTTTCTTCAGTCTACATACCATATTAGGTTTTTCTAATAAAGTAAATCCTTCATGCTTCTCTATGTAGACTTCTTCCTTCAGCTCTCCATTCAGGAATGTTGACTTGACATCCATCTGATATACTTTAAAGTCTTTGAATGTTGCATAGGCTAGAAATAACTTTATGGCTTCCAATCTTCTTACAAGGTAAAATGTATTAGAGTAATCAATCCCTTCTTTTTGCGCATATCCTTTACATACTAGTCTTGCTTTGTTTCTTACTATTGTTCCATCTTCATTCATCTTGTTTCTAAATATCCACTTGGTTCCAATTACATTTTTGTACTAGGTCTGGGGACTAGTTCCCATGTATCATTCTTAACTATCTAATCTAGCTCTTCTTTCATTGTGTCATGCCAATCTAAATCATTACGTGCATCTTCAACATTTAAGGGTTCAATTTGTGAAAGTAAACATACCTCTTCATTAGTTGTTGAACTTTTTTCTTTTGATCTTGTCATGACTTTATTGTTCTGATCTCTAATGATATCTTCCTTTGAATGGTATCTAGATATGAATTTTGGAACATTAGGTGAGACTCTCTCATCTAACTTCTATGATTCTTTTTCACTTGTTTTAGGGTCATTGAATAATACATCAATGATGTCAAACATTTCTTCAACAACTATTTCTCTACTGGTAGGTGTAGGTTCTTCTTCAATCATATGTGCATAATCATGATATCTCTCTTGAATCATAAACTTTTCATCAATCTGTACATGTGCACTTTCAATGATCTTCTTCAATCTTAAGTTAAAACATCTATAAGCTTTGCTTTTAGTAGAGTAACCAAGAAAAATACCTTCATCACTTCTTGCATCAAACTTGCCAATGGCTTCATCTCTCTTGATGTAGCACTTATTTCCAAAGATTCTAAAGTATTTGACTATAGGTACATTCCCAAACCATAGCTCATAAGGTGTCTTGTTTGCACCTAGCATTAATTGAATTCTTTTGATAGTATAGACTGCAATACTGACTTCATCTCTCCAATAGGTGTGTGCAACTTTTCCTTCAATCATGATAGTGTGTGCTATGTCAAGTATGATCATATTTCTTCTTTCTACAATTCCATTCTGCAGAGGGGTTCTAGGTGCACTTAGCTATCTCTTTATCCCATGTTCTTGGTAGTACTCATAAAATCTGTCAGAGGTGAATTCTCCTCCTCTATCTGATCTTAGACATTTTATCTTTAATCCAGACTCATTTTCAACTTTGACTTTGAATATCTTGAACTTCTCAAATGCTTTAGATTTATCCTTTAAGAATGCAACCCACATCATTCAAGAATAATCATCAACAAAAAAAATAAAGTACCTTTCACCATAGTATGATTTGGTTTGAGTTGGTCCACATAGGTCTGTATGCACTAGATCTAATTTGTTCTCCACTGAATCATGCTTGCTTCTGAATAAATTCCTTACATGTTTTCCCATCACACATTATTTGCATATTGTATCAACTGATTTTGCAATAATAGGGAGGTATCTAACTACTTGTACATTGCTTATCTTAACTATATTATCAAATTTGACATGACATAGTCTTTTGTGCCATAACCAACTGTCATCTACTTTAGCAACAAAACAACTTGCTTCAGGATTAAGCTAAAAAACATTACCTTTAGTCTTTGAGCTTGATGCAATCATTACTCCTTTGTTATTAATGATGCATTTTTTGTCTTTGAATTCCAACTGATATCCTTTGTCAAGCAATTGTCCAACACTTAGTAGGTTATGCTACAAATTGTATGCACCCTAAAATGGTCGCCTAGACTTTGGGCCCCCATTCATCAATTTATATATTTCTTGAATCAATGCTTTGCAATATTTTCAATTCAGATCAATTTTCTTGATCAAATCGTAATTAATTCAATTATTTTAATATTTCCTAAGGTTTGATCATTTTATCCTAAGCCTCATTTAATTAAAAGAAAACTTCCCTTTTAATTAAATAAAATCATCTTATTAAAATAAAATTCCTCTTTTAATAAAATCCCCACTTAAATCTCTCTTTGTGTTGAAAAAGGAAATAAAATAAATAAAAATCTCTTTTTCTCTCCACTTTGAATGCACATACTTTTAAGTGGTGGGCCTTTTTCATCTTTTTGCCTCTTAAAGAATCTTGAGCACATGGATCAACTAAGATTTAATCTCCACCATTGCTCATTTTTTTTTGCCTCTTAATCTTGACCGTCCGCTTTCCTTTATAAGGAGCCTTCTCCTTCTCATTTTGAGATCATCTAGATTTTTGTATTGTTATGCTGCAGGTTTGGAGAGAAACTTTGGAGAAGATTTTGAGCACTTGAGCTTGGATATTGCAACTTCTCTTTTCTTGTCTTCTTCTCTCATGCTTCCATGGCAATCCATTTAGATTAATCTTGCACTTGCATATTAGATTAAATTCATATTTCCTTTTATAGATAATCTTGCATAAGCATTTCCTTTAATAGATTAGTTTTCTTTTATGCATCGTTATCATATAGAATAGCTTCCATTTTCATTTGCATGCATATTTGATGATCATGGAGACTAGCATTCTTGCTTTTCCTCTTTGAATCTCTCATTTTATGGTGTACTTTCATGGGCACAAACTAGGTCTAAACTGAGGGCCTTCATTACAAACCCTTGCACTCCATGAATAGAGAGCTATGAGTCACCATTTGAGACCTCATTCTTGAGCAATCTTGGATTTAATGACTCAAAGAAGTGTAACAACATTTTAGCACACATTTTTCGCACCCACCGTGGGGCAAAAAATTGCATTTCTTGCCTCATATTATTTTATTTTATTTTTCTGATGATTTTCATGCGTTGTCTGTACTTTCGTGCATCTTTGTTATGGATCCTCATGTGAAGTTTCTCACTGTATCGCATGAAGTTTTGTTGGTATTAGCATTTCTACACGTGACAAATGCATTTTCTTGTGTGGGCCTATGTACTTTCTCATGCGGGCCTATGTACTTTCTCACGTAGGCCTATGTACTTTCTTGCATGGCCCTATGTACTTTCTCATGCGGCCTTGTGTACTGTCTCCCATGATATTCTGACAACAAAGACCTAAATTTCCAGATTTTCTAGTTTTGCTTGTTGTTTTCTAACATTAATGCTTGTTGTGGTTTATTTCCTTGATTCTGATTGCTAAGGCATCATAGCATTGGATTGCAGATCTTTGGACCTAAGGTGAGTTACTATGAATCTCTATAACATTTGGATTTTGGGCATAAAATGAACCTCTCATGTGTCTAGCTTGAGTGTTTATTGCTTTCATAGATCACACTTCAAATTTGGGCTCTAAAAAAGAACATAGATTCACTTTCTTGCATATGTGTTTCACATAGTAATTAGGCCCTATGAACACTATTTGTGGTGTTCTTGAGAGAGTGGGTTTCTTGCGAAGCTCTTCTTGATGATAGAACCCCTTGTAGGTAGGGAGGATATTGTTACTATCTCATGGTCTTACTTGGTTTAGTCTTCAACATTGATCAGTACATTCTCTCTTGGTCCCACTTAGAGAGCTCGGTAGACATTTTTGTTGACATCATGAAACTTGGTGAGGTGGTTTCAATCTTAGCATGTCAATGAACTTGCTTTCTATGTTTGGGTGAAGTGAAGAGGCTAGAGGATTATGCTCTACTCCCTTTTTGGGTAGTACCAGAAACTCAAATCCTTGAATATAAACCAAGTCCCCATGTGGTCCTTTTTGTGAGTCACCTTTTTAGAGAGGGTTAACCGTAGTGGACATTCCCTTTATTGGGTAAACCACGTGGATGGAACCTCAAGTGGTAATAGCCATTTTCTTCATGGTAGCAACAACTGCTATACAAATGTCCTTATGGAAGAAATATCCACGGGTGTAGTTTCTTGTTGGGCTATCGGATCTCCTTAGCATCTCCAATTGATTAATTTCTTGGATTGTGTCAAAACCTCAGTGTGCCTAGATTGGAGTTCGCCCTCTTGAGATTGCAAAAGTTGCAGACTCAAACCATTACTAAGAACTATAGTGCAACCAAATTTTTACTTGCTAGGACTATGTGAGTGATTGGAAAAACATTTTGGGAACATACATAAGTAGAATCTTTAAGGAGTAGCATACTAAGTCACTATTCTTGTTCATGTGCAAGGTTGCTTTGTCCCTTGCCCATTGTTTGAAGACATTGTTTGCTTGAACTCCTTGATTGTTGTCTTGTGTGTTTGATTGATGATGAAAATTTGTTGATGCATCTAGTTGATCCTTTAAAATGAACAAAAACTGAGTTCTTGAGTTTACAAACTTGCTGTTAAGCGGCCTGATCATGTTTTGTCGCTGGCTCTATGCACATTCTTGTGTGAGCCTGGCATTTTCTCATGTGATATTTTACTTTCTCACGTGATCCCTAGCATTTTTTCATGTAGGACTGCATTCCCTCAGGCGAAACCATCCTACAGTCTATCAAAATAGTGAGCTGATTTGTGTCATTTCCAGTCTTCCTTGGTCGATCTAGATTATAGTAGGTTACTTACCTCATAGTTGGAAGCTTGTTTTCACCTTGGGTTCCTATGTCTTGACCTCTTGGATTAGTATTCTTTGATTTCACAAGTGACCTTTCTTGGAATTGGTTAGTTGGAGATCATCCTTGTTGAGAAAGTAAACCTTTAGATTCTTTGATAACACGCTTGGAGAGTTTCAGTAATCTCTTGTCCAATTCACTTCCATCCAAAACCAATTTCAATCAAATATAATTTGGGTAAATCATCCTCCTGATCCATATGTGTTAGGATACTTATCTATTGATTGGGCACCTCTGTGGTAGTGTTGGTTTATACCTTTTGCAAAAATTTCTATCTTCTCATCTCTCTTTTGAACAATTGAATGCTTTTACTATCCTAGTTTGGTACCAACACTTCTTAGGGCCATCTTATCACCTAGGATCTTTTATTTCATGTTGATTACAACAAGATATCAAGTAAATCAAGGAAAATGACCTCAAGTAGTCTTTCATCAATTACCCTTAGTTCAAACTCACCAAAATCGTAAAGAAAAAGAGCCTAGCTTTGATCAATCCCCTAGGAATACCTCAGAAGCTTGGTTTGATCCCAAGAGTAATCTTAGTGAGTTGAGCACATCCTTAGCACCTTCTCATTTAGATATGGATATGAGTTACACAATGACTTGAAGGGAGAGGCAAGAAAGGGATAAAAGTCTTGACAGCATATTGGAAAGACATAGAGATAACATTTTGTTTGGCAGTTCATCTCGTGAAAATCAACTAGTCCCATCTTTTATTTATACTAGATATTTGGATGCTCACCAAAGGCCTGAAAGGGAAATGAATAAGTCCTATCAAGAAGAACAATCACAACATGACATTCAAGATGATGAACCTTATGATACTCATGTGAATGCGGCATAAACTAATGACTTGTTTAAACATTCAAGACCAAGTTCACCACTCCAAACAACTTCAAGATACACAAGTGAAAGACTCAAGAGGATTGAGCATGAAAATAAAGCCTTCCTAGATGAACAAGCTGCAAAGGAAGAGAAGTTTAGACTCCTAGAGTTGAAAAGACAAGCATTATTGGAAATAGAAAGGAGAGCCACACAAGAAGAGAAAGATAGACTCTTGGCTCAACAACTTAATGATCAATACAAAAACATGTGTTTTGGTGGTGGAAACAACTCTCCTCCATCCACTCCTTCTAAGACCCCATGAAGTAGAAGGTACTCAAGATCACCTTCATGATCTCCTAGCCCTAGAGGAAGAAGAGCTCCATAATATGATCATTATAGGAGACAAACACCTCCTAGGAACTTAAAACAACCTTCTCAACATGCTCAACATGGTTCACAATATGGGGGAAGTAGCTCAATTCTTGACCTCAACTCCCAAGACTTCATGAAGATGCAACAAGAACCACTCTTCCAACAGTATGTGGAGAGATACTTGGAGAAAAACAAAGACAAGTTCCTAGAGAGTTTAATCAACAAAGGTGCTAAAGTCCCTTACAACTTTGATGTGGATAGAAAGATCAAGAAGCAAGGTCCATCCCATGAAGAAGAGATCAAGCAACTTAAGCGCATGATGGAAAAGATGTTGGCACCCAAGAGATCATTCAATCTTGATTCAATTTGTCCCAATCCTTTCGACAAGAGTGTGAGTATGAATTTTTTTCCTAGAGAAGTTGAGATCCCCTAATATGACAAGTATGATGGTAATGGAGATCCACATGATCATGTGCATCAGTTTTATATTATGAGTTTTGAGTTCCTTCAAGATGATGCATACCTTATGAGATTATTCCCAAGGAGTCTTAAGGGTTAGGCAATGGAATGGTTCACCGACATAACTCCCCTCGTCAAGACTTTCAAAGAGCTTGTCCATAGATTTGTCCAACACTTTGAATACAACCTTTCAAGATCTGTCACCATGTTGGACTTATGCAACTTAAAGCAACATCAAGGGGAATCCTTTATCACTTTCTTTCAAAGGTGGAGATGACAATTCTCTCACTACTCTTGGATCATTCATGAAGATGAGAAGATTGACATCCTTATTAGCAACTTGGTTCCTAAGATGTGGTATGAAGTTAGGAAGTTGGTCTTTGATTCCTTTGACACCATGGTTGAAACTGCATGTAGGATAGAGGATGTCTTGAAAGAACAAGGAATTTTCGCCAACAACAAAAACAAAAACAATGGTCAAAATAACAAAAACTCTAATAAGGATAAAGGGAAAAACTCACATTGGAATAGGAACAAAAAAATGGTCAATGATGGAGTTGTGGACTCTTCTCAACCTAAGGATCAAGTTGTTCTTCACTTGTCTAGCATTATTCAAGCTATGAAGCTCAACTCATCTAACCAACAAGAGTACAAGCCAAGATATCAAGATAAGCCTAAGAAAGAGAGGTGACAATTTTTGAAACTTGGTGATTCATATGAGGATGTCTTCAAAATGCTCATTGCCAACAACCTTGTGCATCCTCAAGATCCCACAAAGCATCATATACCTAATGTTAAGCTACATTGGTGGGATGAGAAAGCCTTTTGCAAATTTCATAATGACATTGGACATAATATTGAAAACTATTGGAAACTTAAGCATATCATCCAGGATCTCATTGAGAATGGAAAACCTCAAATACATGGATTGAACACCAATGTTGATCATAAGGCTTTCAAAAAACCTTTGCCGAAGTATGAGAAGGGGGAAACCTCTAAACCTAAGAATGGCAAGGATCAATTACACTTACACAGCTATAGAGAATGTTGTCGACATGCTTGAAGTTGTAGAGGAAAATGTCAACATGATGAGAAATAAAGATCCCTATGGGTATGATCTAGACATGAACTATCCTCCTATCTTTGATGAAGAACCTGTTGTGGTGTTAAGGGGTCCAAACTCTAGAATGTCATCCCAAGCTCTTAATGTTATCACACGAAGTCAAGGTCCCGTTGTCATTAGAGGACCCAGTTAAAGTCAACCCAGTAAACCAAAGCAAGTGGCATCCAAGAATGTCACCTCAAAACCAATAGTTAATCCTAAGTCAAGCTACAGTCATGTTGACCATTTGTAGAGAACCCCAACTCATATTTCAATCTTTGAGCTCTTAGAGTTGTCCTCAAGACATAAGAAAGTCCTTGAGGATGCTTTGCGCATAGCGAATGTCCCTAACAACTAGATGTTGATCAATTCCAAAACTTGGTTAACCATATTGCTAGCCCTCACTACCTTACTTTCTCAGAGGATGATGATAAAGCTTTGAGCCACCCACATAATCTCACCCTTCATATTGAAGTCATGATTCACAAAACTTGTGTCAGGCATGTGTTGATAGATGGGGGTGCTGGGCTTAATATTTGTTCCTTGAGTCTTTTGAAGATATTGGGTTATTTTGAACAAGTCATAGATACCAAAAAGAAGATCACGATTAAAGCCTACGATGAGGTAGAAAGAAGTTCCAAGGGGTTGGTCATCCTTCCTATTAGGATTGGCTCTATTGAGAAGGATATTTTGTTTCAAATTGTTGATGCTAGCCCTCTGGCATACAACATCTTACTTGGTAGACCATGGATTCATGATATGAAAGCAGTTCTGTCTACCTATCATCAGTGTGTTAAGTTCCCCTACAATGGAGTAGAAATTTTTATACTTGGGCATAGCACGTTATCTATTAACTCAATTTTGGCAAGTACTCATGTTCCCCTCAATAGAGAAGCAAAAGATTTCAATGCGGTCTTAATAGAGTGCAAAGACAAGTTCAAGTCGGTAGACCTTGGTGTGGGGGGGTATCAACTTCACTCTTTTACAAAGCTTCTAGTTTCACCTAGGTCTTATGGAAAACCTTCACAAGAAGTGAGACCTTCCTCTTTAGCCATGAATTTATTTGGCACATTTGTAGAGTCCTTAGTGCCTATCCAAGATGAGAAAGAAGAGGTGGTTGTAAAAGACTGGATTTATAGAGAAGAGAAATACATGCACAATGAGAACTTCTCTCCCTCTCCTAAGGCTTATGAAAGAGGGTATACTTTTGTCAAGCAGATGGGTTATCCTAGACATGGCCCTCTTAGTCATAGATTGGATGCTAGAGTTGAACCCCTTGATCATGCTCTTTTTGGATGCAGGTCTAAGAAGACAGTTGGCCTAGGATTTGCAAATCATAACAAGAACACTGCTCCTATCCTTGATGAGTCAGATAGTGAAGATGAACTGAAATACATGCCTAATTTGATAAATCAACAAGATATGTGTTAATATTGGGTCCCTTCCACCAATCTCCTTTGGCGAGATTCAGATAATCTAGTTGCTCATGTGGCAGTTGCAATCTTAGAACAAGATGAACCATATGTAGAAGATCCCATTAGAGAATGTCAACATAAGAATATTATTCATTTGATAGAGAGAGATTTTACCCTTGATGACATTAGAGCTTCTACATCAAGATGTCCCAAACCTTCATGGTGTAAACATCATAGTCGGGATTCAGAAACATATTCACATGAGTATGAATGGGACTCTCTCTCAGAACCTTCTACAGTTGACATGAATATTGATATCATCCATACTTATAGTTCTCAACCTGAGGTAGTTGATGAGTCATGTGTAGGATTAGAGGATTTGAACCCACATGTTTCCTTAGTGGACGATTCTTCTCTTGTTAGGATGAATCCTGATTTGGGTACCTTAGAAGGATACTTGATGGACTCCAACTCTTCAGTCACCAAAGATGATATCATTTGTATCTATAACCTTGAACCAGTCATTGACTTACCCCTTGCTCATCCTAACCTCATCGATTGGTCCCAACGCTATCAAGAACATGAGCTCTTAATGTTCCAAAATGACTATGAGATAACTTGTTACTTGAATTCCATTGAACCCGTAGTCTCTTCCACCAGTGAACTGACTACCAGTATGATAGAGCCAAACATCAAGTACCTTAGTCACAAAAAAAAAAGAATAAGAGTTATGATGGCGAAAACCACTGTGTGGTGGTGTCAGAACCAAAAAGAGTAAAAATAAATGATGTATCCAAGGGTGAAAACCTCTCTGAGGCACCTAAGGATGAGGTACTTGATCATCTCCCTAGCTACTTTCAAGATAGATATTTAGTTCTTGTTGAGCCAACACAAGCACTCAATTTGGGTACAGTTGAGGCTCCACAAGTAGTACATTTGGCTCAGTCCTTGTTACCACAACAAAAAGAAGCTTACACTAAGTTCTTATAGAAAAAGAAGATCAATTTTTCTTGGACTTATTCAGATATGCCAGGGTTGGACACTAATATTATTATGCATCACTTGTCCATAGCTCTAGGTGTAAAACCGGTCAAATAGAAATTGAGAAAGATGCATCCACACATAGCTCTTCTAGTTAAAGAAGAATTAGAAAAACTCCTTGGTGCAGGATTCATAAGAGCTATTGACTATGTTGAATGGATATCAAACATTGTACCCATTTCCAAACATGAAAAATCCATTCAAATTTTCATAGACTTTAGAGATGTCAATAGAGCATGCCCAAAGGATGATTTTCCACTTCCCAACATAGATATGGTAGTGGACATGACTGCGGGTTATCAGATTTATTCCTTGATGGATGGTTTTTATGGATACAATTAGATTAAGATAGCTCCTGAAGACCAAGAAAATACGGCATTCACTTGTGCATGGGGTACCTATTGTTGGAATGTTATGCCTTTTGGATTAAAAAATGTAGGAGCCACTTATTAATGAGATATGAAAACTATTTTCCATGACATGATGCATAAAAACATAGAAGATTATGTGGATGAAACCTTGGCCAAGTCCAAGAAAAGAGACACACACTTAGATGATTTAGAATTCATTCTAGATCACATGGAACAATTTCAATTAAGGTTAAATCCTAAGAAGTGTGCATTTGGTGTCACCTCTAGAAAACTACTAGGATTCATCATTTCAGCAAAAGGAATAGAGGTAGACCCTGAAAAGGTCCAAGCAATCATGGATATGCCACCTCCTAGAAACATTAGTCAAATGAGGAGTCTTCAAGGACATCTTCAATCCATAAGGCAGTTCATTTCACAGTTGGCAGATAGAGCTCAACCTTTCAACAAGAACTTACACAAGGGAGTCAAATGTGTTTGGAATGAGGATTGTCAAAAGAGCATAGATCAAATCAAGAAATACTTGGAAAATCCTCCAATTTTAATGCCTCCTATACTAGGGAAGCCACTTATTCTATACATTTCAGTGACAAAATCTTCCTTGGGGGCATTACTAGCTCAACTTGATGAACATGGGAAAGAAAGATTAATATACTACATCAGTCATACTCTTGTTTCATATGAGGTTAAATACACCAGCATTGAGAAAGCTTTCCTTGCAGTTGTGTTTGCTTCCCGAAAGTTGTGACATTACATGCTTGTGTACACAATACACCTCATAGCAAAAATTGATCCACTCAAGTATTTACTCGGTAAGGCTGCCCTCACAGGTAGACTTGCTAAATGGATGATGATCATTTCTGAGTTTGACATAGAGTACATTGAATGTAAAGTAATCAAAGGACAAGCCATAGCGGATCAATTGGCTAATTTCTCAGTTCAAGATAGTGCACCTATTCAAGTTGACTTCCCAGATGAGCACCTCATGTATATGACTGAAAGAACATGGAAGATGTTCTTTGATGGATCTTTTATGCAAAATGGTTCAGGAGCTGGTGTGTTGATTGTTTCTCCTCATGGGTACACGATTCCTAAGTCTTACAAGCTATTGTTCCCATGTACAAACAACATTGTTGAATATGAAGCTTTAACAAATGGACTTAAGATGGCCATAGAATGGAAAATCACATAGCTACACATCTATGGGGATTCACAACTGATAATCAACCAAGCCAATGAACAATATCAAACAAAAGATGAGAAACTGATACCTTACAAGAAAAAGGTTGATTCCTTGAAATGATACTTCACATTTGTCACATTTCAGAAAATCCTTAGAGTAGAAAACAATGTAGCTGATGCTATGGCCACACTTGCTTCACTCCTTTAGTTAGAGCAACATGAGTCTAGATTTGAATTCCTAGTGGAAGAGCTACATCACCCTATCTATGACTCCCAAGAAAGCCATGTTATTTGTACCCTTGTTGGTCATGAGTCATCCCATTATGGTGCCATTTACTCATACCTTCGTGATGGCATTATTCTTAAAACCTTTAACCGATCTGAACACAGAAACCTTAGCCGAAATGCCTCTTGCCATACCCTTATCTCTAGTGATTTTTATAGGAGGGTTCTAGATGGAACACTTCTTAGATGCTTATAAAAGGAAGAATCTAACCAAGCGTTAGTTGACATTCAAGAGGGCATTCATGGGGGACATTCCAATGGTCTTTCCATGGCCTGAAGGTTGCTGAGGGTGGGGTACCATTGGCCTACAATGCAGATTGATGCAGTAGCTTTTGAAAAGTCATGTGAAAAGTGTCAAAAACATGGTAACCTGATACATGCTCCAGGCGGGGAGCTCATTCCTTCTATATCTCATTCGCCATTTCAACACTGGGCCTTTGATCTTTTTGGGCAGATTCATCCCAACTCATCAAGTGGACACAAGTTTATCATCACTGCTACTAATTACTTCACTAAATGGGTAGAAGCTATCCCACTTTCTATTGCCTCAGGCAAGACAGTTTCTCTATTCATTCTAAACCATATCATTTGTCGATATGGAGTGCCTTCTAAGATTATCACTGACAATGGAGGTCAACTAAAAAATAAGGACCTTAAGCAACTCTGCAAGAAATTTAAGATTAAACAACATTGGTCCTCCATTTACTTCCCACAAGGAAATGGTCAAGCAGAGGCATCAAACAAAACCATTCTTAAAATCTTACATAGAACAGTTCATAAGAATGGTAGAGATTGGCATTTACAGATAAATCTAGCTTTGTGGGCCTATAGAATGAGTATTCGTACTCCTACTGGGGCTACTCCTTTTGCCCTTACATATGGAGTTGAAATAGTGTTACCTTTAGAGGTTGAGATTCCTTCACTTAGAGTTTCCCTCAAAGGTCTAATTACAAATGAAGACTATTGTGCCATGAGACTTCAAGAGTTATAACTTCTAGATGAGAAACATCAAGCATCATTTGACCATATGAGGGTTTACCAAAAGTGCATGTCCAAAGCCTTCAACAAACAGGTTCACCCTAGAGAATTCCAAGTGGGAGATCTTGTCCTACGTTAAAATCCTAAGAATCAACAACATAAAGATCAAAAGGGCAAATTTGAACCTAATTGGCTTGGACCTTACATCATTACAATAGCTTTTGGGACATGTGCTTATTTATTATCTACTAAAGAGGGAGAGAAGCTCCCTAATCCTATCAATGTCTTGCACCTGAAGAAGTTCTATCCATGATGCCCATTATGTCTAGGGGCATCCTTTGTACATACTTATTGATCCTGAAAAAATCCAAAAAAATGGTATATTTTCAAAAATTCTAAAAATCGGAAAATGTCCTGAAAAAATGACCATCTTAGTGAAAACGTAGCAATAGGCACTTTGATGTATCTCAAAAAATATATATATTCCAAAAATGCAAAAATATTCAAAAATTCAAAAAAGAAAAAGTGCCTTGGTGAAACTTGGAAACAAGCGCCTTGGTAGCAAAAATATAAAAAAATTATAAAAAGTCTTGAAAAAAAAAAAAAAAAGGAAACAAAATTGTAATAAATATCCAAGTGGTGAAAACCTGGAAATGGGTGCTACTTGAGGTCTTTGCACCTCTATTTCTTAGCACGCATCCTCGACACTTAGCGTTTCTCCATCATGCCTTGACCTTGTTGCCTTGGTTTGGAATTGGTCTTTGTCTTTGTCTAGGGGGCATAACTGTGTTAGCTTTAGTCTCTTGGATGCGTTAGCTTTAGGACACCTCACAAATGGTGTTTTTCAACACCACCCCAACTATGTTTTTCAATACAACCCCTGGCATCAAGTGTTTCTCAATACCTCTCAGTTTGGTCTTACCCAATTTTGTCATGTGATCTTACCTACTTGCAAGCATTCGATCCTTATCCTCAAAACTCAGTATCAGTGAACACTCTTAAATTTTTGAAGGCAACACTTAATGCTTGAGCTATGTCATGATCTTTTCTTTGTGTGTTGACTATTATTGATTTTCGTTGAGTGTTCTTGTCTAATAAGTCTCTCTGGGATGCATAGCTAGAGGACTTGGGACATGGAGCATGTTTTTATTTTCCTTCTCATTGTGGGTGTGGTCTTGAACCTCTTGAGTGTCTCTTGTTGTTCCCTTGAAACACTTAGGAGATTTGAGGCATCATCCTTGACTTTTTTTGCACAACCGTTCTTGTGGTCATCCTGGCATCTTTGCCTTGATGAGAGCATGGTTTTGCTACATTAAATTGGGTAAGCTAGCATTGAAGTCATCTTGACCTTTATGTCTTTGATGCTTATGTTAGAATCTTTCCACATTTCAATCTGATATAAATCACATTCATATCTTCATAATTGCACTTGTGACTAGTGATGATTGTGTGATTTTTCGATGTCCGTTAATAATGGCCCAATGATGAAAATATGTTCCTTAACATTCTCTAATGAATGATGAACAAAAAATCCTATGTTACAGTTGCTCTATTGCAAGTACACCTTTGCATTTTCATGTAGCTTGCATTGTTAGACTTCATGTTAATTTTCATTTTTAGGTTGCATTATGAGTTTGAGAGGGTTTTCCTTTATCTTTCTTTTGGACATTTAATCAACTTTGGTCACATTTTGATCTTCATTTCCTTATCTTCTTTTGTGATCTCAATCAGAATTTTCTATCTTAAAATGTTGATTGATTTTGGGGCATCCTCTTTCTTGAGGCAAATTCTCTTTCTTTTCTCCATTTCTTTCCACCTCTTCCAAACTTCTATCTTCCATTCACTTTCACCCCACTTCTTTTCTTCTAATTCAACCTTGAGGCATAATATTTCATGCTTAATGATCTACCTTAGTTTTGTGATCCTTATATCTTTCATCTTACATCAAGAACCTTATCTTTAGTTTGATTTGATCAAATTTATCAATTTACTATTTCTCCTCTATCTCATTTTGATTTTGATCATGAGGAGGCAGTACCTATCAAACTTCAATCCTTGATTCAGATTTATCAAACCTATCAATTAAACCTTTCTTGAGACTTGACAATTACCTATTTATAGGGGTGTTGGCCTTGTTTGTTTCAATCAGCTTATCTTTCTCCTGATGTGTTCCCATCTGTCGATCACATGTCTGGGTTGTTTTGTGATCCCAAATCAATCTCACACTTCAAATTCATTCTTTGACTACATGTGTTCCCATGAAGATCACACATTAGTCAAAGAGGGCCAAATGTATGCACCCTAAAATGGTCGCGTAGACTTTGGGCCCCCATTCATCAATTTATCAATTTCTTGAATCAATGCTTTGCAATATTTTCAATTCAAATCAATTTTCTTGATCAAATTGTAATTAATTCAATTATCAATTCATGTGCATTTCTGGGTTCGATTGTGTTAATTTTTGGTATCAACGTTTCGGATCACACTCCGTGATCCATCATCAGGAAAGAAAGAATGCAAGAATCATAATGATTTTTATGATTCTTGCATTCTTTCTTTCCTGATGATGGATCACAGAGTGTGATCCGAAACATTGATACCAAAAATTAACACAATCGAACCTATAAATGCACATGAATGGTTAATATGGATTTTGGAAATCTGATATCACTAATTCAATTATTTTAATATTTCCTAAAGTTTGATCATTTTATCCTAAGCCTCATTTAATTAAAAGAAAACTTCCCTTTTAATTAAATAAAATCATTTTATTAAAATAAAATTCCTCTTTTAATAAAATCCCCACTTAAATCTCTCTTTGTGTTGAAAAAAGAAATTAAATAAATAAAAATTCTTTTTTCTCTCCACTTTGAATGCACATACTTTTAAGTGGTGGGCCTTTTTCATCTTTTTGCCTCTTAAAGAATCTTGAGCACATGGATCAACCAAGATTTAATCTCCACTATTGCTCATTTCTTTTTGCCTCTTAATCTTGACCGTCCACTTTCCTTTATAAGAAGCCTTCTCCTTCTCATTTTGAGATCGTCTAGATTTTTGTATTGTTATGCTGCAAGTTTAGAGAGCAACTTTGGAGAATATTTTGAGCACTTGAGCTTGGATATTGCAACTTCTCTTTTCTTGTCTTCTTATCTCATGCCTCCATGGCAATCCATTTAGATTAATCTTGCACTTGCATATTAGATTAGATTCATATTTCCTTTCATAGAATAATCTTGCATAAGCATTTCCTTTCATAGATTAGTTTGATTTTATGAATCGCTGTCATATAGAATAGCTTCCATTTTCATTTGCATGCATACTTGATGATCATGGAGACTAGCATTCTTGTTTTTCCTCTTTGAATCTCTCATTTTATGGTGTACTTGCATGGGCACAAACTAGGTCTAAACGAAGGGCCTTCATTACAAACCCTTGCACTCCATGAATAGAGAGCTATGAGTCACCATTTGAGACCTCATTCTTGAGTAATCTTGGATTTAGTGACTCATAGAAGTGTGACAACATTTTAGCACACACAAACCATCAACATATAGAACATCATTAGTGTTGTTCTTTCCATCCAAGGTGATGGCTCCTCTACCTATTATAGGTTTAGGAGTGTTGTCTCCAAATCTAACCATGTCACCTTTGTACTTATCCAGATGTACAAATCTATCTTTGTCTCCTGTCATGTGATGTGAACAATCGATGTCAATGATCCAATCTATTTTGATGTCTGCTTGTGAAATTAATGCTAACTCTTGTGCTTTTTTTTCATCTTCAATATCCATTTCATCAAACATTTTCTCCATATCTTTAATATTAATGAATCCAATTTTATCTTCTACTAAATCTTCATCTGATACTCCATCTTCAACATAGTAATATTCTTTTGTATATTTAGGCTTGTAATTAGTTTTGAACTTCTTAACTCTTGTAGGACACTTAGATACAAAGTGACCAATCTTGTTACAATAAAAGCATTTGAATGGTAACTGACCTTCATATTTTCCTTTTTCTCTTTCTTAGATATCATAGCAATGAATTCATCTAGTTCTCTATCCTCATCTTCATTATCAAAATTACTAGAAGTGTTCAAGGATTTCTTACCATGGACTGAGGCTTTGAATGCTATTTCACTTTTAGGTTCTGTCTTCAATCTTGAAATATCAAATGCTGAAATGTTGCTGATTAAGGTCTCTCTTTTGAAGTCTTTTGAAAACTGCATAGTCTCCTCTAGGATTTTTATCTTGCTTTCATATTTTGTCGTCAGAGTAGTCATCAATTTATCCATTATGTCTTCTTCTAAAATTTCTTCACCATTGTTCCTGATTCCTGCAACTGCTTCATTAATTCTTTGATTATAAGCTCTAACGTTCTCATCAGGTAGCATCTCCAAAGTATTATATCTTTTCTTCCATGTCTTTCTATGTGCATTCTTGGCTTGGATGTCTCCTTCAAACATGTCTTCTATATACTTCCATATCTTGTAGGCTTTATCTACTTTCTTGATCTCTAAAAACTCACTGTCAGACAAGGCGCTGATAAGGGCTTCTTTGGCAATAGCATTTTGAGTGAACATTTCCTTTTTCTTAGTAGTTGCATCTTCTTTTGCAAGATCTGATAAAGAGGGAATCTAAACTTCTTTAGTGGCTACTTCAAAAATCTCAAAAGCAATGCATTGCAAATGTGTTGTCATTTTGTTCTTCTAGTCTAGATAGTTCTCTCCATCAAACTTAGGACTTTCTTTTCTAAAGAATGCCATCTAATCAACCTCAAGCTATTAAACGTTATCTCTGAGGCACTTGGCTCTGATACCAATTGTTAGAAATAGTCCCAAGAGATAACTGAGAGGAGGGGGGGTGAATCAGTTATCTAAAAGATTCAATTCTTTATCCAATTAAGTATAGAAGAACATAAAAAACATACACAATATGATAACACTTAACACAACACCATAATTTTGGTTACAAGGAAACCCAAATAGGTAAAAACCCCAGTGAGAATTAGCACCCACTATAAACTACACTAGAGTATAATGATCCCTGTTAGAAGATCTTACAACCCTGTTAGGAGTTGATCTTTACAATGCATGAAGTACAGTGACCTGGTCAAAGGTCAGACCCTATTAGGAGTCTTTTACAATTAACCCTATTAGAGGTGAGGACACACTGTCCGGGAGTACACTACTCAAATGGTGAAGGCTGCAACCTTCTGCATAACAAATACACACTATATCTAGATCTTGGTGAACTAGAAAGTAGCTATCTTGATCAGTTCCAATGAGTAGCATACACTCTCTGCTTCTTCACATAGATCTTCAATTGATGATTGACTGCCTTACTATATTTTCATCTTCTTCTCTGCTCTATGAACCACACTTTAGCAATCATAACTGACTGCCTATAAGTATCCTTCTCCAAATGATATAATCAAGTCACCCTATTAGAACCTTCTTGAAATCATATTAGAAAAACAATATAACTCTCCAAAAACATCTCTAATGGCTATACTAAGCACGCAACATAAAAAGGGACCGCCTAATCCAATATGAGTAGATGCATCTCTTCACATAGTTGGCTCCACCAAATTAACTGGAACTTTCTTCTCATGCTTAATTACATCATGCACTCTTAACCAAACATTCTTAACTCATCAAAAAACATGAAACCAAACATGCATATCATAATGATAGGCGCAACTACTACAATAATATAAATATTGTCGGTTCCATCAGATAATCTCAGGAAACTATAACTGTCAACTAGAAACATCAAAACTCAACTTGTACTACACAGGTAACTCTACGTCCATGAACATAGCTTCAAAAACATGTCTACAACATAAATATAAATATGCAAGGCTTTAACATAACCATACTGAAAATCACATACAAAGCTTTTCCTGTAACTCTGTCAGGAATACTATTGTAACAAATAACTACACAACTGTCTGTACTCAGAATCAACCTTTGCATCTATGATATCATGCTGATAACATATCTATACAACATATGCTCAAGGTTCACTACATAGAACTACCACGCACGTTGCTTACCATATGTTGTCACCAATGATAAATATACAGTCAACACTCTCGCTTGCTGGAAAATCTCCAACACAAAGTAGCAGTAATAATTATTTATACAAAAATGAACTGATGAACATGCATCTACAAATGCACTGAGTACAATTCTCGGTGAATTACAAATCTTCCACTTTACTGATACAATATTACATCAATAGTTTTCATATACAGATTGTAATATACATACATAACATCATAGATATCATTTTCATGTTACAATTACAATTGTTGAGGTCAGCTTTATTATATACTCGTAGACACCTAAATTTGTCCATTCTAACACTTCACGTTAATTAAATTAAATTTGATTAATGTCCCTAATAACATTATAGTTAATTTTAATTAATTACATTTATCATATTGATCTATCCATTTAATTAAATTTATTTAATTAAATAAAATGATTTCCTATAGTATTTAAATTAAATTTAAATACTATGCCCTCTTAATCTATTAAATTTGATTTATTGCATGTTTCTCCATATTCCCCTTTTAAATAAATTTTTAATTTATTTATTCATCTGTGTGCTTTATTTCTACTAAACCATGATTAAGTTAAAAATTATTTAATTTAATCTTAAACCTAACCTAGATGTTATCCTGCGCACATCACTTTCTATCTAATGAGCCTATTTACTAATTAACTAAGGTTAATTAAGTTAATTTTCATCTTCCTAAAAAATTAGTCCTAACTATTTTCTCACACATGTGTGAGCAAATAATTTAAAATCCACTTTTTAAAAAATTGCTAAAACAAAAAGCCTAAACATGGCTTCTTACATTTTTTGATGACACCTCTTACACTTTCCAAAAGTGTGAAAATTGATTTTCTCTTACACATTTCTTACACACAGTTACACAGGTGTACTTGGAGTACATATTGACCCATCACATCTCAAGTTGTTCACACATGTGTGAGAAAGCCTTGGATTTTGCATGGCTTATGTGTCTCCTTTGTGGCACCTATGTGGATGACACATAGATGTCACATCACCCAGCCCTCCAAAATGCTATAAATAAGATCCTTATCTCAAGAAAATGATCCACTTTTTGTTTTGCATTCATTCTTGCATTCTAGAGATATTATGTTAGTTATTGCATCCACTGTAGTTTTTATTACTAACTCTTTGGTAGATTGTTTCCATTCATGGTAGATTTAGAGTTTGAATCTTAGATAGTTTTCATTGATTTCTAATCATGGTTTCATTCAATAGCTTCATCTAATCTTTAGTTTCTTATATTGAATGCTTGAGGGTTTTTTTTGTAGCTCCTCCTTGAGTACTTCAATCTTTTATCACAATCTAGTTTTCATTCATTAGTGAGATCAATACTTGTGTTGGGAGAGCACACCCACACCTTCTCTAAGATCTTAAATCAAGCAAGTCTTGGGTGCACTTGCTTCATGCTCATCCGAGATTATGTGGAAAGTAGTGTAGGATATATAATGAACATAATTTTCTTGTTAGTTTAAGATTTGAATATGAACATGTACATCTAATGTTTGAATGTTTACGCTTGTTCCACACATATTAATTTTCCTCGTATACATTTTGGAACACTCGATGGGACCTACGTTCTGATTATCTAACATTATTTCTTGATTTTATGAAGGTTTTATATGAAACTTTTAGATAAGCATCTCCACACATACAGAGGCATCTCCTCTTATAAATAGTTTATGCCCGTAGATAGGCATATTTGCCTGTAGACATGCATCTCCACTACATGGGTGTCTCTACCTACAAAAAGTGTCTCCACTAGAAAGGGATTTTCTCTTTCCCTTTAGCTTGTTTCGATTAATAAACTTGCATTTTCAGTCATATTAAGGCTAATACTTGTAGTATATCATCATCAAAATCCTTTTATTGCATTTTCAAGTTAAGAGAAACATACAATATTAAGAAAACCATTGGTTACATTTCCTTGCTGTGCAGATAGGCATCTCTACTTGTACATAGGCATCTCTGCTAGAAAGGGATTTTCTCTTCCACATTAGCCTTTTTTATTGTTAAATAGAAATTATTGATCATTTTAAGGTTAAAACTTACGATATTTCATTATTAAGGCCTTTTTTTATACACTTGCAAGTTAATAGGAATATAAAATCTTGAAAAAATTGTAGTCGACATTTCCTTTCTATACAGATAGGTGTCTCTGTCTGTACATAGGCATCTCTTCCTGACAAGGATCTCTATTTGTACATAGGTGACTTTGCATGTACATAGGCATCTCTTCATGTAGATAGGTGTCTCTAACAGACATGTGTCTCTTCTTGTACACAAGTGAATCTTCTTGTTTTCAACATTTTCCATTATATATTGCATTTTAAAGTTGTTGATTTGGATTTTTTGAAGGTTTTTAACATTTCTTACCTTCTAACAGTGATTTTGCAAAACAATTAAACAATACTTGAACATTTTGAGATTACTAATTTGTTTGTTTTACAAGACGTTGTTAGAAGACCAAACACATTGAACTACTCACTAAGGTTATTTTGGCGGTTGCCAAGGAGATCCAACTAAATATTGTGTTTTCTTAATAATTTCTTAGGCACATAGCATTAAGTAGGAAGTTTATTTTTTATGGTGATTCACTAGCTAGGGGAGTATGCTCTTTTCTCCAAGTGGGAAAAATAGAAACCTAGAACCTTTTGAATTATTATCTTAAAGAAACTTAGAATTTATAACTTGTTTGGTGTGTTTGGGAGAAAAACTCGTTGGATAGGAGAGTATGATATTTTCCCCTTGAGGGAAAAATAGAAATCTAGATTCCTTTCATGGCCAATCCATATGCTTTTTCATTAAATCTTTAGAGAGCCTACCGATTGAGGAAAAAATCTCCCGAGAATGACTCAAAGTGGGGACAAGTAGATGCCAGCTCTTCCACCCACTATAAATATACACTTCCTTGAGATTAAAGTCTCAAAAGACATGGTTAGTTCCATGTTTACACTTTTGTGTTTACATATGATTCATCATGCATAGGGTTGAGGGGCCTCAATTCTACTTGCGGGACTACCTTGGTTGGAGTACTTGTAGGGCTATAGGTCTCAATCCCGCAAGCTGAGACTACATGGGATGATCATGAATGGATGCCTTGATTAAAATTTGTATAGTAGTGGTCACCCAGTTCACCTCTAAAAGGTTGATAATCTACGTGCAAGGAGAATACTAATCTCCCCAAGACACTCACAATATCAAGCCCCAATCAACATTAACACTTTGATAATACAACATCCTGATTGGAGCCATTGCATGCTTGGTGATGACCATATTCTGAGGAGTTGTTGGGTGTGTTCCTAAGTTAGTGAGCAAAGATTTTAAGTCTTAACCAATTTCCTTCTAGGGATAAAAGGTGTTCTTTTTACTTTTCATTGTAGAACAAACCCATACACTTGAATCATGCAAGGTTTCTTTATCCCTTGCATGACTATTTTTGACAAATGTGCTTGTAATCCAAATGTTTGATGTATACATGAAATTAGTTATTGCCAAGAACATCCTTTGAGACAAACAATTAGATCTCTACAATCACATTCAAGATATTGCCTTTCTGATATCGTCATCACATTCTGAAACCTACCTCATGCTTTCTTCTCTTTAAGCCATGAATGATAGTGTGAAATATAAGAAGGTAAATCTTCCAGTTTTCCAAGTCTATAAAGAAAATAATATCATTGATAAAAATTTTAGGGTCAACAAATCATATTCTAAATC
Organism: Chamaecyparis obtusa; assembly: GCA_027943335.1. NCBI lineage: Eukaryota > Viridiplantae > Streptophyta > Pinopsida > Cupressales > Cupressaceae > Chamaecyparis > Chamaecyparis obtusa. Next base: position 467,142 of record BSBK01003187.1, read on the forward strand.
TATCCAAAAGACTCTAGAAGCCAATGAAAAGTTTGATAAAATCAGCTATAACAATTGGGTTGCTAATTTTGTTTCCAAGAACAAAGTGAACATGGACTTTGTCACTTAGGAATCCTATGATTAAGTACCTTTGACCTTCATCATTCTTCAGTCACTCATCATTCCTTCATCTTTAATCAAATATTTCTTCACTCACATTTTAAAATGTTAGGAGCATTAATCAAAACCATGGACTTCAAATCAAAATCAAATAAATCCATCTTTCACACCTCAATCAAGCAATAGGTTGAAATCACAAGGTCTTGTTTCACCCAGTTTTTTCCCAAAACTCTAAATCAAATCAATCTTTGTGGCTTACTACCTCTTTAATCCAATCAATCAAATAAATCCCACATCAAACCAAATTAATCATTGAGGCTTATTTCCTCTCAAATAAAATCCAACCAATCCTTGAGTCTTAGTCCTCTTAATCCAATCCAAATCTTAGTCCAAGTTTCTCCTAGTTCATCAATTCCTTTCTTCCTCTCATCATCTTCCATCAATCTTTCAATGTCCTTCAATCTAATAATTCTAAGGTCACCCTTGCATGGTACTTACCAGATCTCAAGCTAAGATAAGACAAGAATCTATCACCATGGATAATGATCAAGAAACTATCTATTGAGAAGACTTTAATGAATATGAGGAACCACACATGGAATCTGGCATGATCATTACCTGAAAGTGTCAATGCAAATACATGAGCCAAAAATTCCTTCAAAGATCCCAACAACATGATCTTAGTGGAAGATCTAATCCAAGAAAAGAGTTCTAATATCTTCCTGAATATTATTCAAAGGGGTGTCATGCTCCTTGATAATTTTTGTGAGACCTTGCTTGATAATAATTTGATTCAAACCAACAAAGGCAAGGCCATTCCTGCTATGCCTTTGACATTTGATAACATGAATCGACCTCCCAATAATACGCTTGAACAAATGTGACAACTCCTAAGCATGCCCAACTCAAATGATAAAACAAATAATGGAGTGAATAATGATGACTCAAACATGGGTCGTGGACCTGATCATCCACCAGGGTCATCAGGAAGACACTTTGCTTTGATTTTCTCAAAGCCTAGTGGAGTCTTGAAGAATCAAAATTCTTCACATACAAAGAACACCAACCTTCCTCCTAGCAAAAAAAACATGAATCCTCCACCTCCAAGAGGACATAACACATCATTTGGAGGAGGAACAAATCAAGGGCATACAATCATCAACAAAAATCCTCCCAAGTGGTTGAAATAGATCAATGAGCTTAAGATCATGGTGACAACTATGCAAAAATGTGGGAAGAAGGAATTCTCTTCCGAAGAGATATGTCCTTATCCATTTGATAAATCAATCAGTATTCAACCATTCCCTACCAACTTCGAGATTCCTAACTTTGATAGATACAAGGGAGAATCATGCCATGTACAACATCTCAAATTATTCTATGTATCAACTCAAGAAGTCATCCACAATGATAATTTCCTTAAAAGACTCCTTACTAGGAGTCTTAGCGGCCCCACCTTTGAGTGGCTAATGAATCTTGTTCCTTGCTTTGTAATAACATTCCTTGATCTTGTTGAGAATTTTATTTTCCAATACTCTTACAACATTGAACATCAAGCGTCACTTAGTGACTTATGCAACATAAAGCAAAGAAATGGGAAATAATTGCTACTTTTATTCAAAGGTGGCGACACCTTGCGAATCGTATGCCTTGGGAAAATATAGATTCACATCTGATTGATATTTTCACTAAGAATCTAGTTACAAAAATGTCATTCCAAATGAAAATGGCCACCCAAGACATTTTTGAGACACTCATTAAGAAGGGAGAATCTATTGAAGATGGGATTTTGATAAAAGGGGCCATTAAACATTATCCCTCTAATTCATCTAAAAACACCAATGATAAACCCCAAGTTCTAGTCCAAGAAAAAAGGTATTGTTAATGATGGAGTGATAGATGCTAAGCATGTCCAAAATGTGCAAGAATCCAACAATAACAACCAAGGAAATTAGAATAGCAATAATTAAAAAAACCTTAACCAAAACAATAACCAAAGCAATCAAAGTAATCTGACCAATCAAAAAAATCAAAATTAGAATCAAGGATCTAGTTATCATGGTTCTCTATTCTCACATTACAATGGAAACAAAAACAACAACAATAGTCAACCCTTGCAGTAATGAAACATTCTCACAACTAGCAGACTCCCTTGATATCATCTTTTGATGTTTATTCAATCAAGGAATTGTGGTCTATCCTAACACAAGGCCTTATGATGATAACCAAGCAAAACCAAACTAGTACAAGGTTAATTAATAATACGATTATCATCGCATTAAAGGGCATAAAATTGGGAAATGCATTAAATTTTTCCATTTTGTCCAAGATTCGATCGATGATGGAAAATTTGAGGTAGAAGGTCAAGATGCCTCTACATCAAATTCCAAATTAAAAATGTATTCTAAACCTTTTCCATAACATAATCAAAATAATGCCTCATCATCCAAAGGCTTTTCCTATGATTACACCACAAACAAGATCTCAAGAGATGAGTCCACTTGTGAAAGCCTAGAGGAAAATGATGCTTGTGGCTTTGATTCACTATGTGGCAACATTGAACAATCTGAAACCCATCTAAACATGTTGACTCTAAAGAGAGTTGATTACAATTTCACCACCTGTCATCCTCGAGTCACTGTATAAGCCACTACAAATCCACCTATTGTATATCCACCCACAACACCATCAACATATACATGGCCTACATCATGTTATGACTTGATTTCCTTATTAAAGAAGACTCCTATACAAATATCC